>JARFJB010002516.1:447500-517500 GCA_036346205.1 Vesta saturnalis | reverse complement strand
AAGTTAAAGTATTGCACGAAGGAAAAAATTACGATCAGTGTTACGCCTGGGGTTCTTTTTTTATATAATGGCATGGCACAATGACCTCAGATTTTTATAGTCGAAATTAACGTCCGCTTCGATGATTGAAGATTCTGACTTTGCATAAATCTTATCAGCAGCAGCTAAAGAGTTATTAGCAAGCGCGTAATCTAATGGACTGAACCCTAATATATCTCTCGCCTTAATAGCCAATATTTCATAATCTGGAATTTGCTCAAATATATTAACCCTACAATGTTTTTGAAGGTGGTTAAATATAAATCGGTTGCTACTAATAAACGTGTGAAATTTCTAAAAAGAGAATTCATTCACATATGACTATTTTTAAAAAGTACTCGTAATACATATAGTAGAAATATTTAAATTTAAAACAACATTCATACAACCTTACTAAATTGTACAATTCTATTAAAAAATGTTTCAGGAATTTTATTTTAAGTGATTTGCATTTTACCGGTTCGAAATGCTATTTTTCCTCCAGGTTGGTAAACCTTTGTCCGATACTTCTGTCAAACCTGAGCGCCATCTGTATCACTAGTAATTGTGTGCGCCTGTTTATATCTAATCATCTTGTGCACTTCATCGTATGGAAAAGATATTGAACAAGAGTTTGTTTCAAGTTTTATGCGTCCAACGAAATTTACAATGTTACAAAACGCCTACGTAGACTTTGCTTTCTCAAAATCACGAGCCGTAATCAGCGTTTAAAAGAGGCCTGGAATTAAATGTGCATCTCATAGTGGACCCGGTATTCGGCATTTAAAAAGGTCTCAAAAGAGTAAAAGATGCACCTCTCAGTGAGCATCCTTCGAAATCGGCAAGCGATCACACCATCAAAAAGTTAAGGAAATCCTGCATTCAAGCCTCAAAGAGGTAGCTGATGAGCTCAACATCGCGTAGGAATCGGCACAGCACATGTTGGTGGATGTTTTAGGCATGGAATACGTTGCAACACGACAAAAACAGGTCCGAAACCCAGGAGATGATTTCATAGGTAACAAACGATCATCCTACCATGATGAAACGCATAATTACGTGACGAAATATGGGTTTATGAATACGATGCCGAAACTAGGCAAAAATCATTCAATTGGGACTATGCAAATGAAACAAAACCTAAGAAGGCGCGTGAAAGTCGATCAAAAATCAACGTTATGATCACAGTTTTCTTTGATTATTGAGGCGTTGTTCATTATTACTGTGTGCCAATCGGTCAAACAGGAGTATTGCCTAGCGTTTGAGAGATGTATAGAAAACGATCAGAATTATGGAAAAACTCTTGGACTGTGGACTTTTCAAAACGCTCTCTCACACAAACCACGCACTGCGGTCGAATTCGAGCTCTCCGGATATGCCACGCTATGACTTTTTAAGCATAGATTGAACTAAAAGAAAATGAGACAAATGATTTGGACACCATGTTACGGTCCGAAACCGGTTAATTATTTTTTTAAACATTAAAACTTAGTGTCCACACTCACTATATCATCATTAGATTCTGCTATCGTCAATCAATTAATGTATTTTCACTAACCATCATTGAGCTACTATTTTTTCAACATCAATAGTTTTTCTACAGTTTTAACTTCGATAGAATATAGTTCGGAAATTGGCCGCAGGTAGGCAGGTAAAACGAGTGATTTTTGCTTTAACAGCATGACAGTTGAGGGTGAAAAAGGAATTAAATTTCGGTTAATTTAAGAAGCATCCCTGGTCTTTGGGGATTAATTATGCTATAAATATAAATTATCCACAACCAGATTTATTGGTGATTCATTATTTTACCTGCTCAACGAGGTGCGTATTACATAACCTCCTACCACGAGGTAACATGTTTTTTCATTTTTAGCTATCGTTTTTGAGACAATTGATTCTCCCATTTTAATTATGTAAAGCCGTAGCTCACCGACATATTTTCTACTTTTACATCATTGGAAATACCGTATAATTGATAGAATTGAAAATTGATTAGTAACCTTCAAAGATCTGTATTCAAACAGGTTTGTTTTAGAAGTAATTTCTTGCCGTTTAGTTATACTATATTTATAGATCGTCAAGTTTGGGTTTGCGATTTCCTTTACTTATATTTCCACATATGGAACATAAATTTATTACGAGGAACTTTGGTAATGCTGTCTCGGAAGATTCACCTGAGATAACCGACAGGGAATCCAGTCAGGAGACCTCTTAACCAAAACCGGCACGGGTTGACCCTATGATAGCCACTCGCTTTCCGGTTATGTATAGTTTTACGTATCTCTAAAGTATTTTGATTATTATTGCCTTATGTGTACTTTGATGTTTCAATTGTATTAATTAGGATTTAATGCTTACTGAAAGGTGCCCACTGGTAGATTTTCATTTTTATTGCACCTATATTAATGACCTTGACAAAATAATAGATAGAAATTTAATACCGAGTAACCAGTCATATGGTTGAAATGTTACCTTACTTATCACAGGCCTAACTGTTCTATTGGGTTATAGAAGAGTATTTTTAGAGATCCATAACAGAAATTCAAATTACAAATGTTTCTTAATGTAATGAATTAATTATGACAAATAGCTGAATATTTCTTTTACTAAATAAGGGACTTTCCAATTTGATTAAATTTATGAGTTATTATGACTCGAGTATAAAACAAGTACTTGGTTAAATACTTCGGGGTCAGTTTTAAGCAAATTCAATCATAAGTTTTGTGTTGTAACCCTTATTGGTAATTCCACCATTACAAATGCTGATTATGTCTTTAGTGTGTGCCAAAGAATACTTATGTTTAGGAAAATAAGGGAAACCTTATTTGAATTATTATTAGAATTATTAATTTGAGCTTATTAAAATTGATTTACGTACTAATAAAAACAACTTATTTTATCGTCTTCAAGACGATTGGCGCCCTCTCTTTTATTCTTTATTCTGTTAAATCCTTCCCCACGACTTGCCTCCGCAATACTAAGAGCTAGCCGAAGAGCCTTGTACCCTAGGTAGGTAGCAACCATTCCTTCAACGGACTATGTAAAGTGTATGAATGAATGGATAAAACCTTGCATATGTGCATCGCTTCAAATAGATGCTACTTTATAGGCTATAAAATAAATGTGTTGGAAAATTAACAAAAAAAAAGCAATTTTATTTACAGATTCTGTTGAATATTTGTGCTTCAGAGTATTATTACATTTTACACTAGTGAAATTAAATGTCAGTTTCGATGACAACAAAACTGGGACTTACATAGCATATTATTCTCTAGGGAAATTATAAAAATTACGTACAGGTTGCCATGACATTTGACCTCGAGATTTTGACGGATCTTCACGTTTCTAGAGCATCGGAATCCTTTTTGGCCATTTTTGGCATGCCGTGTGTGTGCGTACATGCGTGAGTGTGTATATGTGCGTGTGCGTGCGTAGATGCGTGCGTGCGTGTGTTTGTGTGAGTGTGTGTGTGTGTGTGTGTGTGTGTGTGTGTGTGTGTGCGTGTGTGTGCACAAGCACACACGAGCTCACGCACACCCGCACACTTGCACACACGCACACATTCACACAAGCACACACGCACACACGCAACCACGCACACACGCGTACATGCGCACGCAGGTACACACGTGCGCGAAAACGCACGCGCACACGTACATGTTCACGTAAGCGCGCACGTACACGAACACGCACTGGCTCACGCAAACGCATACGCACACGCACACGCACACGCACACGCACACGCACACATTAAGCAGGATTGAAAATGCTTAAACTCTATTATTAAAATTTAGTGTAGCGTGCGATTTCGGAATTATTGTAGTTAACCTCTATATGATATGAAGTTAAAAACGTTCGTCTGATAGAATAGTGATCTAGTGGGATTCATAGTGGTTTCATCTCATTTAATTCTTTCTATTCATGGGGTGTGCTCGTCTGGTTAGATAAATAGAGATTCATGCAGCTTATGCTTGTTGTATGACGAAACTGCAGAGGTATAGTCCACGTTTCTAAACTTCATCTTTGGTTTTCCATGAATTATGATAGCGCTTAGCCTTCCAGGTTAATGTTTGCTCAGCATGGGTGACAGGGAACGTTTCTCCATCCCACATTGTTGTTGGTAGAAATTGTCTTCTCTTGAAAAGTACTTTTTTGTAATCTTTACTGTCAGAATTTCCATTATTATCCTTCCAGGTTAATGTTGTTCAGTATGGGTGACAGGGAACGTTTCTCCATCCCACATTGTTGCTGGTAGAAGTTGCCTTCTCTTGAGAAGTATTTTTTTGTAATGTTTACTGTCAGAATTTCCATTATTAGGTTTTTCAAGAATTTCTTACGGTTGTTTTAACTTTTTCCAGCCTGTAGCTTACCACATTTGTGAATAGGCTCACGATGTGGAAGCTTACCAGTGTTTCTTGGTAGTTGGGTTGAAAGCTTCTGATGGTTTCTGCGAAGTTCTGTGTATTCTGACTCAGTTTTGTGTTAATGAATGAGAATGAGGACTTCTCGAGCTCACGGTTGATCTCAGGGAACTATCCCTTGTGGTTCTCTGTTACGTCGTACAGATGTGTGTGTTTGCTGTAGTGTGGGATGAATTTAAAACCAAACCACACGATGAAGTCCAGAACTCTAACAATTTTATATAAAACTTGCTATGTGAATGTTGCACATCATACATAAGAAAGACCCATGACCAATGAATACACGAACAACCACCGCAAAGGCGAAACAGGAATATAAAGCACCGCCGAACGTGTCTGGAATGAAGATCATCGTATCCAATGAGATAAAATACATGGAATTGGTATCTCGTATGGATCTCAATAATGCATGAAGAGCTTAAGGCGCAACATAAGTAAACTATTGCACACGCATTCTATAAAAATATGTACAGGATTACTCAGTGGTTCATCGGTTAAGGTTTACGTATGTTTTTTTCTCTAAGCGTTAACTCCAATTTAAAAGCGGTACGATATTGTCTTATACAAGAGACACAAACCAAAGACAGGCAGGCTTAACAAGGCTAAGAGTAGGGCGATATGAATTGTCCGCTAGCTAGTAGATCGCAGTCGGAGAGGGCGTGCGGTCCTTTTCGATAAGGAAAATTTTATAATGATGTTAAAATCGGGACGCCACTGACTCACTATTATACTCGCCCGCCCTTGAGCCAGCAAGGGCTGAAGGTCGAAGCTCAAGATCCCAATAGCCGTTCTTACCTGTCGTCAACTGTCAACTGATTGCACTCGTATATGAATTTAAATGCTTAAACCGATAATTAAACAAACATTTAACAACATTAAAACAATTAAATTTATTTGTAAACGCAAACACCAAAATATTGTTTCTTTTTACTTTGGGTCCTGAAAGGCCCTCCACAAATTCCCAAAACCAATTTATTCTTACAACAATCTAACAATTCACGCTAAAGTCCAATTACCATACAAAATTCTTTACAAATGTACACAAAGATAAATTTTATATATATATATATATATATATATATATATATATATATATATATATATATATATATATATATATATATATATATATATATATATATATATATATATATATATATATATATATATATATATATATATATATACACACAACCAAACTTATATGGAATCACCCAATATTTCCGATGTTATTCAGTATTTCTGACAAATTCCGTATAGAAAGTGAGGACTTTATTATAACTTAGTTTTTTAAATTACAACGAGAAAAAATTACAACAAAGATTTAAGATGAACAAAAACAATAAATATGCGAAAACTAAAGATGTAGGTAGTTGGTTAAACAAAAGTTAGATACCTTTTTTCGGACATATTTTTCACTTTAATAGTCAGTGTTACCACCTCTAGCCCTAATACAAGCTGCAATTCGACGAGGAATGCTTCTAATCAACGTGTTCCTGACGTACGTTTGCCCATTCCTCTTGGGCGGCTGGAATGAACTGTTCCACATTTCCTGGAGCGTTTCTTCTAGCCCTAATCCCTTTTTTGACACAGTCCCACACATGCTCAGTGGGATTCAGGTCTGGTGAAGAGGCAAGCCATTCTAGAACCGTCACAGCTTCTCTTTCTAGAAATTCTGTAGCAACTCGGCTGGTATGTGGAGGGCATTATCATGCATGAAGACGAAATTGTCTCCCAATGCACCTCTGCACAGCCTTACTATTGGTTCTAGCATCAAATCAACGTACCTAGGACCTGTTAAACTCTGGCGTAGTGGAACCAAAGGAGTTTTATCTCCTGTCATGATACTGCCCCAGAACATTTCCGTTCCTCCTTTGTATTTTGGGACAGATCTGGCCGTTTGCAGTGTAGCTTGTCTACCTGGACCTCTTAGAACTCGAATTCGACAGTCATCTGATCTCAGACCAATTCTGGTTTCATCCGAAAAAAGGACATTTTGCCAATCTTCAACTGTCCAGTTCTGGTGCTCGAGACACCAATTTAGCCGACTAATTTTGTTCTCTCTGGATAACTCGGGAACCCTTAACTGTTTCCTGCTAAATAAATTTCGGGCACGAAGTCTCTTTCGTACTGTTTCAAGAGAAACACCAACACCTGTAGCCTGCACAAGTTGCCTTTTGAGCTCCGGAATAGAAGAGGTTGGATTTCTTCTAGCTATTTGAGCTAAATATCGGTCTTGTTCATCAGTAGTCACTCTGAGACGACTTTGTCTAGGTCTGTTCTTCAGTGTTCCCAATTCCAAAAATCTTGTATAAGTTTTGGAAACAATACCCTGAGACACACCAACTGTTGCCTCTGTGACATTCCCTACTCAACAAGAGTAATAATTCTTCCCCTCTGAACTTCGGACAAGCCTACGTAAGGCATTTTGAATACAAACTTCTAAATTGAAAAGTTTAAGCTGTCACTTAGTTTTACAACTAACAACAATTTTCAATTGTTATCACGACATACGTGATGGACAACTTCAAAAACCGTTGTTATTTTCAACAAAACACTTTCGTTATCTTTATTTCTTATCTGCATGAAAAATTTTCATACATTTCGCAATATTAGTAAGAAATACTAGGTGATTCCATATAAGTCTTATCAGCCGCCTTATACGTACAACTCGACTTCTGTATCTAAAATGGATGCTGTCTGCAACTTCTCGCTTTATTTACGTTACTATAATCGATTCTGCAAAAATTTGCGAGATCTTTAGTTAATAATTAAACTTTACAATCCGGCAACACTGCTTTTAAATCTTATATCGCAGACAACATTGCTAACCTTTTTTTTTGTTTTATACCACAATTATTATGATTACAATAAAAATAATAAAACGGTTCTGGTTGATTGGGTTTTAACTGCTTTGTTTTGTTCATTAACTTGCATGAAATCTTAATTTAGCTAGGATGAATTTTAATTTTATTTTTATTTATTATGCATGCGTTTCTAACCTTACAAATTTTGCATTATCACTGGGTGTTTTTTTTTTGTTTGCTTTAATAAAACTGAGTGAAATTTAAGTTGCTCAGCTTGATGTAGGTATGACAGAAACAGTTTCAACACTTATAATTCTCGACGAAAGGATTCTAATTTTGTAATTTCATAAATATTAAAACGGCCACTAATAATTCTTGCATTGAATCAAAGCAGTACTCAGACGATAATGTAAGTATGAATCAACCATTCATCGGTAAACATTTATTCCTCATTGCAGCATGTACACTACGATAGACCTTACACACAATAAAGGCACTGATTGTACTTCCCTGATTACGGCACTAACCTGCACAGTGTTGTGTTTGGTAACACTTCTACCGGGCTTCCAAGTCTCTGAACGACCATCAATAACGAGTGCTCGTACAATTCTTGAATAACCAGTTCGTACCAGGGGAATTGTGCAATATGTGATTCTTATTCTTACATAAGAATCGTTCCCCGAAATTGTAACTCGATATTGAGTTTGCGTTTGCAATTTGCGATTAATAACAAAACTCTATAAGGAAAAGATGTAGAAGCTGAGATAGGATATTGTTAACTTCTTTTTTATCCTCCTAAGGAGTGCACGAATTGAAATTTAATCAAATTATTGAACGGTAATCTTCCAAATCGTTTAGTGAATGTACTGGACTTGATCCCTTATATAAAAAAAGGTAACGATTAACTGGTTAATTGCCCAATACACCTTGTTAACAAAATTTTTCTAGAAAATCTCAAAGATAGCCGACGAAGAAAAGAGAAAGATAAAGGTCACCAAAAACTATTAAAAATTTCCATTATCAGTAGATAATGTTTAAATTTGTGAAGTGGTGGAAAGAATGTTAAAAAAAGATGCAGATTCCTTTATTTAAATACAGAAACCTGTATAGTTCATTGAAATAGAATTCTGATTTTTCTTAATGATTTGTTTCTCCATAAGATGATGCTACTAACTATTTAAAATTATAATTTATATTTTCAATGTGTATTTATGTGTGAATTTAAAACGTAACAAAGGTATCAAGCTAGACAGTGAACCTTACCAAGTTTGAGTTTGAGAGTTGTAGTCAAGTGCTTGAGAGAAAAATCAGAAGTAAATGAACCCGACTCAAGTGCGAAATCAGTCCTTTTCAGGACTAAGTCTGATGAGGGAGGAAGAGTTCGCATCCAAAACGTCGCGTCGCGCTACAAAGCAACAAATGTAGAGTTAGGCCTATCGATTAAACTAATGTGTTAATTAAGGTATACATAATTATAATTAAACCTAATTATTCTTTCATGTTAACTCATTTTATATACGTAAAACCCTATAAATTTTTTGCACACATCTAATATTTGACAAAGACGGTAAGTTTCCGTCTGTATAATGTCGTCATCATACAAACTATATTATTGTTTATAAGATAATTTTATTTATTGTTATAAGTAATTGATAATTGGGAAAGCATTATAACCGAAAGGATATTTTGAGTTACCTTAGTATTTATTACGATTAATGCATATATTGCTTAAAATTATCCATGTACAGAATGATTTAACTCATTCGAATTTTTCTGTTGAGACGTTACACTTATTAACGAGACATTGTCGTTTTGTGGTTCCGAAGAACTCAGTCATAGATGCGCATGCCCTAACATGCACTCTAATCCAAACATCCTGATTACAAAATTTATTACCCATATGTTTCTTTCTAGAATCCTGAAATTTTTAAGTCTTTAGACTCCTTGTCAATAAACTGCCGCTTTGCTTCTTGGATATTCAATGCGTCATATACTTGGGATTTGCACCTTCGTAAAGTATCTCAAACTATTAAAAAAACGTTTCTTTAATATTCAAAGCGGGCTATCTTTCTCTTTAACTTTCACCACATTATCGTTAAAAAATAGATAAAATAAACCACTGTAACTTTCGTAAAGCATACGACAAGATTGTGAGAATACAAACTGAGCTTTTACGGAACGTAGACCGCGGACTCTACAGCACATTGGCTTTCTTGAAGCGAAAAAGCTATCTGAAAAGAAAAGCACTTCCGATATTGCAATTTTTAGGAAACCTTACTACCAACCTTCAGAAATATAGCTAAGATAGAGCAAAATGCAAAATATTTTAAAAACTGTTTGTATATTACGTACGTCTGAGCCCGAGAATATTCTAATCCACTTATTAATTTTATTCCATTACTGTTTGTACTTACTGTATAAATTCAGTGTAGTTTTTAATATTTATTATTAGCTACCCTTAGGTTGATTTTTGTTTAATAATTCGTAGTTCAAGCAAAGCAAAACATAAACTGGAGAATATATAATACATTTAAGAACATCTCATCAAAATTGCGTTTCCTATCACATATTTGCTATCCCTTCTTTCTGCTAAAATTGTACTTAATATTAACAATAAAGACAAATAAAGGCTGGTGGTACAAAATCTATATCCCAAATGAAAGATAAATAATATAGAATAGAATTTAAATTCATATACCTTATACAGGAACCTAAATGCCATGGCGGAGGTTGAGTTACCGAAATTTACCGATAAAAGGGATACAGTTACATTTTTCAATATAAACTGGTAGTTAATACCTAGAAAGTAGCAAATGTAGAAAGATTCATTTAACCAAATTTTAATATTTTAGATAACGTATTCTAATAGTTCAACGGGATTAACTAAATTTAGTATGTGGTCAACACAGTCTTTATATAATTGGTTAGTGCAGCTTGAATGCCTCGCCAATCGGCATGTAATTTCACAACAACCTTTGACGATGTGCCCACAGTTTGCAGTAAGTAATCGTAACCGCAGCCGGAAAGTAATCATATGATTGTAGTAAGAAAAGTAACACATAAAAAGTCCAGAAAAAATCTACGTTATCAGATGTTACAAAGAAAACTACTTCCGTGTCACGCTCGTTGAAAATTGAATATATGGTATATTGTAACCAAATTTAAATTGAGCTGTTTAATTGATATTAAATGCAGACAAATCTAAAGCGGTGTTTTTCGGTTAATTAATTCTCTTTACTTATTAAGACAGAATTTATGCATTTATAAGTTCTTATGTTAATTTCGTTGCATAAACTAAGTAAAGGTATACAAGAAACAATAATAGAAAACTATAAATGAACTAGAGAATACGCAATATCGATAAATGGGTAAATGGCGTAATACAAGGGTTACCTAGAGTGAAATTATTACATGTATTTATCTCAACTCTACTGTAAAATTATAAATATGGAGTAAAATACCGCAAATTAAGTTACCCTGGTCACACCCAATACCTTTAGTTTAGTATAGGTTAGTTAGAGAAGCATTTGAGCATAGGGTACACGATAAACTTGGTTAGAATTGTATATAACATCTTAAAATCAACATTTATAGCTTATGAGTGCGTAAAACAGGATGCCAGCTTTGCGTCAATAAATATTATAGCTTAGTTGGTATCATCTACCTATTGGATTATATTACTGCGGTCTTTAAACCTCCTATAAGTAATTTGGTAAGTCATAAGATTTCAATATGTTATGTGTATAAATTATAACGATGGGATAAAGATATACTGTAACAGCTAATACTTTAATATATTTGCACCTGGATGTATGCTGTAGAATTCATAACCAAATCGAGAATGGATCTAGTATAGAATTATTTAGGCGCGAGGTAGGTCAAAATTTTTACATATTTACTACGTACGTCTGAGTACGAAAATATTCACTATTCAAGTAATCTAGGGACCACTTGTTCATTTGATTCCATTTCTTCATTACTGTGTAAATTTAGTGTAGTTTTAACACTAGAACCGCGTACCTTCTTTAAAATATTGTACATTCATAATCAGTTTCGAGGTTGTATAAAAAAAAATATTTACAACGTTGAGATAAAGCAATGTATTTTAATATTATTGTGGTAATTTTTAGGAGTTCACTGCAAGTCAGAACTGCTTTAGTCGTGTCCGAAATTACGAATAATCTTTACTATTTTTACCTACGCGCCCGAGATATGAAAAATGCAACTTGTCTCTATAGAGATCTATATATTCAAGTACTTTAAGATGTCAAATTAGTTGCAAGTGAACGTTCTTGTGAGATATTTCTGTACTTATTACGGTATTAATTTCGTGGTAAAAAATGTGGTCGTCTCGCGGTTTTACACAAAGTTTACACGACTAGAGATTATGCTGCGGAGTTGGAAAACTTATCTGAATGTGAATCCGAAAAAGCAAATAACCACTCCGAAGATGGTGAAAGTGATGGAACTGTTCCTGTTGATGACAAAAGTAGTGAACAAAGTAAATAATCTGATGTCTGCGTAAATAATGTCACATCAGATCCATGTAGATCTAATGAAATTAGTGATGAGATTGAACACCATCCAAAACAAAAAAATTACATGCATTTACCTGTGAGGAGAAAGCAATCATCCAAATCTAATGATATATGGAAGTTATGGAATCAAGTGGACCTGACGTTAGTCGTACAGTTCAAAGAAATGTATGCGAAATACTCCTGGACCAACTCCTTATGCAAAAAGAAGTGTGATTGATAACTCTGTGCTAAGTGCATATCGATTGTTTATAGATAACACAACGCTAAAACACATTCAGAAATGTACTGAAATTGAAGCTAAACGACAACCAGGAGATGATACAAACTGGTCATTGTCTCTTCAAGTACTTGACGCTTTTCTTGCAGTATTTTTTCTTCAGTCTACATAATTACGATCGTCCCTGTGTATATTTTAGACATTCGATTTTAGTTCTATGCGTAACGTGAATTGAACATGCTTATACATTTCCGTTTATTATGCCGTGCAGTTTAGACGTTATCTTTTTTAAGTTTTGCTTCCTTTTTATAAGGTATGTAAAGGCGTCTAATTACATTTTCTATATATTATATTTAATAGGGAATAAGAATATGGAACAAAGGTAGGAACAAGGAAACCGTTTATCTTAAGAAAAGCTTTTATTTTGGTAAATTTACGTATCGTTGAGAAGCGTGGGTATGACGTCACGAACTTAACTTTGTTAAAATGGCGGGATGATACAATATCATCTTTATGAACATAAATGGAGGTACCTTTGTTTTGCATCCATCACATATGCTGTTATACATATTCTGCGTTCGTCGTTGTATCAACAGCTTTCGTCGTTCGAATCTGCGTTCGTTATATCTTTCAATTATTGTAGGGTCAACATTTGGTGCCAATTATCGAATGTTGCCATATGCTACCGTTCGTGTAATTAATAGTAATGTTGAAGACAGATGAAACTTCTAGTGCTTACCTATACGTCTCTGTTTCGTTTATTTGTACGTTAATTACAAATGGAAATTACCTTTACATTATCGTATATTTGTCTTGGAATTGGAAATGACAATTCTCAAGCTACAGTTCGTTTAAGACGAGATTAAAATATTTATTTTGTACAAGTAAGTACTTATCCTTTTAGTGCAGTTAAGTAAATAACAAATCAGTTCGTGTTATTTTGATACGGTTAAAAAAAGGAACAGCTGAGTCCTGCTCCTGAAATAATAATATTTGAGTTCATAACCTATCACAACTGTAATTTGTTGACATAGGTCAATACACGTTTCATTATTGAATACATGTTGAATAGATTTCATTTTGAATTTTAAGGAAACATAGATTGTAAGCTTACCTACAGTGTTCAATTTAGTAATTTTAAAATTGTAAGGCCGTACAAGAAGTATCGTTTTAGTTATTTTATTCTGATATTAATCAGACATTTTGCTTTTTTATATATACATATAAATACAGTTGTTTAGTGCTTATTCAGATTGCTTATTATGTTTTGAGATACAACCTTTCTCAATTTTTGTTGTATTTTAAATATTAAACCTAGAAATTGAGTGGTGCCCAATAAAACAAATGCTAATACTGATTACATCTATGAAAAAATCTCTGCTTTCCTCACATCTGATGAACGAGTTCTCAATTTTAGTAAGTTTTATAAGTTTGTACCTCTCTGAGCTAGACCGTGGCGCAATTTACCTTTGTAATATAACAACAATTTTTTTTTATTTTTTTATTTGTTATATGATAAGTTTGCTCTTGGCGTCCGAAATATGGGATCAATTTATTAGTAACTGTAAAGCTTGCTACGTTCTAGGGGAAAACATTACAGTAGATGAACAACTGTTATCTACTAAAGCTAGATACATGTTTACACAGTATATGGCGAATTATCCTGATAAATTTGGAGTAAAATTTTGGCTAGCTGTTGATATAAATTCTAAATAACTCTTGAATGGTTTTCCTTATTTAGGAAACGATGATATACGTCCTAACAACCAACTCCTTCCAGAATATGTTGTTTTAAAATTAATGGAACCTTTCCTAAATATGGGTGGAAATGTTAACAACGACAAATTTTTTCACCAGCCAAAAGTTAGCAACAATGCTGGCAGAAAAGGACAGAACGATAGTGGATACAATGAACCGAGCAAGAAGGGAATTACCAGTTTGTATCAAGAATAAAAGGACAGAGTTATATTCTACAATAGTAATGAAAAGTGATAAAAACATTTTGTCAATTTATCAGGGTTAAGTTAATGAAAATGTCATATTGCTACGTACGCTACATCGAACTGTGGCTATAGATGATGGCAAAAAGATGAAACCTGTGACAGTGTTGTATTCAATGAAACAAAGTTTGGGGTAGATGTGTTGGAGCAAATGAATAGAAAATATGTTACAAAAGCTGGTTCACGTAGATGGCCAGTTCATGTGTTTTACAATGTCTTGCCACAATCAACGCCTAGATAGTTTATAAGGAAGTTGTAGGTAGTAAAATAAAAAGAAGAAACTTTATTTTCATTCTAGTCGAGAAAATAATAAAATAAAATAAAATACAATTTGAATTCAAGTTCCTTATACAGAAGTTTAAGTACAACAGTTAAAGTTTAGTCATCCAAAACAGTCTACAAATGTAATTATAAGCTGGCAGTTAAAATTCCATCAAGTAGCTAATGTCTATATGCATAACATGTGAATATAGAAAACAATGTAACGCCATTTCTTTTACAATGATTAAATCAAAAGGGTTTAATTTAATTTGCCTCGGTCTAGCTCAAATCGGGTCTTGTCTTAACAAGACGGGGGTGGTTCGTATCTTGGTGCTCAACACTGTACACTTTGAAAAATACAATAAAACTATTTTAAACCGTTTTTTTCTACAAAACTAACAAAATCTAACCTAAATGAAATAAATTATCAACAACAACAACAACAAAACAAATCTTATTTGGTGTTACCCGGGATGTCCTGGTTAGCAGCGCCCGTTTTGCTGGTCCCCCGTGGACGGTAGTGGTTATTACTTGATCCTGAGCCGTTTCTGTGCAAATATAAATTATTGTGGTTCAATTGCTGGTGTGTTATGACCCAAAAATCCTACTAATGACGATTTAATTTTGTTTATTACGACCGTTCAGGCCTGCCCTGTACACGGTAGCCTGGTATTTGTTCAGGTGGCGCTGTGTAAAATTCTATATATTAGATAAGCCGGGACAACAATCGCGTTGGTGTCTTTAAGCAGGTCAAGGAGAAATTTGATAATTTAAAGTAACCTTGGTGCGCATGACTATTCTTATACGTGATTTGGCTTTCAGACTGACTGGATATGAGCTCAGTACTTGGAATGTTTTATACAGGACATGTTAATATTTACATGTTTTAAAAGCAAATCGTACGTACGCGTTTAATTATCTACCATAACTAAACAGGCTGATCTCAGGGTTTCTTAATTAATGGAGAACGTATTTACAGTAATGAAATGAATATCTAACATTTATTTATGCCCGGAAATAAACGTATTAATTCTTTATTATTAGAAAAACGTCTGTTTTTGTTAAACGCGTATACTTTTCGTATGAGCGAAACTTATTCTAACTAACAAATACAGGGAAGACGGAGTTTATCACGATCTTTTACGTTAGTTATTATTAAAAGATTGCTTCTTTATTAATTGTTATAAACGAATTAATCGGAGCCGAGTTTACACGACCTTTTAGGACTGCGTGTACTAAACTGAACAATTCTGAGAATTGTTTCCGACTGAATGCAGGTGTTTCAAGTAAGTGATTTATATGCGATTGCGAGACGCAGGAGTACGTTTAATGTAATTTATTACGTAGACGCACCACGGGTTCCCCTTTACATATCTGGAGGATCACGCCGGTGATCTCTACGAATGCGGCTTCTGGTATGGAGAGTACCTATATGTCAAGGCGTCGCTTGTTTGTATTGCTAATTTTCCTCAGGATCTGGTCGGTGTAATGTATGTATAATGTATGTGTAATATCTGGTTAATGGAGACCCCTTTATAAGATTCTGGGTCCAGCCCGTCGACTTCTGTACAAAGGGATCTCCAGGTGGAGCGGTAGAATTTGAGCGCTGGAGTAAATGGAAGATGCATTCAGGGCGTTAGCCCGAAGTAGCAACGTCCTGGTTTGTGTGTATGTGTGCAGAAGGTAACTTCAGGCTATACAGCCCGGCGTATACTTTTAGAGTGTGTAATGGAACGGTTAGATAACTTCCGGCTATACAGCCCGTCGTTATGGTGTAATGTTTAAGAAAAGTGGTGCAATAAAACTTACGTGCTGTTAACCTTAGCGTATCTCAACCAGCAGTTTGATTGTATAATGCTGATTACTGGTGACGGCGGCGAAGTAACGCGACTAAAGATGCACGATGGTTCAGGATAAACGGATGCGGTAATCGGCAGGTCGGCGACGTATACAACGAAACTACCTATGACAGGCGCGCTGTCTAGATCTCGGTTCTGGCTGTTGGAGACGCGAGCGTGTCAGGATAGCGGAGTCGCTAAATAACAAAAATAGCAAAAACAGTAGTCGCGATTGAAGTAGAGTAGTCGCGGAAAAATCAGTAGGTAGAAGAATTTCTTCCGGTAGTGCCGCGGTTTTTATAGCTGATTCGCGGTGGGTGGATCCGGCTTCTATGCAGGGATCCTCTGGCTGTGATTGGCTGAGGGTTCTCGGAAGTAATAGCATTTTATGCTTTTTAATATCTACGTCGGAGGGGACTAAAGTTAATTATTTATGGTGCAATATCGCGCAATCTTTTATAATGGATTTTAATTTTAAACAACTTTACCTATCTTGATTACTGTAGGGCTATTAATAAATAATTAATTCCATGAATTTTAGTAAAGCTGGATCTTCACAACAATAATACTTAGTCGTCACCACAAATTTTATTCAATTAGAAATTAGTTATCAATTATTGAAAACTACGCTCACACGACATGTTTCGCCTTTTTAAAGAAATCATTTAAACCAAAGGGTACTGAATCAGTTTAATAAAAAATATCAAACATTTAAAAATAAACAAACTAAGTCATTGAACCAATAACTTTTGGATTAATCTAACAGGTTAAATCTTCCATTAATTTTAATGGAAGATTTTACGCGTTAGATTAATTTAAGAACTGTTAAGAAGAAGTATTCTGGTTGTTTGTTTAACAATTTAATTTGTTTATTCTTAAAAGTTTGATAATTTTTATTAACTGGGTTAAGTACTCTTTGGCTTTGAAAGTGACTACCTTTTTAGACAGTAGAGACATGTCATGTCAGTGTAGTTTTTAATATTTAATAATTAATTTTTAATTCAATAACCTTTGTGGGGACAACTATGTGTTATTGTTTTCCGAATTACAAGGTGAGGTTTTTCAATTGTATAAATATAACATAGTAACTAAGTAAATTTTGTATGTGGAATTGGTTCATTTAATCAAATTTTAATATTGTAGATAACGTACAACTGGCACGAATAATTAAATAGTTCAACGGAAAAAAGCCAAATTCAATATGTTTAGTATAGCTTGAATGCCTCAATAATCAGCAGGCGGAACAAATGTAGTTTTATGATGTGTACGGAGTTTTCAGTAAGTAATAGTGATGATATTAGGAACGTAATCATGTAATTTCAGTTACAATTAAATACTTATCTTTTTTAAAAAGATAAGTATTTTATTATGAGTGATAATGGTAAAAGTTTATATTTTCATATTTCAGTTACAATTTTATTCGCCGAAGTAATAACATAGGAATAGCCAATGGTACAGGAAAGTAATACGGAAAAAATCCAGAAAAGTTCACGCTATCAGATGTTACAATGAAAGCTTTTAGTAGTTTTTAATTATTTGTTATTGGATACTGTCAGATTGGTTTTGTTTGAACGTTCGTAGTTGAAAATAAGTAAAACTTAGAATCTGGAGAATATATGTTATAAGAAAGTTAAGAACATCACATCAAAATTGCATATTTCTTTAGCATTTTTGCTTTATTTTACTCTTATTAAAATAATCTTTGATGTAAAACATTACGTAAACAACATACTTTTGAATTTAGTATGCTTTACTAAACAATTTTCCCTTTGAAAACTTAAACTAAGCATTTCCTTTATTTGATAAGGTATTTGATTCTAATTTTTGTTGTTTTATTGATGGTATTTTCTTTTTTCATCTATCTTTAGAAAGTTTTAGTACAATTCTGTTAATGTACAGGAAGTATTTTTTCTTTAAAGTTACATTTTAGTTTTTAGGAGTTAAGTATCCGAAACATCAGTTCTTTGTGTTGATAAAGTTAGTCCTTTATTTGAAAAGTCGTTAATGGCTTTGAACTTGTGTTCAATTCAATCTGATAAAATTACGTTTTCAATGTTAAACTTTCAAAAGCTTAGACTAATTGTTAATTTCACTAATAGCTCACTCAAATTTCTATGTGTATGAGTAATTGTCATTTGTAACTTGCATGAAACGTAGGTATTTATGTCATAGCGTTATAGAAATGGAAAAAAATATGGTGGTCCAGTGCAAATAATTACCGGTTTGTTTTGTACTGAACTATATTACTAGAAAGTTATATTTGATTGAAGGTTCATTCGTTACCATTCTGTTTTATAGCTTATTGTTATAGCTACTACGCTTTTGTTACATCAGCGTTCTAATTAACCGTGTTTTCTGTTTTATTTGGTTAATTTTACTCCAGTTGCTTCACTGTTGCAATAGATTTCCATGTAATAAATCGAATTTATGTAAATATGAAAGGGATCTTAAGGTTGTTTACTAAAATTTTAAGATTAGGAGGCCTCGCTTAATACAAGTAACTAAATAATAATATTCTGGCGAGGAGGAAGGGAGGCCATGGTTTTGAGTCGAGTCACATGAAGCTGTTTTGCAACTACACCATACTTAATACAATATTGTATGTATCGTAATCACGTAAATAAGTATTTTTACGCCAGAAAATTGTTTTCAATAGTTTCCGTAAACGTGACTCATGTTACGCCACTGATAATTTTTACGTGTCATATCATTAAATATGGTATTTGAATCTAGAATTAAAACATTTCATCATTTCAAGAATTGTTTTAAAGGTAAAACTGCGAAAAGTAAAAGGTTAAGCATATCTATGAACACTATGTGTTTTGTCAAAAAGGAGAGGTTCAGCAGTAGCGGATACAATTTAAGGTCATGGATCTTACCTTGGCTACACCCATCCTTAATCCCATCATGCATATATACGTAATGTATGCATGTATGTATGTATGTATGCTGGAAATCCGTGATTGTGGCTCAAGCCTTTTGGGGAGGGAATGAAATACGTTACCTTTCCTTTTTTGCACGTTTGAAGGTATAGTAAGTTTTAAGTTGGTTTTCATTGGGAAAAAGGTAGATTCACATTGTATTGGAAATTTTACATAATACAGAATGTCAAATAACGATTCTGAATTTTGCTGAAAAATGTAAAGCCCGTTCCCGGGAGTGAAATAACATGCTTAGTTATTTCAATTAACAAAGAGTATTCTTTCCGTTGCAAAATTGAATATTCATTGAATTAAAGATGTAGTGATTTAGAATAAGATAATCAGTTGTCACTATAGGCTTTGTTCGTTTATAGAAGTAACCTCTATGGAACTCCTTTTATCAGGTTCAAATTAAACATGAATGAAAACTTAGATCAGTTAGAAACGTTTTTGCAACAAAATTTCGCAATTCCATTGAGTTTAGTGCAAAAGATAATGTTCCCTAACCCTAGATTACGGAACTACATTCGCAGTACATCATACGCGACTACCGTGAATATTACGACTTCAAAAGAAAGAATTTTTACAATAATATTTTATTAAATAAGCTGTTATTAAGCAGTAAATCTCCATTTTCTGATCATTTAAAGTAAGCACTAGAATTCAATAATAGTCAGAGGTGAATATTTAGGTTAACTGCAAATACATTAGGTGCATATGTTATCTAAATGCTCACTTCAAATTGGATGCCAGCATTGTCTATATTATGCAGTTGTTATGCGTCTCTTTTGACTTGGACAATCAACCCTCGTTTTCAATTTTTCCCCTTGAGGTCTGATACGCCCAAACTCAACGGAAGCTTTCGGAATGTTTCACCGCCACGTGATTGTGTTTAGTCCACTGTTCATCCATATTTCGCAAAGATAACTAAAATCAACTATATATTGATAACGAGAATGGGCTTTTGGTCTTTTTTCAAAGTATTCGCCGAATGAATAACAAAGGATCTATACTCGTCGTGTGCACCATACCATAAAACACACAAGGATCATCTCTCGTTTTTATTATAGCTCATGATCGAGCATATTGGGTCAAATGTGTCAACGCCAGCTTTTGTAAAAAAAATTTCTTTTGGTCAATACAAAACATCAAAGTAATTCAATTTCTGTCCTTTGTTGCTAACAGTTGGGAGGAATTTCTTGTTTGTTTTTGCGCAATATTCTAGTTATCGTAAGTTTATAGGGAGCGGACCAAATAATACCAAAAAACTTGAACACCGGACTCTTCAAGATTAGCCATCGAAAAGAATGAAATTCCTGAAGGAATCCTGGTCTGCTACACTGACGGGTCAAGAACCAAGACAGGTGTTGGAACGGGCGTCTACTGTGCAACCCCAAGCGAGAAAATGACGACCTCGCTTGGAAACCACGCAACCGTATTTCAAATGAAGATATACGCGATATTGAAATGTGCGTGGGAAAATAAAAGAAGCCACTGTAACGTACCTTTATACTATAATACAGCCAGACAGCTTTAAAAATTCTTTCGAGGTATAAAGCGTCATCACAACAGGTCTGGGAATCGAAGGAAACAAAGAATCGGGCGCACTCACTAAACAGGGGACACTGAAACCGTTTTACGTACTAAAACCTGTGCAAGGAGTAACTAGAAATGCTGTCCGCAGATACATCAAAGAATGGATGTCGAAGCAGCCTAAGAAATATTAGATTAACAGACCAGGATAAACTCACAGCAAAATATTTATAGATAGACTAAGCTTAAAGGAAGCCTTAGAACTACTATGTTAAGTAGACATGACCTTATAACCCTAACAGGAACACTAATAGGACAAATGGCAGGAGTCCTCACCTGAAGATTCTGTATTGAAGAAGCTGAAACAGTTATGCACATTTTGTGCAATTATGATATACTGCCTAAGAAAAGACAGCGCGTTTTTAGATATCTAAATATGGAACCGAAGGATTTCAGAACACTTTCAGTGAAAAACCTGCGTGATATGCTACAGGGACTGAACATCACATACGGGTGTGAGACAAACCAGGGAGAACACGATAAGCTTGAATGGTTGTAGTGTCCTCGGAACAATCAGAGTAGACGAGCCCTGGCAAGACAGAAGAGAAAAGAGTTTATAGGGATTCGCGAGTAACTGACTGACGGATGTAAACCAATTATTCAATGTCCAGTAAAGATATCGTAAATTTCCCGCATATTGGTAAAAGGATCGTTGATTATTCTTGTTGTATAGTTTCCTTTGCATCAAATCTGAGGCAATCTAGTAAAAGCTTGAATCTGTCACAACTCATTCAAGTTCTATTGAACGACCCAGAAATAGTCGTGTTAATCTCGTATCTAACAGATGGATGGTTATTCTTCTTGGCAGCCGAAAAAGTCATAACCGCAAAGAAGGATTTAAGTTTGTCTTTTGTGATAGACTATATACCGTTATTGTCGCCATAATTTCAACCTTGAATAGCAATTTCTGTATTTTTGTGCTGCAAGATTCCTTTCAGCTGCGTGATTCTAAGCATAACAACGAAATTATTCTTTGTGGTAGTTTGAAACTGTCGTTGATGATATACCAAGGCATTTTCTGTAACTTCATCATTCTCTTCTTCTGACACAATAGTCGTTTCTTGATCTAGATCGCTCACTTTCCCAGCGATAACCTTTCGGAATTGTTCCTCGGATTTTCGCCCAGTTAATGTGCGATTTAACGACATTTTTCTAAAAAATTACCTGATTGCAGTATACTTAATGTAAAATTAACTGTAAATGTTTTACCTTAAAAGTATCAATTGAAAGAATCGTTTTACACTAAAGCAATCAATAAACATGTTCTAAGCACAATGTACAGTAATACGGGACTACGAGGTATAGGATAAGTGGCCATTACCGTAAACAAACTTATAGGTTCTGCATTGACCGGTGTAGCTTTAAATTAAACAAGAAGCTACTGTGAAGTCCAGCTCAATACATCTAACGGAAACACACGAAAAATTACAAAAATTTTCAGCCGTCGTAGTTTTTACAAATATCTCGTATTCTAGGGTTAATTGCACATTTAATTTTCCTCAGAAATATCGATTTTGGTTTTAACTACAAGAAGGACACAGACGATCGGATATTTTGGGAGATACGTCAGCATAGTAGATTACGTTAAAGTGTAATAAAGTCAAAAATTACATACGCAACAGTTTTTGCTATTGAGTTATCACAAGGTAAGTATCTAAACCGGCTCCGGAATTGAGTAAACTTTTCGCATTTGTTCCTTAAGCAATATAAACGCCATGATTACTATTATGAAGGACCAATGGTGACATATGAGTAACGTATACAAACTTTCTTTAGAAATATACGTTGTGCCATATTGGCGTAAGTAAAGAAGGATTTATTGGACTTGGACATCTCTTAAAAGTAAGGAACTGTTTATTAAAGATCGTTATTGCATTTTATGAATGAATATCAAAATCATTAGCTTTCTTTGGTTCATTTTCATGAATCAGTACATTAAAGCATTTGGTATCCAGTCACCAATATATTTTGTAAATAAAACCAGTTAAATATAATTAAAACTGGGTTAGATAAGCTATTGCATTTGTTTCTGGAAAGTGTTAAAATCTATAATCTGTTTATTTTTGAATAAATATTTTAGCTTTAATACTGTTTATTAAGGACGCTGACCTTATGTAAAAATAATTTTTTTTTTATTGAAGCTTGAGTTGATAATATAAGACAAATTTTGCTGTAAAACCCATTTATTAGAAGTTTCATCTCATTATTGTAAAAATTAGTAAATTTACTCGAAAAACTGACAAGATAAACTGTTTGATGTAGTAAAAACCAACTGTTAAAAATTTTTGTGTTTTAATTTAACGTAGTCTCCAAGCGCAAAAGTAATAATTTGAAAATTAAACCATATTTATTACGCTCTTTGGCACATTTACTGGTTGGCAAAATTCATACATACATGGTGTTGCAAATTACACTGTTACAGTTACAGTAGTTTGGACAATTTATTTTAATTAAAATTTGATATGGTTGGGATTTAAGGTTAAAACTATGTTCAAAATCAAATTACACTGCCTGCTTAATTGCGCACAGCAATTATAATGATATGGTGAATGTTGGTCTTGTGTTAAAACGATTGCAAAGATGACCTTCAATTACAGTAAGACTAGCAGTTCGATCTAGACCCTTTTTTATTGGATATTTTGATTATAGAGTTTTTTTTATGGTAATTAACTTTCAGTAGTTATTCCCATGATAGAGATTTAAAATTTGTTTATGCATTTTTTGACAATAGTAATCGTTTATGTAGCATATGTGACGACGATGGAAAAGGTTTGAGTGATTACATTTCAGAAAATACTTTATTGACATTTTTTTAATTATAAAGTAAAAAATACGAATATTGTACTTGAAATTGGGTTAGTAGTTTACCGAGTGGGCAATTATCTCGGTTTCTACGATAATTCAAAACTTTTAACATCTCACCGAAGAACTTTTATAAAAAAATTCCTGTCCTAGTAGCCCTTTATGAAAAATATTATCAATTTTGAGATTTGCTTCAGTGTAAGTGTGACTTTAGTAGGCAACCCTCTTATTTTAATGGACTCACGCGAAACCTAGCGTAGGTTGAACGTGTATAACTGTATTTGACGTTACCGTTTTGGATTGAATATGCTATTTCTTTTCTGCTTTTGGTATGAATAACTACGACACCATGAAGCGTGAGTTGGGTCAGTAAGGGCCCGTTGGTGTGCGGTTACTACATTTTCCAAACGTCGACACGCATGGAGTAAATCCGTCTTTTAGGAGCGATTACGATACCTGCTCCGGATAGCGACCTTTGTATACCACTTCGGCTGTTGTGGTTTGTCTTCTTTACTATACGTCGCTCTTGATTCGGATTGCTCCAGCGACAAACATCGCAGTTGTGTGATTACTCACTGATACGTTGTAGGATATGCCCTATAATATATAGTCAATAGTCAGCTGTATTATATTGGTGGTGGTGTGCCGCAGTTTGTGTTGCGTTTATGGTGAGTAAAACAGATCCACTTTATACCATGCATCTTTGGTTGTCTTACCGTCACGATTTATACGTGTTGAAGTGCACTTATTTTGACTTTTGTGTTGATCTATTATGCGATTTATTTTTATGACTTTTGTAGAAGAAAACTATCTGAAGGGAATGTTACAGTACCCGATACGTTACGCATTCAACGTAAATACCAGATAATTTAATTTTAGCAATTTAGAGATTGGATATCTTCAATTAAATACTAATTTTGGTTTATAGAATATAGTAAATATAACACGCCACTGGCTCAAAGTGTTTATGGTAATTAATGGGAAAGCAATTGCTAATGAAAATGTTTCTGTACTTGATATGAATTGTTAGTGACTGAATTGAAATAATATACATTCAATAGCCCATATTTTATTTAGCAACATCTCATTATTAGCATTACGAGTAACGTAAAGTTTCTGGCTATTTTTGTAAATGAAATCTGGAAACTGTTACGGGCTAAATTGGCAGTAGAATCTGAGGTAACAGATAACAGGGAGTGGCGGTAGCTCAGTAGGAAAGGAATGGGCGTGTTATTAATTTTATAACTAGGATAGCTCGTAATACACAGGCTCAATAGGGGAAAGTTATAAATTAAAGGGGATCCAGTTTGTTTGTAATCGGTAATATCAAGGTCTAGATACTTTAATGCAAGTATTTCACAGCAAAGTTCAAAACAAACAAAATAAACTTGCTTTTCTTATGTCAAATAAATCAAGTGAATCGGTAAATTAAAAGCCTTGATTCGGCGTTTCCTTCAAAGCTTAAAAGTATTTCCATGCAATCAAAATTAAATGATGTGCTAACAGACCAGCTAACCGGTCATTAACCTTATTTACTCTAATTTTACCTTACGTTAAACCTTATTAGTAAAATGTTATATCACCAAAATAAACAAAACGGAAAAAATGCAAAAAATCTAACAGAGCGCTTTCTCACAAATTATAACGTTAAAAGCTTTTATCAAAATCATAAATAATAAAAATAAAGAATATACATGAACGTTACCGCTGAAAGGTCGTGTAAATCAAAAACTACCATAAAAAAAAACAACACAGTAATATGAACTTTGTATTCGAAATTTATGTGATGCGCAACTAACGATAACGTTGTGATGAAAAGTAGAAATCACATGAATCATACATGAAATAACGAAATAATTTGTTCAAGTTTGTTAACACTATCTATGTATTATGATAATAAAGAAAACAACAACATTCGGAGTGTCGGTACAAGTGTTATCAAATCACAAACAAATAAATTTACTCTTGGAATGAAGTAAAGCGCGACCTTTCTTATGAAAAATTTTAAATATTAGTACGGGGTGAATTTTGTAAGGTTCAGAATTCCCAATATCCCCTAAATTATCTTTTAAATTTAATTACCACCTTGTCGGTATAACAATGACGCAGTAAAAAAACAATTTGACAAATTCTCGGGTATTCTATAAGAATAAAAAAATAACACACAGTATGTAATATTACGATAAACGATTGAATACGCTTTAGTAAAATTATCTTAACCGCCTGAAGGGCGTCTATGTAATACTATACACAAATTTATTTATCCGCCAAAACGAAACAGAAAAGACAACTTCATTAAAATTGCCAAACATAAACACAGAAAAGTAATTACCTTCTTTTCATCTCACAGCGGTAAACGCAATTATCGTACAATTGACCCTTCGTTAATCGATCGGAGGATATCAAAAACTATTCAGTCTCCTTCCGTGGACACTACCGTGCAGGACGGTATCTTTTCAGTCGCAAATTTCTGTTAACCAACTCTTTACTTATGTATGTAAATTTAATGACGAAAATATTTAACCCATGACCAGGTGATTTAATAACAACTTGTTCACCTGAATTTATCTACAGAAACATTAATATTTAACAGGCGGTACACATTTTGTCTATCTCAACAAGCTACAGGGTTCGCTTAAGTGCAATTTTATTCCAAAAATGAGAAAAGCACTGAAATAAACACTAAATATATGTATGTATGTATTATATATATATATATATATATATATATATATATATATATATATATATATATATATATATATATATATATATATATATATATATATATATATATATATATATATATATATATATATATATATATATATATATATATATATATATATATATCAGCGAGTAACGCCTCGTTACTTATCTGGTGAAAGTAAAAATTATGAGAATTTAATGTGTTCTGGGTAGCCTAAAAGTCCTTGATCGTCATCGATGATTAGTTTGTTTGTAAAGATCTCTAAGCTTTCATAACATTGAAGGTTTGCGGGATGTTTATCTGCGGCATTCACCACAGCACAGGGAGCGACTGGAACGGATTGCACACTCGACAGAACTATGTTCAATCTGATTGCTCACAGTACGACTGTTGACGAATGGCACTGGAATTTGAGAAGGTTCAAACGGAGAATATCTTTTAAACTTTAAGACGGCCTGTGCGAAAGGAAAATCTAGGGCTGATTTGGAAGATGTAATGAGGCGAACTAGGGATGTTGGTTTGTGATCATTTTTATACCTCACCTAACGCAAAGCAGCAGAATCAAGGATTTCGTAGGTGAGGTTCCACCTGACGGATCACGCAGGACAAGGGGGACGTGGTCGTGGTGTTCTGAAGTAAGCGCTTGGTCTAGATAACTGTACAATGGTTATGGTAAGGTTACCAAAATGGTGCCCTAACCTATGTTCCGTACCATCAGGTAGGGGAGAGAAGGTATCTAGGAAACTGTTATAGAGTTGAGCTTGAACGTGATGTTTTTCCACGGAAGGTTTAAAGACTTCACAGAGGTAATGCATTTTAGGATATTGCGGATACAACATCTCAAATGGGGGACTCATTTAGGAATCGCTGCGAGAGGTGGTGTGGGAAGCAAGGGTGGTCGTGTAGATGTGTTTAGTTCGTGTGCGGTTGTTGAAATATGTAAATGTGTGTTGTGGGTGTGGGTAGTCGGTCGACGAAGTAAGCAAGGGTTTGGGACACAAACTAAACGGAAGCTTAATTTTTTAGATGATCGTGTATTTGCTCTTTTTAAATCAATCATTATTCCTGAAACATGTTTAAAAAAAAGTATTCTTGGTGTAATATCGTATGATCAACAGTTTTCGAGATAAATAAAAATTATTGGTGTGTGTATGTTACTTTGATTTCTACATTTATTTTAATTCATTGTACCCATTGATCTATAAAACTTTATTCAGTTTTGTAGTAAAGTCTTGTGGAAAGAAAATAAGTAGCTTTCTTTGTAAACACTGTAAATTGTAAATTCAAGATTAAACTGTTTTGTTAATTACAACACATAATTAACATCGTACTAAAACTATTCTTACAATAAGCGTTGAAAATGCGTTCCGTTCATTTCAATTCACCCCCGTACTCGTTTTCCCATAGACCTTTTTACTTTTTGCAAAACTACCAGATCTCTTTCTGATAACTTCGGTACCAGAAAATACTCTCTGATCCAATTATTCGACGCTGCAAACTGGTACACCGTAATATATGGCCTTTAAATAACCCCACAAGAAATAGTCTAGTGGTTTATATCTGGCATTAACTTCATTTGTGTCCCTTTACCCTTTACATGAAATATGGTGTGACTCTATCTTGCATAAAGTATGTTGCTATCCTTAAAGCATAAGGTACTTCATGAACTAAACCTTGTAGCACATTTTGTAGAAATTTTGGATACGATTCAACGTTTAGTCCGTTTCTAGAGAATATTTGATTTATGATATAGGGAGTTCCAAATCTTCGGGATTTAGAGCTTGGTGGACTCCTTCATTATGGTATGGGTTGGGACATCGCTCTCGAATCATCGCAGAATTTCCAAAACAGAACTTTTTGGGATATTTTCCTGCGATGGAGCTTTCTGGTGCTTGACTGTGAATTAGCTGCAACTATTTCCAGAACTCTCCCTTCGGATTCTACATTTCGAGTTGTGTGTGGTCTACCGGTTGAAGTCTCTCGTGTAAAAGTTGCCTTTTCACAAAAGGGAAAGTTACAAAAAAATTAGTACTTCCTTAACAGGTTACGGCTCAGGATATAATCTCTGTGCTTCAAGAGCGTTAGCATCTACTTTACCGTACATAAAGTGCATTTTTGCCATTTCTTGAGAGGAGTAATTGTTAATTTTTGTATTTTTTATACACAGTACTCGTCACTTACTAACCATGCTCATTTGAATCTGAAACAAGCCAACTATGATATATTGAGAATTATGGAATAGATTGTAACGTGCACCGCTGTTGAGCACGTATGAAAAAAAGGAAATAGGAACAGGAAGGATAAGGACACCTCGACTAGCAGCTGAAGTGCGCTTGGATGCATGGGGAATATTGAGGTCCGAGAGAGAAAGGAAAGAAAGAAATATGTGTAGAATGAAGGACAGAAATTTGGACGCCACGAGTTTTTAAGTAAAATACAAAAAAAAGAGCCCTTTCCTCAAAACTCGAAACAGGAAAGGTAACTGACAATAAGGAGAAGTAATTATACAATAAGATAGATAGTTCGATAGGTTTCATGTAAAAGAAACGTTATACAAACACAAATTATGTATAAATAATAATCGACAAACTAGTATCAAAAACTTTTGTTCCCAACAACATAATTCTCAAAAAGTAACTGAATGTTGCAATTATCCTTTGTTTAAACCAAGAAAAGGTAGTACTTACAGTAACTCACTGTAATTATAATAAAAAAACAATGAAATGAAGCCTGTAAGATACAGGTCAAGTTAAATTAAATTAGGAAGATCCCAAGCTAATGAAGTTTGAGTTTATAATATCTTTCTAGTGAAAGAAGGATTATATTTATTGGATCAAAATAGTCATTGCTAATTAAAATGCATAGGCCACCCGACAAAACTTTAAATATATTGTACAATCTACAATAATAAAAACCAACTAATAAATTAGTTAAACAATCGCAGACAATTATACGTTAGTCTCCAAACGAGACGAATATTTAAACACTATATATTTAATAACACAACAACCTGTGGATAACCTATGTTTACAGAAAGAAATAATATCTATGAATAAATTAAAATAGTGTAATATTGACCTTGTTTTACAACTAATGCAGAATAACTATATTAAATTTTTCAAGTGAAATTATTTTAAGTGAACCTATGACAAGATAAGGCAAGCTGTACATTTACAGAATTTTATAGTGTATTTGCATTCACACACAAAGGTATATAGTTTAATTTAGCTGTGGAATTATTCCTTTTGTTGGAGCTAGTTACAGATCTTGGTGATATTCAGTGCTATTAATTAAGGCACTTTCCATTCACTGTGACTTATCACCAAAAGTGAGAAGCAGTAAGCGATCCATCCAATTGTGTATGTAGTTATTGAACGAGTAAAAGTACATTTATGGTTGTCTGAGTTATACTCAGAGTAAAGTAAAAGTAGAAATAAACGTAGAAATGAAAGTCGAAGTCAAAGTGGAGCTCGAAGTGGAGGTCGAACCTCTATAATTTATTAAGACAAGACACAAGTAACTCCTTTGAATACATTACCTTCACGAGGTTCACAAAGTAGAAATCAGTAGATAAACTTATGTTTGTAACCAAAGTTTAGATATCGAGATATTTAAAGTATTTTCCTTAAAGTTGGGGTATGCATAAGATACAATTAACATATTTGTTATTTCAGAACAAGTACTTTAACATGCTGAGTTGTTTTCGAGCATTTGTTGAAAACGGTGGTAAAAATGGCGTCTTCTGATACCATGGAAGGTACTCGAAAGTACATGGTGTTACAAATATTACTATATATATATATATATATATATATATATATATATATATATATATATATATATATATATATATAGCCAACTTGATTTTTTTTAAATTGGAAGGGGGGTCAAATCGCACGCATACCGTTCGAAAGGTATTTTCAAGTAAAATCAGCGACATGCTGCTTGTTACGGTTATCTCTAAAGATAATTTCACTATTGTAAATTAAAGATTAGGAATAGGTATTAATAGGACAACTGAGGATCAACTTAGCATGGGGAACAATGAATTGTTTTATGGTGTTTAATGTAACATCAGGTTGTTTAAACCGTGTTTTAAGTATATGAAGTTCATCTAGTACAAGAATAATTTATAAGCGATGCTCAAACTGTTCTCCATTTACATCTTCAGTAATAAATTTGATTAGAAGAACTGAATTCAAAATGAACTCGTGAGGAATATTTACTGTTTCTTCTTAAATTCGTTGCACAAGTTCATTCAAGTTATTTTGGTTTATCGAGGTAAATACGACTCTTCAGGTAACCCCACAAGAAAAAATCTAGTAGGGTTAAAGCAGGTGATCGCGGTGGCGATTAAATACATCCTTGCTGTCCAATCCAACTTTAAGCTTTTTAGGTTCGTTAACCCTTCAGTACCCGTATTGGCTTGGTGAGACCGATCAAGCACACGATCGAACTTATTATCTACTGCGCAAGCGTCAGCGTACCCGCCATTTCAATACCTTCGTGTATGTTACTCTCGAAGATCAGTACGTAGTTTGAAGTTAGTGGGTGCAGTGGTTCAAAAGTTATTTGCATATTGGGTTCAGAGACCGAAGCGGGTACTCAAGTTATATTTATTTTTCTTTTTTATTTGCGACCAAGTTGAAAATAAGGTAGTATTTTTAAAAATTTTGATAACATTATTACACTAAAACATTATTCTAGCCATGGGAGATTATGAGAGAGAACAGGCGCGCCTAGTACAGTTGATGCGGAATGCAATGACAGAGCAGGATGATGACAATACGGTTTATGATGATGCGCCATCGTCGGACGAAGAGGATTTACTAGAAACTAGGCAATTAGATAGCGATACTGAACAGGAAATATCAGACGATGAAGATACTACTCAACGAGAAAATGACGAATTATTTTATGAAGGAAAAGATAAGGTAACAAAATGGAGGAAACATGTTCCAGCTAAAAATGTTCGAGCCCGATCCGAATATAAAGTCATTCGTTTACCATTGTCAAGACTGGTGACAAGGATTTCGATTCCTTTTTAGCAGCCTTAGGTTTGATGATAAGGCAACACGCGAAGAGAAAAAAAAATTGATAAATTGGCTCAATTTGTTGAGAATTGTAAAAAAGGTTACAGCCATTCAGAGTACGTCACCATAGACGAAAAACTCGAGGGTTTTCGTGGGCGATGTGGATTTTGGCGGTATATTCCGTCAAAGTCGAACAAATACGGAATTAAAATTTTTGCTGTCAGATGCTCGAATGTATTACACCAGTAACTTAGAAGTATATGTAGGAACGCAGCCAGAAGGACCCTTTAACAACCCTGGTGCGGTAGTTGAGAGGCTCTGTGAAGCAATATATAATACAGGGAGGAATGTGACTATAGATAACTGGTTCACAAGTCTTCAATTGGTCAATAGTTTGCTGGAAAGAAAACTGACCGTTATTGGCACAATTAGGAAAAATAGAAGAGAATTACCCTTGGAGTTTAGCAAACCAGTAAAACGTCCACTCAAATTTAGTGTATTTAGCTTCATGAACACTTGTACCTTAGTTTCATACATTCCTCGTAAAAATAAGAATGTTCTGTTAGTATCCAGCATACATCACGACGATACTATTGATGCTGAAAGCGGCGAAGAATTTAAGCCTGAAATTATAACAATGTACAATAGTACAAAGGGCGGTGTTGATGTGGTCGACCAACTGTGTTCAAACTACAATTGCGCTCGGCATACTCGTAGATGGCCCATGGTGGTGTTTTATTCAACTTTGAATGTAGCTGGAATCAACAGTTTGGTAATATACGGCTCCAATAATCCAGATGTTTCCATATTACGTCGTGAATTTTTACATAAACCATGGACATGATAGAACTGCATTTACGTGTACGAGCTAGTTTACAGTGCCTTCCTCGAAATATGAAACTGCGAATTGAAGAACTGTGTGGTATAGAAAGGAATTCCGAAGTTGTAAATGTTGAAAACCAAAAAGGTAGATGTTATTTCTGTATGAAATGTAAAAAGTTCATGTGTTTGGAGCATGTAACGGTGGTTTTCGAATTTTGTTATGAAAACTGTTTTGCAGATCAGTAACATACAAGAATGTTTGTTACATCCATATACTCTTGAGCAATACATGTAACAAGGTTTAGCGTTCCTAAATTAATTAGTTTTAGTTTAAACTTGAATTGATGTAGTAGTTTAAGTTTTGTTTGTTTATTAAATTTATTTGACAATTATTTGTTGATTTTTTTCGATAAACACATCACAACAACTATATTAATCCATTCCCCTATCTTAATCTACTTAAATATGTCTTTGGCGGCGACAGCAGGGCGTCAGTTCGTGAGACCGAAACGGGTACTGGTGTCTTAGAATTTCAAACGGGTACTGAAGGGTTAAACAACATAAACTAACGATTGTTTTCAGCGCTCACTAGATCTTCAGTTATCCAGTTAATAGCTACTCTCAATCTTGAATTTACATTAGCGAAGTTATCTTTAGAGATAACTATGGCAAGCGGCATGTCACTGAATTCTACTTGAAAATAACTTTCCTACGGTATGCGACTTCCTATTTAAAAAAAATCAAGTTGGCTATGCTCCCGGCCTTAAAAAATAACAAAACTGTGGAAATATATATATATATATATATATATATATATATATATATATATATATATATATATATATATATATATATTTTCTTTCATTTGTGTGTGATACGTGGGCGTATTTTGTTTGTTAATCAACTTATAAATAATAACCGTGCTCAAGTACTAATTGCATTTAGTGTAATTAGTAACAAATAACAAAAAGGTGACTACAAATAAAAAAAAACATAAATTGAACTGTCCTTTTAAAGTTCGATATGTTTTAGCTTCCATCCTTCTGAGCGGATATTAAAACATGACAGCACAATTTTCTAAAATTCATTATTTAAAAATCCGTTTTTCCAAAATACCTACCTGTTTAAGGAAGGGTAGGTGCAAGAAAATCTATTTCCATAGATATGTAAATTTTTAGCAGTTAATGCTTTTAAATTACACTGCTTTGAATTCAATCGTTTCTTATGTTCACGTTTATCGCTGATAGTATATCTAAATCTTTCAAGGGCTGCCGCTACAGAAAAGTGTTTAATCTCGCAAACTCTTAAGATGCAAATCGATTGTCGCTCTTTTTGTGGGAGATTTTGTTACAAACTGCTTTAACATCAAAAGCTATTGTATTAAGCTCCTTTGTTCGATGTTTACACGTTCCTAACGTTGACACCCAATACCTTTATCGAACTATTACTTTTCAAACATATTTTAAGAAAATGTATTCTTTCATAGGCTTTTAAGAAAAAGTTTCGAGTTACTCCAACTACTTACCCTAACGCTCTTTTATTTCAGTTTTTATTTTATACTTATCGCATTTTTATGTTTAAAAATTGCGAACTGTGATTTTCAGTAATGAATGTTTTAATGAAAGATAGATGAAAATGTAGTGAAATGCATTTTGTAAATACGTAATGAACGGTTATATGAGCTTGATAGTGGTACACTTGGGAACGTAACATTCTAAATAGTTAAGCTCTGATATATGTATGCCTGTATATAAATTATTACTATATACTATAAAGCTAAAATTTCTGCAAATTGACTGGAGTTGTGCATTCGGAAAATGTCAATGACCGTTCCTTGTATTTTTATTTAAATTGTAATTGATTATCTCAATTTTTAATGAATTTAATACCATTTAACTTAAAAAAAACATAGTACTATTGATGGCATAAATCAACACGCACCAAAAACTTTACAGATTTAACATTTTTATAACCCTTATGAGTGTTTAGTACGTGCATATGATTTTCCATATAAAATTTGACGGTCTCAATTCAAAAAGTATTTACAAGAATTCGATCGAAGATTTAAGAGCGATAGGCAACAACAGTATTTACTTCCTACCAAACTGATTTTTTTTTTGGATAATTCCTATTTTTTATGAAACAGATTTTTAGAATTTGCATGGACGTATGTAATCGAATAAACTTACTGAAAAGTTAATAGATAACTTATTAGTGGAGTTGATCGGCCCATTTCCACAGTTTTTACTTTTTGAGCGCGACGTTTCGGAAGCGGACTCTGCTTCCATCATCAGGCTTAGTCCTGAAAAGGACTGTTTTCCCACTTGAGTCGAATTCATATACTACATATAATTTTTTCCCAAGCACCTGGCTACTCTCAGATTCGAACTTGGTACCTTTCACTTACTAGCCTGACACACACACACACACACACACACACACACACACATATATATATATATATATATATATATATATATATATATATATATATATATATATATATGTATATACACACACACACACACAATATATATATATATATATATATATATATATATATATATATATATATATATATATATATAATCCTGCTATAACCTTTACGCAGGCATGGTTAACTTGTGTGGATTGGCTCAAAGTCTGTTTGTCGCGGAACGACTTGAGATAGCTTAGCAAGGCATAATCCAATATATTAACCCTTGTACCCATATTGAATTTTCCAAGTGCTGTGAGCAACGGATTAATCCTAGATGTGGATTTATTATATGCCAACAATTTGCATGATCGCCATAAACATACACCCTTCTGCGTTGAACAACTGGAGGTAAAAACAGGACACTTCCTGTTGCACTCTAAGGATAAGTATGTCTTGCATTGTCGTAGTTTGAAACAATGCCTGCAACCAGACGTTGTGTTTGAGAAAGTTCATCTAAGACTTTGACAGACCTCCGTATAATATACCTACTTTCTTCATCGCTCAGACCTTCATTATATAAATTCGTTGTTACTTCATTTGTAAAATCTTCATAAACCGAATTATTACTATAATCTATCATATAATTCAGATTCTGATTTAACACACCCACAGCCGAAAAGAAACGGTTGATTTCCTGTTCGGATAACAATACTTAACTGCTCACTCTGATTTGATTTTCTTCATCGGTAGTAAACATTAATCCAATTTTTACACCATAACCTATAAAGACAGCTTTCCTAGATTCGGCAGATTTTAGAGTTTGGCGTATTAGATGTTCATATCAAAATGCTAATAGTTGCTAAATGTTGTCCTAAATAGTCATACTACAGGTTTAAAGTCATTATTCTTTAATGAAATTCCGGCTTCAAGTACTGCAGAATTGTATAGAAATAGCGCCCACGTCAATAATAAACGTTCTAGAACAAAGGTTTTAATACAACACGTATACTGCAGTACTAATCACCATTAGACGCTTCAGGTGTACCAGTCCATTAATAATTAGCTTTATTATGAGTATTATAGTATACATTATACACTCACCTTGTTGAGCATCCATATGTCCGATTGATTTCAATTGTTTATCATACTATGTCATCGTCCCATTTATAACGAGTTAAATGAAGGTATGACGTCATAATAATGAGTATTATGCTTAGCTACATCCTAAAACCATCATGCATCCGTTTATTACCTGTGATGGTGATACGAAGTATGTATAGTAGCGGAAATTATAGCGTAAGTACGTAAGCATACTTTAATCATTTACTCATTATTATTATTTTTTTAGTTGGATCTAACTGTCTAGAAATAGCGCCCAGGTTAATAATAAATGTTATACAGCAATAGTTTTAATAAACCATCTATACTGTAGTACTAATTACCATTAGAGGCGTCAGGTATGTCATCAGTCCATGAATAATTAGCTTTATTATCGATGTCCAATATATTTCCTATATATATATATATATATATATATATATATATATATATATATATATATATATATTATCGTATCCGTTATACGCTCACCTTGTTCAGCATCCATATCATCCGATTGATTCCAATTAACTAACTATCAAACTATGCCATCACCCTATTTATAACGAGTGAAATGAAAGTATTACCTCATGATAATGGGTACGAAGCTTGGGCGCATCTTCAAACCATCACACATTCGTTTATTACCTATGATAGTGATACGATATATATATATATATATATATATATATATATATATATATATATATATATATATATATATAGTAGCGGAAACTATAGCGTTAGTAAGTAAACATATTTTTATCATTTAATCATTCTTATTTAGATGGATCGTATAATATTAGAGCTTGAAGAAATGATTGAGAAACTCGACCGATTATAGGATAAGAATTGTTACAATCAAGCGATGAAAATTTACTTGCAATATGGAATTAGTTGGTTCATCACTACAAGAATGATAGGCAATTACGCGCTAAAATACCATGTATCAAACATTGGAATAAATCATCTGATGTCATACTTTTATATCAATTCTTATAAGTTATATTTTTTAGAAATAGGCAAACAGCTTCAAACATTACAAATATTCTTTTATTATAATTTTTATATGCAATATATAAATAGAAATTTAATTTATGTACAATAATAATAATACAATGCAGCGATGACGGTGATGATGGATCAGGCTATCCTATAAATGTTATTTATTAATTTTTAAACGTAGAATAATAATAATAAAAACTTACCTGTATAATTAGCAAAGGATAGTTAGTCATCATTTGGACTTTACCAACATCGATTGCAAGTGCAATTTGTTCTAAACATTTCTTAAGATTCCACCACTATTTTTCCTCCATATTGAGTATTAATAACCTTAATTTTTTTAAACGGTATTTACAATCAATATCCATATTACGTACTTTTAATATAGGTTTCAATTTCCATTCGCCAAATTTAAGGCCTCTAGAAGATCCATCTTTCAGGATTAGTAACTGAATTTATATACCCATTTATTCGATGTTTATACCAAATTCTTATCAATATTGAGAATGTTGTTTTCCGGTCTTATTGTTCTAGAAAAAATCGAATTCTTGGAATTATTGAACATTCGTACATTATTTCCCTTAGAATATTCTAGAAACTACCATCTGGTTTACGTAATTATTTACTATCAAATTCATTCATGTGACGTAACCGTAAACATTTAAATAGGTATAGATGTTTTTAAATCATTTATCTAGTAAGGCGTGGTAGCGCAATCGTAACGTATAGATTTACCATGCTAACGCTCCGGAGTCCGCAGCACCTCGCACCGAGCAAACAATTTTTTTCAAGGATTACACTTCTACCGTTTTCACCAGCAGCTCTCAGCTTCTGCGTAAGTAGCTCTTCAGCATCGACGAAGAACCCACCAGCACCTGAAAAAGTCATGTTCCGCATCATCAATACCCACATGGGCCTTCCCGCATACGCATTCTAACATCCTAAGATGGCTGCACGTTTCTCATTGAACAACAGAGGGGCTATTCCCCTTGCTCATTCTAACAGGGGCGGGGCCCTTCCGGACATCCCATTTGTGCAACGTCACTACTACTTCCGCCAGTCGGCGCATACCTCTCGTCTCCCATTGCTCCACCAACCGAAAACTTCCGAAAGGGGGGCTTAACTGCTCGCTAACATCAGTGATTGGATGACGCAACTCCTTGTCGCAGAATCTGCTTAGCCTTACTACTACTAAGAAACATTATCTAGACGAATGAAGATAAATTTGATGGGCGGGGGTTTATTTATTACCCTAAACCGACACTTTTAGTTAGATAGAAAAGTTATTATGTTTCGTAAACGTGGATTTTAAACTAAATTTTAATGTTTTTTGTTTACTCAAAAATAATGAATTTAATATTTATAGGGAATCATTCAACAGTTGTTATGTGAAAATTATTAATGAAATAATGTAGTTGGCTATCCAGATAATTTATCATAAGGCACTTCTAGTATTAACTGGATGGTACGCGCGCTCATTGCACGCGTATCGTTACTAAAATATTGACCAATATATTTAAAGATCGATAGATACAGCGTTTGGCAGCTTGGGATTGGCCAGCTTTATCCCCAGACCTCATACCTTTAGATTTCTTTTTTGGGGTACAACAAAAAAGGAATCGTTTTAAATTTTGTTTAAATTTTCTTTTACTTAGCGTACAATAAAAGAAAAAGTCTATGGTGGAGAAGCTATCAATGCCGTCCAAGAGTTGAAAGTAAGACTAACTAGGCGTTTGCAGAGATTCGGTGCCATCAAATTGAAATTTCCATATTATCAGTTGGACTTGTTATATGTTTGGAGGTAAATGAGGCGCAGATTGACCTCTTATGTATATAATTATATGCTGTTGAAATAGTTCGTAAATAAGTAGTGGTACTTACTTTATTCTACTTTATTCGTTAATAACCAATAATCCAATAGTTTGCCACTCAAGACACTACCAGTTTTATTTAAGGCTAATTTTCACTTTCTAATCTTAAACATAAATATCCTACAAAACCCAGTTTAATTGTTTGAATAAATTCGCAAAAATACGTCTTGTAGATTAGATCATTATTAAGATATGTAAAAACAAGATGCTGCTAAATTTTATAGCACTCAACGAGTTACATTATAACTATACTTCATCCTGAGGCTTGCTTCACATTAGTCCGCAAAGTTTACTAATGAGGAGTTCTGATCTAATGGGTGAGTGATAACACGATGGTAATTCCAGTTATCGTCTGTCCTGTATGAAATTTTTTCAAGGGGTTTCTTCATACACATTAAGCTGCATCATTGGATATATACATCGTGTGCGGCTATTTAGGCAAATGCTGTAACAAAAACATCCTTTTCAGGACCCTAATTCCGTTTCTTCGGTGCTTTCCTGACCACACCCATCTTCAATACTACCAAGCACACATACTTAAAGTAAGCATTTTAAGAATCCATGATTGTGGCCGTACGCCCTAATCCTTGAAAAGAGAATGAAACATGTTGACTTTTACTTTTCCTACCAATGGTAAAACGTTACTTAATTTATCGATACATCATTATTACCCGATAGTCCGGCTCCAACTTCCCACTGACTAAAATATACGCTTGTATCAAAAAACATTTCTACAATGAACAGTAGATGTCTAATGTCTTAATCTTAATCTACTAAGTGCCGCTAAACAACTAAGCGGCAGGAGTTTCAGCTACCAAGGATTCACTAAAAAATTAAACAGAAACTATCCTACTTGGTTATTTTTATTATTAACAGTCGCATTGGGATCGGGGAGTGGGGGCAGTACATGACCCCAGCGTGATTATTCCGATGTAACTTTCTTATAAATGGGAATTAGGTTTTGTGGTTTAATGACATTTATTTGTACATTTATGCACTGAATAACACATAAGAATTGAAGCCATTGATTTTTTATACCTGAAAACCGTTTATAATACGAGTGCGAGTACATACAACCTACTGTAAGTGCCCAGAAGCATTTAGTTCAAATATATTTACTACTTTAGTAAAATCAGATCGTGTCACTGAATTGTCAACATCACAATTTTTTGATTATTTTTATAATACCGTGAAAAGATCACTTTAATTTCTATGATGGATGACAGCACATTGACTGACATGCTTCAAGTGTACTTGGAGCATGTGCGTCTATCTCTCTACATCAATCGATTTTCGAACAGAGAAATTCCAGATCGACGAAAATTCTCAAGACTTGAAAAAAATTTAAGAAATTATGGTAGTTTCAAGAAGCCTGAAGAAAGCATCGTTAATTTAATGAAGAGTTGGAAATAGGCGTTCTTCTTAGTGTTCAGGAAAAGGTGAGAACTTCTACCCGTAAAATTGCTAGTGATTTGAACAATACATCCAAGGATACTGTAGATAGAATATTAAAAAAGCACAAGATTAAATCGTACGTTACGAAAAAAGTGCAAGATCTGGAGCAAAATGATCACGATCGAAGAATTGAATTTTCCCGTTTTTATTTAGACGCGGTGCGAGGGAATGGTAATTTCGATATAAAAATAATTTGGTCTGATGAGTGTACCTTTAGCAATAATGGCATTTATAATAGAAACATCCATCGGTACTGGAGTCAGGAAAACGCTAGACTTATTGTAGAAAATAATTTTGAAAGAAGATTTACTGTCAATGTCTGGTGCGGTATTTTGGGCGACCGATTAATTGGACCATTTTTTGTCGACGAAATACTTACTCAATACAAATATTATGATCTTTTGAATGAAAATAGCGAAAACTTTTTAGATGGACTACCTCTTGCTGAACTCAATAGAACTTATTTTCAACAAGATGAGGCTCCTCCACATGATGCATATGTGAATTTAAATTTGTTAAATCACAGATTTGGCGCAAGATTGGTTGGGACAAATGGACCTATTCGGTGGCCTGCTCGTTCCCCCGACCTCACGCCACTTGACTTTTCTATTTAAACCAACCCCAGAATGAAAACTATCTGAGAAGAAGAATAATCGAGGTTTGTCGAGAAATACCTCCAAATGTCATAATGAACGCTACTTATGGAGTGATTAGAGGGTGCGAGATGTGTATTCGTTAAGGCGGCAGACAATTTGAACAATATTCGTGATGCAGATTTCACTAGTTATTTAAATGGCATTTGTTAATAATTACGGATTACTTAATTATTTATTTTTTCCATAAATTGTTGAATAAATATTAAGTTATGTTAATTCTGTTGAATTAAAAAAAAAATTTTCTACAATATGACGTAAAAATGAACACATGCTTCTGTTAAGAAAAAAAGAGTTGACTGTCGCTGTCACTGAGGGCGAAGGTAAAAAAATGAAAGTTGGTGACATCTTGTACAGTATATCAAACCATTCATTTGTTTTTTGAATTTTTTAAATCCGCCAATAAATAACGAAGTTACAGCTTGGGGCGTTTTTACGATACAGTCTGATATATATATATATATATATATATATATATATATATATATATATATATATATATATATATATATATATATATATTATCTTATTTATCATATTGCTTAATGTATGTTTTTTGTGCTATTTGTGCATCTATAGTTTCTCCTTCCCTTACATACGCTCCACAGTCTTCTTTCCTCTCCCCTTAACTGCCTTCTACTTTTCCATATTTCTTCCATCCAAATCGCTCCCATTCCTTTTTCCATTATTCTCTTCTATCGTCCTCTACTCTGCCTTTAACTCCTCTCTCACGCTCACTCCGTATCTTCTTAGTCTCTCCACTTCTTGTTTCGCATACCGGTTTCTTTCATAATATTCTTTTCTGGTTTCTTTCCCATATTTTATTCTTTCTTTTATTTATTTCCAGCATTCTTGAAGAATTTTGCACTCCGATCTTCTACTCATTTCTTCCTCGTACTTTATTACTCTTTTTCTCGCCTCCACCCTTATATTTGCTACCTGCACCTCCTATCCGATAATCTATTCCGGTGATTCTCTATCTACTCCTAGTACCCACTTCCAGTATTTTTCTTGCAGTTCCGCTATCTCTTTATACTCTTTCCACCCCCACACTTCCGCCCCGTACAACACCACACTTTTTATTAGTTTCTGAAATAATAGTTTCCTTTTCCGAAGTCTTTCTCTTACTCTGCACACTTGTCCTATTAATTTATTTCCTTTTTTACTCGGTCTTTCACATTTTCTCCGTCTTTCTTGTCTTATCTCGTGTATCCCAGATAGCTGAATTCGTTTACCTGCTGTATGTCCTCTTCTCTCCATTTCCACGCCTAATTTTTCCTCCCCCATTTTCTCAGTACCATTACCTTAGTTTTACTTTACTTCCAGTTCTTCTCTTTTCAAATATATGTCCATCGTTTTTAACATCCCCATCATTTCTTTTTCTTCCTCTGCTATTAGCCCTGTCATCTGCGTATGCTAGCGACCACACCTTCCTGTTCCCCACCACTAGGCCTCCTTATTCTTGCCCCCTTAATGTATCCTCCAGGTTTCCAGGGTATACTGCGAACAGACTTGGGCTCTGTGGGCACCCTTGCCTCTGTCCGTTGTTACAAATCCTTCACTTATTTTCCCATTCACCCTTACCCTGTTCCGGTTTCTGCGTATATTGGTTCCATCATTTCTATTAGCCTTTCACTTATCTTTCACAGCTTTTGCCTGTTCTCCCCATCAAATGCCACTATTAGGTCTACGAATACTGCTACTGTTTTCCCCCTTTTCTTTTCTAGTGCCTTGTTAGCCATGTGTCTCAATATGTATACGTTGTTTATCGTTCTTCTTCCTTTCCTGAATCCTGCCTGTCCATCTGCAATCAGTTTCTTGTCTTTCAGTTCCTTCTTTCTTCCAGTAATATTCGCGTATATTTGTCTCGGGAATCTTTCCCTTCTCCAAATTTTGTTTATTATTTCCTTCATCCTTTTTTTTAGCTTTTCTCTTCCATACATCCACTCCTCGCCTTGTATCCCATCTCCTCCTGCAGATTCACCCTTTTTCACCTTCTACATTGCCACTATTACTTCCTCTTCTTTTATTCCTTCGCCTTCTTGCTGTATATTTCTTTACTTTGTCTTCCTTCTCCTTTCTGTATTTACTCTCCCTCCATTACCTTGCTGTAGTATCTCTCCCATTAGTTTGTTTGTATTCCCATTTGTGTCCGCCTTTTCCCGTTTTCTTTCTTTAAATATTTCCATACGCTTCCTCCGTTTTTATATCCTTAATCTTCTCTTTCTGTTTCCTTTTGTTTTCTACCTTTTTCCTCTCGCATGTTTTCTTGTATATCCTTACTGCATCTTTACATTCCTATTTTCCTACTTCCCCTTTCTTTCACTGTGTTAATGTTCTTCTTGCCTTTCTTTTGGCCTCCTTGAATTCCCGGTCCCACCATCTCTTCCTACCAGTGTTCTTCCCCTTCCATCTTTCAAAGCTTATTTTTCTCGTTGCTTCCTCCATTCTCTCTCTCATTTCTTCCACGTTTTTTGTACTCCTTTACCTTCCCATACAGATTCACCCATGTTCTCTTTGTACCTCTCAATACTCTCTTCTGTCCGTACCATCTTGGTTATGAATTCCTCTGCTTTTCTCATCTCCTTTCTTTTTATCCCTTCAATTATCAGTTCCAAGAGGTGACGGTCCGATTTGACCATCTCCCCTACTCTAAGTGTCTTCACCTTTTTCTCAGACCCTCCATTTATTATTTAGTCTATTATTGACCTTGTTCCCCCTTTCCCTTTCTTCTCTATTCCCATTCATTATTTCCCACCCCCTTTTGTTGTACACATCTAACAGTTCTTTCCCTTCAATATTTAACACTTTATCCTTTGCCTGTATTTTTCCCGTCCCTATCTTTTTCTGTATTCCCCTATTCTCGCGTTTAAATCCCCTCCTATTGTTATCATACCTTCTCCCCTCCCTACTAACAACTCCTCCAAGTTTTCCCTTATTTCTTTCTATTCTACTGTATAACGCCACTATCTTTATTTTTTATTTTTCCTACTGCTTACTTCTTTCTGCCTCTTCTTTGCAGCACTTTCTCTTCTTCTTCTTTTTCTATCCATTTTCTTTTATTCCCATTATTATCCCTCTCTTTGCGCTTCTTTTTCTGTTGTTCCTTTCCGCGTACTGCACCACCCATGAGAATTCACTTGGCCTTTCCCTTTCCCACCACTCACGTTATTTTTCTTCTAGCCATGTCTCTTGTAATTCTACCACGTCCTGCTCCCTAATAAAACTCCTAGAAATCTTCATCTTTATTCTTTAATCCCACCACATTCTAGAAGAGTATCTTTATTTCGATCAACCCTCCGTGTATTACTCCCCTGCTTTCCATTTGTTCCCTTTGTTGTTATTTTTCATTTCTTTCACTCGTTTTCCCGTTACTCTTCCGATTCGTCATCCTCCTTTCCCCTTTCTCCACACCCCTCTTCTTTTAGCTTGGCTTACCAATAGAGCTACATTTGCACATAATCGGTTTACGTAGTTATTGAAATGTTTGCGTTTTGATGATAGAAATATTCGCGATGAAAGAAAAGTACTAGATAATTATGCTGCTATTTGTGAGTTATGGGTTCATATTACAAGCACTTTCCCGAAGTTTTAGAACCTCTCAGCTTCCGTAGTGATAGATGAAGAGTTATTACGTTCCATGGTCACTGCTATAAAAATATTCAAAATAAATCAGTTGCAAGGACTGTTGTAAGGGAACCTAGATAACGCGCAACTCGTGCGGCACATGAAAATTTACCACAGAAAGGCAGATGCTTTGTATGTCCTCAATCGGCCGATAGGAAGTACTTGAAGGCATGTACTACATGTGAAAGATATATATGTCCTCGACGTACAGCTGTAGAAGAAAACATTACCATTCGGGAATGTAATGACTTTAATAGCGGGTAGTAGTTATTGATGCAGTTAGCTCATAACTTAAGACTAAAAATGTAAAATTTACACAAGTAGGTGTCCAAATAAAATTTTGGTTTCAACAAATATGGCTTCAAATTAATCAAAATAACAAAAATATTTTTTATAGTTATAGAATGCACAATTAGTTTAAACGCAGAATATATTTGATCGCTAGAGCGTGGGGTCAGTCGCTGATCCCCACGTTCCCAAACGAACAAGTGCACAAATATTTTCCTAATGCGACTGTTAACGTGCATTCTGACCAATATGGTTGCCGTTTTAGGGCAGTTATCCAAAACTGAAGCACATAACTCTGGTTACTGCTGCTTTTACTCATGTTTGAAATTTTTTTTAAATATAAAAACGAATTGCTAATACGATGGTTATAACATACGCTCGTGCAGTATTTCTCTTAAATCGTCCAAATCCATACTTTTATTTCCTTTCAGTGCTGCTAAGTAGATAAGGAAACCCAGAGGAAACGAGGGATTTGTTATAAAGGATAGCTTTTAAATAACACGTAACTAAACCAATTTTACAATTATACGAGGTTAAAATTAGAATAAGCAAATTCCACGGCCCCATGAATGGTACAAGTGCCACCCCCTCAATCTTAATTTAAAGAATTAGCCTGTTTATCTTGCGTGCTGTAAAATTCTTTAAATTGGTAATTTTCCAACTATCGGCGTGGCAGACCTAAGATAAGAACCCTCCTATACATTACAAAAAATGGGGTTCTCCCTTTACATTGAGTACATTCGAACCGCCCTCCCTTTATTTACACAAAGACTCAACAAGAGCATTATAAAGTAATTTTCTGTTTTTCATTATATCTTCTCATTTTTACATGAATGAACTGTCTTATTTATATTAGATATCAAATAATTTTAATTTATTTTTCAAAGAGTAAGAACGTTTAACAAACGCTTTGGCAAAAGTGTTTGAACATAAGATAGACGAGATGTGTGTATACGTAAAGATAAAGAGCATTCTACCAATATGTTTAAAACACGTTAATTTATGCAAATTAAAAATAAATATAAAGATTCTTTATAAATAAAAACCAATCTCAATGCAGTAGCAAAGTTGAGACTTTAATCTAAGGAAGGCATAAACCTGGACGCTGTGGGTTTGGAAGATAAAGTCCGTATCGCGCATAAACGGTCTCCTGTGGGGCCTCTAAAGACATTTGCAGACATTTTCTGATAAAACAAAAAGCTTGACAAGTGCAGACATCATTCTGGAATTGGATTGGCCGATAGCAAGTTCGACGATTACAGTCTAGAAAACTTGTTAACAACAACCTGATAAGAGGACATATTGTTTGGATGTTCGCCCATCGCGTATCTCGCCGATTTCATTTCAGATTTGGCGAGCAGGACGAAGAACGAGTTTTAATGTTGATTTGAATCTATTTGATGAGTTTTATTTATCAGATCTTTTAAATACATTGTGGTATATTTTAGCATCCGGTTGGCTGACTTGGAACATTTTCAGCTTGTTTGTGGAAATTTGTTTTGGGTGATAAAATCTAATAGGATTTGAGTTTTTAAATTTTCTTTTTGTTATCGATCTATAAAAGTTCAATTTACTTTATTATAAATCAAAAGTTGTATGAGTCATCGTTACATCGTACTGGCTTTTGACAATTCTGTTTACTAGCTGAACAAACATAAATTAGTAGTTAGCGTTGCCAGCAACTTTTACGTTAAACATCTTTAAATATGGGCTTTGCACTAAATTAAACTCTCTCTCTAGTTACATACTCCGGTATGATATAACGATGGCATGAATAGTTTTATAGCACAATCACAGGCGTACACCAAACATTTGTTATGTCGCTCGTACAGATTTACGGGACAGTTGTTATCCCTACATTTGAAGCGAATTGTAGCAGATATTAATTTTAGAATGAATGATATAATCAAACCACGGCTATAATGGCGCGCTTTGCATTAAAATTTGAAGAGAGCTAGGATGTGCTAACCTCCTATCACCATTACATTAAAACATGTAAAGAAAGTAGTTTTACTCGTATTAATTAACGGTTCTCACGGTAGACAACGAGTTCGTCTTACTAAAACTTCCATAAAATTCTAACGGCAAGCAAAAAGCTTCCACATACGCGACCTACTTGACGGGGTGCCATAAAATCTCGGTACTCATTCCCTAGGCGGTTATGACTCAACTAGAATGTAATCGGAGAGCGCCCTGAGTGGTCTTCCATCGTAAAACAAAAGCATCTCTATCCGCAGGCATGCATTCGCACTTTTCTCGTCATCGAGTGTTGCAACCCTCAAATAGTCAACAACAGACAATAAGGGGGCTACAAGTGTTGAAAAGATTTACCTTCGGTTAACAAACTCTACGTCATCCAATATATCATAAAAGGGACTTTAGCTAACACAACCATTAGTCGACTATGTGTACTTTACCCTAACGAAATATAAACGCTCGTGAATCACATTTCTAGCAAAATCCGTAGCTTAAATAGTAATTACAGGAGTTAGTAAATTAAGTTACGGGAAATATATTGCATTTACTCTAAATTAGCACATTTTTAACTAAAATCACAGCTTAGCTATCTCATTTTTGTCTGTACCTCATTGATTATAATAAATAACAGTCTCACAAACCCACACTACCTCTAAAGTAAATTAAAATCTGTCTTCGTGTACCAAATGGAAACTTTATTTCACAAAAAGTTTTATTAAATCACAAAACTGCACTCTTACTTGATGTTAGTTAACCGAATTACTAATTTCTTTTTACACCATTAACTATACCACTAATACGCAACCAAACCGTTAACCCCTAAATAAATAGATTAACGATAGCACTTAGTCAAAAGTTTGGAGTGAAATTCAACATAAACTTTCCGTAATTATTAATAGCAATATAAAATGGCTAAATATGTGTAGTGTATTGTGATCTCCCATTTGAATGCAGTTAATGCTAATTGGGTGTTATAAAAGTTGTTACGGTCCTGTCCTAAAATCTGTGCAAATATTGATAATAAAGATTTTATTTATGATTTTTACATAATTATAGAGTTTCAGCTAAAATATCGCCGAAAACCGAAATTCATTATTGTAAAGCTGAAATTTTAGGCAACTGTTTAATGTGCTTAATAACATATAAAGGGTTTGCTAATTCAAGGGTACGTTTACTTGAGTTCCAGTGCCTTGAACTTAAGGAACACTAACGAAGTGTTCGAAGGTATGGCAACAGTCACTGCATGAGAATCGGTAGGCCTAGCTCAATAAAACTGGCAATGCATTAAAGTAGAAGAAAAAAGCAATCTTAAGCCACAACGCATGACATTTTTCGAAAATTTTATGTTTTTGGAGTTCACAGTGCTCTCTTGAGCAAGACTTCATCACAATTTTGTTTGTACGACGCCACTGAACCAAGATGTGAGCAGATATCGAATGGTATCACACCAAAAATGGAATAAATAGTTTTTGTATTGTGCCACAAAACAGAATCACTGTGGGCAAATCTTTTTCATGAATTTTTTAATGCTACACTAGAATAAGAATAAAACAGTGTTTTAACAATCTATTTTATTACTTTACACAAAAATGAAACGAAGCTGTGTAGGGAAGAGCAGGCTGAGTTTAAGCTCCCGTTCCAAAGCACCCAAGAACACTTAGAAGGATGGATAAGAGGATATTAGGTTGCCAATAGATGCCTATGAACGGCTATCTTAAACTTTTTTGTATCATAAGTTATAGCAAAGCAGGAATAAGGGAGATCCTAGCAAACTTGGCTTGAAATGGTAGCAAAGAATGTAGTTCAGCAACGGAATAGCCACTGCAATACCGATAATACAAAGAAAGGGGTGAAACTATTCTTCTATAGTTAGGGGCTGTGTGGCAGAAGCTAAAGACGAATAATTTATAAACCTACTGTCCCTTTTTAAACTCCATCAACGATGTCGACAGCATATTGCGGAACACCAACCCAGAGATGAGAATTATGTTGTAGGTGGGGTCGAAATTGGGCGTTACGTAGCAGAAAGAGTTGCCGTGAGGTAAAATACTGCTTAGATCTATACAAGAATCCTATCATATGAGCAGGTGCTTTAGTAGCTGACAGAATATGCTCAACTCATGATAGCTTTGGAGGTACAGTCATTTCCAACACAGTAACAGTCTAAAACTAAGTTTTACCAGCATTTAACTAGATTACAAGGATACGTTGGATTTATTGGTTGCTAAAAATTGTCATTTCAGCTTTAATGTCTTGTTTTGAGATAGAAGGTAGATTACCATTAAGAGTGGTCAGTGAAACAATGGACCCGGTTAGTCGTTAAAGAAATAAGAACATTTATGTTTAGCAGAGAACGTGTAGGCACTATAACTGATCCTTCTGGCACGCCCGCGCTAATACCAGCTTCTTTTGGAAAGTAGCCACGTATTCGTCAAGGAAACTAGAAGCGCAGTTGATGAGCATATCATTTAACTCACACAAGGTGAGTTTGGCAAGCAAACACTTACGCCAAACTTGGTCAAATGCTTATGAGATATCTAAAACGATGAGAACTGTTGTAATGGTTTTTTCCAAACTTGAGTCACATATGAAAAAACATCACCTATTGAACGGCTGTCTAAAACTATATTGGTGCTACCTATGAGTTTCCTAGATTCAATGAAAGAGAGCAATTGCTTATTGATGGCTTTTCCTCAACCAAAATAGTAATGATGGAAATTAGTCGGTAGTTGGACGGATCAGCGTTATCGCCTTTCTTGGGAAAAATTTGCCCAGTTCCATGATGGAGTAAATTTCCCAGAAGACATAGGGATCGAAGAGAACTTAGATAGGACTTTCACCAATTCGTGGGAAACATTGCTTTAAGATAATAGCTGAGATCCCGTCTGGGCCAGTGGCCTTATTGGGATTAATCCCACTGATGATCAACTGTAGGAGTTTGTACCGAAAATGGGTTAGTTTCCAAGCGTGTGAAGAAGAGTTGACTAGAGCCACAACTTCTCCAGAATCCTTAAAACAGGTGTTTGATGCAAAAAAACCCACAAACAGTTAGCTTGATCTACAGAATCACTAACTACAGATCCGTCAAACGATGTCATGGGGGGAATGAACCACGGTTTTTTACTGATGGCTTTAGCTAGAGGCCAAAATTTACGACTGCTCAAAGGAGATGTAGTTAATTAAATGCATTTTCGTTGTTCAAACTACTTTTCAGGTTTAGTGATAACACATTTTCAGGAATTTCTAGCAACAACGGCGTCTGAATGACTCTCGACCTTATTAGATTTCCATTTAGCATACGTTATTTTTCAATGATATTGCATCAGCTCGAGCGCTATTGGACCAGGCTTGGAAATGAGAACGAACTACACTATTTCGTTTTTTGGTAATATATAACGCCATGCTCATGAGAATGACTGCAGATACTGAAGGAGCAACGTTGCAAGAAAATCTCGTAAATCACGCCATTTAGCTGATTTAAAACACCACAAGTATCTGTTAGTGTTGCGAGCCAATGAGGAATCTTGATAAACAAGTGAGTTTTATGTAAGATGAGGTTGGTTAGGGTTAACAGGGGTTCTTCTGAGTTCAGAAATTATTTGTGTGAGATCACATGAAGTAGAAAGTGTTTCTGCACTATGACCAGCAGGATAGTGATATATGAATATTGAAGCCAATTAGAATTATGAACATTGAAATATCCCAGATTTGAGACATCGCAAGTTGTAAACTGATACAGAAAGTAACAAACTTTCAAACTAAAGTAACCCAAGAAATCTTGAAAGTTGCCGTCATTAAAAATATGTAAATGTTACAGTCAAATTTTACAAATTTAGGACCATAACGTTTAAACCAAAGCACTTTTTATTCTGTTGTCCTTGAGATAGGCTCAAACTCTACTTTTGTATCGAAATTTAGAGTGATCATTGTAAGTCGGGTGAACCGGGGCTTTCAGATAGAAACAGAATGTCAAGTTGTAATAGTTCAAGATGTTGGTCAATAGCATTCAGATTTGATCTAATACCGCGGATGTTGCAATAATGGATCACAAAGTGAACACTTTCTATGACCAAGGTCTCTTGGCCCGTGCCTTCCCGGACATCTGGACGAGGTCGGATTTTACGTCCGGTATTTATTACCCTAGAACCACAGCCATAATTTTTTTAATTCGAACTTTCAATCTGATAGAAAAGCTGTATTCTTTATCTACGACCTGATTAACGCAGGGTAAGTTTTGGAATACGTTAACCATCATGCTGGCATATTTTAACCACATGTTAACCATCGAGGGGACACATGTTTAACCACCTATTGTATATTAACCTGTTATCTGTTTGATACTGCAGTAAAGCATATTCCCCGTACCTGCGAAGGCTATTTAAGCAATGTTAAAAAATTTCTTTACTTAAATATAATTAATTAAAGAGTTCAAGTGGTGCGATCATAAAGTACCTTGCAACTACATTGGTGTTAATGACTAAATGATTTGCTTTACCCGATATATCTGAGTTACATTCACAATTTTATTATTTTTCTTATTTTGTGTTTGAGTAACTAAAATTGGGGCATGCATAGTGACAATGAATGAGAGCAACTGTATAATAAATATTGCGTATAGTTAATATCGGTAAAGTGTGTGACCTACCATCATTAGTTCAACCAGGTATTTTGGTGTTTTACAAATTTACTTTTGGAAGTTTTTTCCTTTTTAATTAATACATGTATAATTAGCTTGAAAAGTAAGCCGTAATTTACTTTAACAGTTATTAAATTGTAAATTTGATCCAAACGTTTGTTTATCTTTTTCTACAATTGAGGGTTAAAAATACGCCGTTTTTTCTTTTAATTTGATAACTGTTTAGTTTCACCTTCATTGTGTTCTACTTGATGACTGTGTATTATACTTGTTATTATATGTAGTTTTATGTGTCCTCTTACAGCTTCACCTTCCCATTTCGTATCTTAGGGGCTGCCTTATCTGAATTTCCGTGTCGCCATTGGTATATCTATACTGTACGGTTACACCACCCACGCATCCAATGTACTACCTCTTTAGGGCTCCTAAAAAGTCAGCTGAGCTGAATCTTATATTTCATTTTATATGTAACGTATTTCGGGCTAGTTTCAAAAATCATTTGAAACACGAAACAAGGCCAACGTCACGTTTTTTGACACGTTCTTCCAAAAGTTTTCCACGTGTCACTTGCAAATCGTCAAAGGTTTCACGGTCTTATGAAACGATCTACGCGATCGTACCTTACGCTATGGGACACATGTCCTGTCCTTGAAATGTTACTTGTATACTATTATGTAGACCTCTGCACGTTTCTGCCGAAAGTTCAACTGATTTTTGTGAGATTCTCTGTATTAGAACCAAGAGTTAACAATGCGATCATCAGTCAACCATGTGAAGACTGACCACCATAATTTTTTCCCTCGGATTCCTATTATGTGGCAAGAAACATGCTTATCGATTATGTGCTGCTCATATTGCACCTGTAATTTGTAAAATTCCGCGGTTGTGGTACCTGTATGTCATCTATTTCCTTTCGTGAAAGCCTATCACTTCTTCGAAATAGTTTAAACTTAAATTAAGGTTTTATTTATCACTTGTAGTTTTTTAGATAATGGCAAACAATCAAAATTTTAACTCTTACCCATAGCTAGTAAATGAGTGATATGGTATTTTTATTAATGCATTATTAGGGCACGTTTATAAGAGGAATTTAATAAAAACAACAATAATTTTCTACCTTCATTTGTTTTCGAGATTTTACATGAACTTTTTATTTTCATACCGACGCCATATTCTTGCATATTTAGACAATAATGTATTAAAAGTCTTGGTTAATAGTACTAAAAATCGATAAGTGTAGGGTCTTCATTACCTCTTTGGTACTGTGGGCCGAACAGCCATGTTGATGGAACCATCGAAAAGAAACGGCCAATACATTTGTTGTCTAAAATACAGAAGTATAGGTTTTATTTTATTTGTCAGATGTAGTAAAGACTGTTTTTAAACCTACTTTCGTCTAAATCATTTGGATATTCTGTTTCCTTGCAATGATGATCATGATTATTAATTAGTCCACAATTCGTCAACCGTGTTTCCTGTGTCATTCAAAGGTACGTATTTCTTGGCAACTCCTTATATACCATTCAATAAACTTAATTCTTCTATTAAAATCATCTCCCTCTATAATACGAGGCTTGCACTTCTTACAAAAGTACTTGCGTCGTCCCCGACATGTACCATACCTTGATTCATTATTTTTTGGGTTTTGGATTCAAAAAAGGTCCATAAGCTAACAACTTCGTAACTAAAAATCTAAAATATCTCTAGCTTGGTGTCGTTCCGGACATTGTTCATCATATGCTTATGCTGCAGCTTCCGTATTGCTGTTAGCTTTAGATTCAATCACGTCTAAATTTTTTCCATTAGAATAATTAACAGCCATACCAAGTACTCTAAAAAAGGTTTAAGACTTGGTATAAACAAAAAAATTACGCAAATTTATAATAATAATAATAAAAATATTAATAATAACAGTAATAATAATAATAATATTAATAATAATAGTAATAATAATAATAATTAATAATAACAACAATAATAATAATAATAAAAATAATAATAATAATAATAATTATTATTATTATTATTATAATAAAACAGGAAACCTGGAAAGTTAAGTTAGTAGATTTACAAAAAAAAAAGGAAGATTATTGTTATAGTGTAGATTTCAATTAAGCTCTGTTGTAAATCTTTAATCCTCAATTAAACTAAACATAACAAGGTTATATCGAAATGGATTTTTCTTATTTATTTATTGTTTCATCTTAGATTAATAAAAAAGAAACGTTCGCATTATAAAGCGTTTAATCTGTGTTCATAGGTATATAATTGATTTATGTGTATATATTTAAGTTAGAATAAGGATGGGAACTGGCTGTTAAGTTATAGTAACTTAGCTGGACCCTTAACTGCTGTACATATTTTGAAAAATAAATCATTCATTCATTCATTCATTCATTCATAATAGTAATTTATTCCAGAAATAAAAAATATATCAGATACGATAAAACAGATAATAAAGTCCTAAGCTCCGGAAAGAGCAAACGTATTGGTAAGCACAGCTAATGCATCTGCCGAAGAAATTCCCTGCAGAACGTCAAAAAAGAGACCTTTCAACGTCTCCAAGTATACAGGGCGATGTAGAAAACCCCAGTTTTATCCACCCGTCCCAGCAAAAAGTAAAAAAAAAGAAGGGCTGGCCGTTGGGGAATATGACTTCCTGAGTTCTCTAGTCTAAAAAATATGTGATAGCTTTATTATAACTATGATATTTTACCTGTTTGTCTTATTTGTTTATTAGATCGTCCGTTGTCTACATATTATCCGTATATCTATTTATTCTTTTATTTATTTATCTATTTATTTATAAAATGGCACCCAAAAATGAAAAAAATAAACAATGGAATTGTAAGGGATTGATCCATCATTATGCCGAACTTAAGCTCCTGCTTGTTGATAAGGATCCATTTTGTGTAATACTACAGGAAACTCATCTGAAGTCATCGCAACCCTATTCTTTGGGAGACTATTCTTTCCTAAGAAGGGATCACGCTGGTGGTCAAGCGGAACGTGGAGGAGTCGGTATAATTCTAAAAGAAAACCTATTATCTAAAGAAATTAATCTAACAACACACTTACAAGCGATTGCGATTGAAATTAAAACCCCATTCAATTTAACGGTATGTTCTTTATATCTCCCTGATCAACAATGGGAGAAAAGAGATATTGAGGTAGTGATCGCTCAACTTCCTAGACCGTTCTTATTGCTGGGAGACTTCAATAGACATCATCCTTTGTGGGGATCGAACCGTCGTGACACTAAAGGACAAGATATTGTCACCATTATCAATGGCGAGGACCTATTAGTACTAAACGATGGCTCACCAACACACCTTGAAGCACGTAAGGGTGAAATGTTAGCTGTGGGCTTGACCATTGCCACCCCACAATTGGGATTGGTGGTTGAATGAAACGTTTCAGATGAGATGTACGGTAGCGATCACTTCCCCATTAAAATTAAAACCAATATTAATAAACCCCTGTTATGTTACCACCGAGAAACCGCTATGAACTGGCTGATTGGGAAACCTATCAAAGAGTTCTGAATGAACCCGGTATGCGGCATAGTGGTCAGGTCACGTTGGATCACCTAACCCAATGGATCCTTGATGCTGCCAACGTTGCAATACCCCAAACGAGAGAACAGAGAATGAAAAAGTCTCTCCCATGGTGGAACGAGCGCGTAAAGGATGCAATAAGCTATAAAAAGCGACTATTTCATAAATTTAGGAAAATGCCCACTATGAACAACTTCAAAACGAGCACGAACACTTTTACATTGCATCTGACTCCCTATCTGTTATACAGTCAATATTAGACGATACTAACCCTGTAACACAATGGTGCTGTTCATCTATCACATATCTTGAGAGTAAAGGAATTTATATCACCTTGCTATGGATTCCCAGTCATGCTGGTATACAGGGTAGCGAGCATGCTGTAAGGTAGCCCTTGAAGCAACCAGTCTGGAAGTGGTCGATATTCCTAAAGTAAAATACAGCGATCTAAAAAATTAATACAATCCTGAAACTTATTCAAAATGGCAAAAGGATTGGGATATGTGTAATACTCACCTCAAAAACATTAAACCTAGCATAGATAAATGGATTGACCCGGGCCTCACTAGAACAGAAATAACAAAATTACCTAGGTTAAGAATAGGTCACACTGAGCTAACGCATACTTACCTACTAAAGGCAGAAGCAATACCTATATGTGCCAGATGTGGGCAAGTGTTAACGGTATAACACTTCATTTTAAGATGCGACCACTTGGAACATATAAGGCAGAAAACCTGCACTAAAAGCAAATTCTATTTTAAAGGAGATACTATTTAATACAAAGATAGCATAATCTGCTTCATCAACCCATGGCTAAATTAGACACCCTCAATACCTCTTGGAATACATGATACCAAAATTGAACAAGAGGCGACAATAAAATCAGAAGAAGGGAAACTATCAGAATGAGGACAAAAACAAATGTACGGTAAATACCTGGAACATATTCAAAAAGAACACGTAGATTTTAGCAGCAGTTACATGTGGTTATATGGTGATCTATTTAAGGAAGAAGAAGGGTTCATAATGACCCTTGAAGATCGGATCATACCAAATCCTGATCTACAAAAAGTACATTCTAAGAATTAAATATTATGGACGAATTTAGAATACGCAATCGAACCCAAAGAGGTATCGATTACCTTGTTAGTGGATGCCAAAAATTGAAACTCAAAGAATATGTCAAACTACACAATATTATAGCTAAGATTATTCACTGGGAGATCTGTCGCAAACACAATCTATTTAAGGAGGACCGATATCCATATAGCTACAACCCAGAATCGGTCATTGAGAATGACGAAGTGAAAATATACTGAGATAGAACAATATTAATCGACCACCAGGTTGAAAATAATAAGCTAGATATCACATATAAACACACTGATAAACGAAAAAAGTTAGCTTACCTCATTGATTTAGCAGTTCCTAATCCGGAAAACATCGAGATGATGCATAAAACCAAAATCGAAAAATATCTTCCACTATCTGCGGAGATTCATAAGATCTGTAACAAGGTAAAGTGAAATACACCGCTGTTCGACATAAGATCCGAAGATTGGAAACCAGCAACTTAAGAAGGTTTTAAAAAACGGTTTTTCAAAAATGTTACTTACATAAAGCAAGACAGGGATTTGCTTTTTGATATTACTACTACTACATGAACAATAAATCACTACGAAGACGTGTTATCTCTATAGTATAGTTATATTTGTCTTTAAGAAATTCAACTTATTGGCCTACTGGAGGAAGGTACCTACAGATGCTTAGGATCCAAATAATTCCGTATATTAGCGTAATTACTCCAGAAGAACAATCCAACCGAGATTGGTTTTAGCAAGGTAGTTGTCCAGCTCATAATTATAGAGTGTCGCAGGGTATGAAAACTAAATAAAAGTACTTCAGATAAAATGTTTTGTTTCCACGTGTTAATATATTGAGCATTGAAATGGTTTAGAGTTTTTTTTCGATGTGCTTAAAATTAAAAGAGAACAAATTATGCAAGCCTTCGTTTAGTCACCTATTGTACGTATTCGAGGTTGGCTGGATTTTTATTGCAGATTAACAATTAGCATTCAAATTCTGGGAAGGTCAGTGTGAAGATTCGTTATTTTCCTTTTTGCTTCGCTGATAAACCGTAGTTAAGTCCGCCAAGCAATTAGTTATGCACCGTTACCTATCGATAAAAAGTAAATTTATAAAATATGTGGTGTAAATGGTGTAATAAATTTAATAATAAATGAATGTAATAAAAAGTAAAAATGATCTCCTAAACAAAAATCACCAAACTTACGGGAGATACTAACCATTCACCACAAATATTGCCTTTGTCCCAGTCGGTAGTTTAATTAGGGTAGGTTCAATAATTTTGATTTGCTCAATTACCACTAAATCTGCTGTTATTTTCACTTAACATAAATAATAAAAATGCAATGTAATACTAATAAAATGATCTCGGACGCCAAGTTATTTTTTTTTAATTATCTCGGAATAACTAAACCGAGTTTGTTACATTTTATCAAAATGTAAAAAAATAAAAATATACAATTATGTTTATTGACAGTTAATATGATGATTAAATAAAATTTATTTTAAAACTATCCTTAACGTATTAATAATCATTAAAAATAAATACCTGTACAATATATACAAAATCTTCCTGAGGATCCCTGGTATTATAAAAAATAATGCCGAACTGCAAACTAAGATGACGTAATTCTTGTGTAATGTTGCAAAATTTATGCAATAACAATGCTTTTATGTTATCAGCCACACCCAAAACTGAAATTATACTTATAAATTTCTTCTTAAAATTGAATAATTCGTTTAATGCATTTCTTGAAATTTTCCAATAAAATTTGCAATCATAAAATTAAATGCGTGTTTAAAATGTAATTAAATTGTAAATCGAAGTAAAAATAAAAGTAACAGTAAAAAATAAAAATGCAGTAAAAAAAAAGTGCCTGAAAAGAGCAAATGTTTTAATTTTTAGTATTACGAGTTAAAAGATATCTTACCATTAAATTAATGGCACTTTCACACAAAATTAAGGTGGAAAACCACAAAAACAACGCTTCCTGCTGTGAGGTGCATCAGGAAGTGAGTAAAATGGATGCTTAGCAAGTCGGTGGAAGTCATATGATGATCATGACGCGTTGCGCAAATCAAATGAATGATCAGAAAACAATTTATGGGAGTTTAAACCTTTAAGAAACATATACACTTAAGAAGATATGCAAATTACGTTGCCTACCTCATGCCTGTATTTCAATAATTAAAAACTTTTTTCTTATATTTACAACTAAATGAATGAAAAACCTTAAATTAAGGTAGATTTTAATACAACGCTAAAAGGGTTGTTACAAATTAAGTACTATAAATAATTATACCGTGATTCATAATGAACGTCACATAAATGTAGTGTTAAAGTTTAGTTAATCAGAGTAAAATCGTTTATGATAAACAAAAATCAAAAAGATCTGAGAGATTGTCTTTAATTATCAATCGAAATTTTCTCTTTTGTTCCGAAATTAAAACTTGATAAATAACAATTTTGTTTGTAGTAAAACGCACATTTTAAATGGAAAATTACACTTAAAACCCGTTATATTAATATCAGATAAAGATAAGTAAACCGAAGCAATCAAAAATAGATTTAAAATCCGATCATTATAATTAAGAGAGTTTTAAATTAATGAAACAAGTTATAATTATCACCGTCCTTATAAAATTGATTAATTTATGTCTTGCAAAATTGCATTGTTAACTAACATTTTCGATATAAATAATAAAAGTTAAACATGCATTAATTTCTATCATATGAATTTCAACTACAATGGAATATTGTAATCTCGTTACACTATCTAAAGAAGCTATTTTTAAGAATGCATTCCAGCCGTTACCATACGTGCAAGAAGAAATCGACCTCCGTAGATTTTGAGTTATAATTAAACAAAAGGGTTCGTAACTATTAATTACAACATTCTGTAGAATAAGAAAATGGTCCAAATTGTGTATCAACCCATCAGTTGTTTAATGACCAATTACTTGGTAATGTTAAAATAAGTACTAGATTATTAATTGACCTTAAATTAATTAAAAAGGTCGTTACGCTGTCGCCTCAGTGCATAAACCTAGAATTTCCAGCTGCCCATCTTTTAATATTTCATACTCTATATAGAAAAGTGCTATAGCCAAATCATTCTCTTTCGTTCTCACTGCGTTGCGTGGACAGTCAAACATTGAATCTTATTAAACTTAATAAATACTCACTCTGTAATTAAGTTTGAATACTAGTTCATTTATTTTGACACAAGTAGTAAAAAGTTGCTTTGCTACTGATCAACGTCTCCGTTTAAACCGTAATCATTGCAATTGAAATAAATTGATAGAACTCATATTTATTAAAGATCATCCATTTCCATCCATCGTTGGTGAAGGAATCTTGTTCGTCAAGGGGACCTGTGACCTTTGCCAACTACCGTATCCGCTTTCGTCCGTAGTAATTTCGTTTTAGGTACATGTTCTACCTCAGGATAAGACTCTGAATATTATCCTCCACTGAGAGACCCTGAGCAACCGTTTGGAAACCGTACAAGTTCAGGATTGCACACAAAGACCGCTTGGACATTATATAATCTTTGCGTGGGGCCCAAATCCGTTTTCAAATGAAAATTAACGTACCTTATAAGTACTTTAAATAAAAGTTTTTTTCTAAACGAGTCTTAAATCTTGTATTGGTGCTCGTTGAGTGCAAGCTTCACTTGCTACAACCGAAAAACCCAATACAATAAGTATTTTTTTTTCATATCCACAGCTTTAATAAATTTTTTTTAAATTCCATTTCTGGTTATATTAACTATTATTAAATATGGCTTGTTCAATTAAAATCAAACGTATATCAGGAACCGTTAGTGACTTCAATTCTTTCTTCAATCTGTTACGTAATTTTACAAGAGTAGATTCATGTCTCTTAATTGAAAAGTAATTTGAGAAATATATAAGATGTGGATGTAAAATTGTTTTTTGATAACGTAAGCTTGAGGCGAGTTCAGTTAAATGGTTGAGCAATTCTTTTTGTAAAGTTTACCGAATCATTTCATTTAATACTCCCCTTAGGAAGATTGTAAAATTTCGTTGCTCCACTATGTTTTAATTAGGTCATGGGCTTATCAGTTCTTGAAAGTAACATATTTTCGTCGGGTGTAACGTATAGCTTGCATTTTTTAGTTTGGATAACCGCGGGTGCCACTCGGGAAGATGATGTAAGAGGTAAGGGGAGAAATGTCTTGCTGTAGTTAGTTCTGATTAAGATCTAAGATTAAGGTGGATTTATGCGTCACCGCCGTGTAAGCACGATATGCTGCCGGAAGTTGAACTTTTTAGAACTATCGTAGGAAAGAGGTTTCCCGAACTCGTATGTAAATTGGGGATATTTTAAAGTTTCGCGCGTCCCGGTACATATATCGTTTAAGGTGTGAGTTGTGACTATCTTGTCCATAGCAGCTAGATTAGGACTTGAAAACAGCGCCGACCTTTATTTTTTTTAGATTTTTATCTCATTTTGTTTGCGGAGTATTAGTAAAATGGTTCATTTACTGGTGGCGTTCGCTCGTACACAGCAATTGCCTGCACAAATAAAATGACTTGCTGTAAATATAATGCTTAATTATGAAAATGTAAACTTTCACCATTAACACTCGTAATAAAATACTTATCTTTTTTTTTGGGGGTTTTTTTTTTAGTAAACAATTTTGTCAAATTTGACAAAATTTTTTACTACATCTTTAACAATTTTTAACAAACATTACTACTGATGAAGATAACTGTAAGTGTTATCGAAACGTTTAGATTGTATAATTTAAAGTACACCATTAAAAAAACCCCAAAAAAAGATAAGTATTTTATAATGCTTAATTAGTTATTTGCAAATACAACGTTCGCATTAATCAATTTATATACCTGGTGAAGTATTAATGTAAGATTGATGTACATACGTTGATGGAAGCAGATGTTATTGGTTTAAATATTTGTCGTTGGCGAAATTTTTGTGGATATGATATAAGAAAATTAAGATGCTGGTGGTTCTTTTATCAATGAAATGTTGATTAATTCCATTGCAGTACCATTTTGAATACAGGAGAAAGTTTGATTGACCAGTGCATTGTGAGGTAACCATATTTTTCCGAATGTTTATGTGTTTGTGATTTTAACGAATAGTTTATTTGTAGTAGTAGTAGGCTGACGAATATGCCGTTTATTTGAGAGTATTTAGGTAACGTCTAGACATCCAATTCAATGTATAACGTATATTCATTCGTACAATAATTATCTCGGACTGTGCACTATTTCATTCTGTTCACGTTATATAAAATTTTGGTGCGGCAAGATTTGTAAAATTTAGGTGTTCGACGTTTTCTGTATTCATTGTTAATTAAAAATTTATGATATATGAGATTCGGCTATTTAACTTAAAATTTTTACTAAAGCCCACCTTATGCACTAATGCTAAATTAAAACAAAGAAACCTCCCCACAATTGGGATCAACTTTAGTTTACTCTCTAATTTAACTAAAACTACCTCTGTCTCTATCTTAATTGACACATAATTAAGCTGACAGCCTGTCACATAAATAATACAGAAATAGAAAAGGTTAACGCTATTTAAAATGGGTACACTGTTCCTTCACAAACTAAATTTGGTACTTTACAACAAACGTTCAAACATACAGTTAATCTCAACGCAACGAACAAAAGCTTTTATCGCAGGATACGGTTTGAGATTATATGAATCCTTGCTTTTGTTACTACAAAAGCGCTTTCGTAAGCTCAAGATTTGCGACACATGCCCTTGTCCTTAATCATAAATATTTAATTATACTTAAATGCGTTATTTATAATACGTAATAAAAATAAATAAGCTCGAAATCCTCTTTACAACCAAACAACGTTCATATTTATTGCAAACCAAAACAACAGTAGGCATTCTTTTTACCTTACACCTTCACGAAGCTAAAATAGAAACAGTAAAGGGATGCTTCGGGTATCGGAACGCTTTTCCTGGTTGGCACGATAGCTGGCTGCTCTAAACCAACTATATTCCTTACAACACCCAAATTTTACTGCATTAGCTTATGACTGGGTACAATTACCGTCAGAAAATCTTTTTTCAAGTTATTGGTGTTTACAGTTACATCCAAAAATGACATCCAACACGTGTGCTCAGCTGATACCCTCCAACACTCACATTTGTTACACCAACCTATTTAATTCCGGAAGTCTCTAACAAAGCCGTTAACGATTATGTGCCCCTTGGCGATTTAGTTAATCGGGAAAACAATATTACTAAAATAAATTAAAACACGCTTTGAAGGTGGGGACAGCAATCCCTCTAAACTTCATCACTCTACACGTTGTGTAACAACCTTTTTTTGTGGTTGTATTAAAAAGTACATTAATTTAAGAATCGTTCATCTATTTGGCATAATATTAGAAAAGTTTTCAATTATTAATGTGTAGATTTGAAAACTGGCAATTTAATTGGCATTTCCTAGAACAAATCTTTTGGGTGTAATATTACATAAATAGTTTTAGTTCCCTTTCTTAAAAAATTGGATTTATATTATTGTATTCGCGCAAGCGTGAATATTAAATATACTTGAGTTATTCAGAAAGCTTTTTGTAATTCAGTTAATGCTGACTGTTAACAGCAATAAGAATGATTTTTACTTAATTTTTTATATAGTGTGCCATCATATTTTGGTGGTAAGTTGTTTTTTCTCATTATATTTTAAAGCTACAGCCTTTGCTATTTTTAGGCACTTCCACCTTCCACTTTTCACTTCTACCTTTTCACTTTTATTTTAAGTACCTTTATGTATATTCATTATAGTACTTATATTTATATTTTGGATGGCTCTTAAGTTACTTATTTACACAAGTTTCTCTTCACTCAAATATCATATTGGAATGCAATTTTAATTCAATAAGACATCAAGAGTAAGAAAGAAAGAAGTAGAAACGCTTTCATCTTGATTGACCGTTCCGCATCCGTAGTTAATCACAGGAAGCTGTCTATAGAAACTATTATGCTGTGGAATTTATGTGGTAAATTTTATATTTTTTAAGCTTAGCTTTAAAACCTTTTCTTACCTCTCCTTAACCATCCATTTATTGAGTAAATAAACTTAATTGCACATTGTTAATTTTTGTTATTTATAGAAAATTATTATTGTTCATTATTTAGGGTTTGTTATTTTCCTGGACAAAGATAACATGGCGCTCGAGCATGCAGTTAATTATATTTTTTATAATTAATACATAATTTTTTTATTAATTAGGCATAAGTAAAATAATGAAGCTATTGAAACGCAGGCAGTATTTCAGGTGCGTTAATTGAACCCCCCTATCTCAATCTACTGATGAGTCAGCGGCACATTATTATCAATTTGTATTGTTGTTACAATTTGTCGATAATTTAATTTTATTAAGGTTACAAGTTGTAATACAATTTTGGTAAGGTTATAGTTACTCAGATATATACGGACATATGGGAGGTTAACTTATCGCCACCTCTCCACCTCCGGGTATAGCTTACGCACGACATACTCATCTCGTTGCTCGAAACTTATTAAATGCCTTTCTCTCGCCATTCTTCTGGAATTGGCCATTACAGACTCCACGAAGTATAATCATTACAATGCTAAGATTCCTTCAAACCGTACGCTTGGTAAACCTGATCAACTTTGATAAAACGATCTACAAAATACGTTTTTGACACCCACTGGCAACATTAGGCTATCTAGCTAAAAAAATTTGCAACTGGATCTGTTTTTGTAATCGCCATACTTTGGAAAGGCAATTCTAATTTAAATGCAATCACCGTAAAACTGAACACGCAAATTTTCAATAAAACCATTCAACCAAACTAAGCGTATCACAATGTTCTACTACAATTTCTACAAATGGTGTCAGTTATTAAAGTAGTTCGTCGACAAAAGACTGGTTTAGTCAGTTAAACGGTTATCTATGGTACAGATTCGGCTAGGTAAATTGTTAAAAGAGATAAATGAATAACCAAAAGGTTAGCACAAGATTATGTACATTAATACTTTCATTATAATTTGGACTAATTAAACAAGTTACATTGTCCATTAACTATTTGCAGAGTATGTAAGCAAAATACATCCTCGATGGATTTTAATAAAATATTCTTCCATCTAACAGATAATTTATAATTATCGTTTTCTTAGACTAAATTAAATTAAACGACCAATTGATTCTGTACTCGCCCAGAAACCTTGTTTTTCCCTGTAAACTACACAATTCCTTATCATATTTTACACTAAAACAGAACACTCGTATTACCCTTCATATTTACACACTGATTACTACTTCAAGCATGATTAAAAATAGTATGTCGCTGTTAAAGTTTGGCCTAGCTAAATATACACCGTCCTGGTTGTGTGTATTGCAATTGTAGCCGCTTAGACCGGTAAACAGGACTCGATTTGGCTAGGCGCCAGTAATGTGACGTATTTCCTTTAGTCAAACGTCACAATAGTCGAGACAGTCCAAGCAAATTAAAACAACATATCAATAATAACCCACATAAGTGCAACACCATATTAGTAAGGAAACATATAAATTTTAGTTCCATCAGTAATAGTTTTATTAATAAATTCTTTTAAAAACCAAGTCCTGTCTGTTGCAAGGGCTTACCCAAGAAGTTCTGGCAATTTCACTATAGGATGGGAGAGCTACAGGAGTCTGGCAAATCTTATCGGGGGTAATACCATAAGATATTGTGTTTATCCGGACATAATTTTACTTTGAACGAAAGCTTTTTTGCTTGGAAATTGACGACAGCAAATAAAATGGTACCTTTGCTATTTGCTCGAGTCGTATTACCTAAAAGCAACAAAGCTTCAGTTTTGTCAAAATGAAAGCTTGTCTCGAGAATAAACACAATCTCGAATGGCATTTGGTAAGACAATTTAATGAATCATGTAATTAAAAATAATAAACTACATTTTAAGCGATACTGATAGAATTTAACTATCGTCACCATTGAAAAATCAACATGTAGTTTATCCACTTGCAAACATACCTACTAGCAGCTTATTCGATGAATTACTCCATTAACTTTATGTATTCCCGTTTGATGTTAATTATTATAAGTGGTTGCACTAATCTTTCGAATTATATCATTTATTAGTGCAGTTACAAGAAACCATATTGGGTGTCTTGCATAATATAGAAATTTATCATGTCGTAATTACGTTTGGCCAAATTGGTAATTAAAAACACTTTTTGTTGCATAATCAACATAGGTACATATCACTTAAGTGGATGTTGCTGTTGTAACTATAGCTTATTTATTTTAAAATCTTGTTGCAAACGTGGCGAATTTACGGAATTCCATAGTGTACTATTTACGTTAATTTTGCTAATTATGTAAGGCCAATCAAGGACGGTTGTATCTCGTACAAACATAAATATTGCTGAAGTTTTATGATTTGCTTATTAATTAGTTACCGTTTTTACAACAATAGGTTTATTTACTATTAAATTATATTAGTGTTTTGTTTATTACATTTGTAATCTATCCCATCTCCTAAACGCGATGCACGATGCACGTAAATTGAGAATGATGTATGGAGTTACAGCTACGGACTTTTGCTATTAATTGTTTGACAGATTGATATTTGGGAAACAGTGATTGTTTTTTTGTGAGTTATGAGCTATGTATCTTATCTTTAATACTAGTTACGGAAAGTTAATGTACTTTACTTTTTTTTTGTTTTGACTGATTCATCCTGGAAGACTACAACTAATTAAATTTTAATTTTGAATAAAAGCGTTTAGAGTAATTAAAGATTGAAGCTCTTTGACACTATCTCAGCACAGCTTCAAGGGCGTACTGAACCGTTTGTTTTGAAAAATAAGTACATCAAAAGGTTCTGTATGAATACAGTTTTAAACCAAATCCGACTTCAATGAAATATTTATGTTGTGTCTATTACACCCTAGGCTAGGTTTTACTTCTGCGCCCATCCTCACTGAGCTACCTGCAAATTCCCTTATCTGTTAAGATAACTCTATTTTAATTTTTATTTGCAACACTTACCGTTAAGCAAGTGCATACAGATTACTAAATTTAAATACAACAGACATATACCCAAGATCCTTTCCAGTAATTTCGAATAATCATCTGTATAAACAATTACGCAACCCTTCTTCAAATTGAAATCTAAAAACAAAGTGAGACTTAAAATGCCTTTTTAAAGTACTACACACCTTCGTTACATCACAACGATTTCAGTTTGCACAAATTATGAAAAACAAAATAATTATTACAAATTTTAGCTCTCTTGCACTTTCAAAACTAACAACCTGCACATTACCGCTTCCACAATTTCAATACTGAAATATTATTTAATCATGTGTATTAAAAAACTAGTTGCGTCATCTAATTTAGTGTTAGCCCAAAATATCAATGGGAGAACTATGACCCCATCCGATTAATTATGTTGCTCAGGAAAACGTTTGCGAAGAAAATTTTTTGTAATGCAAAACCCACTACTGAATCTATTTCAAAACTTATAATGCTAGTTAACCCAACAATATATTCCATATGCTTGCAAGAATGTGCTATTTACCCCATAACCTCGGCGCTTCATTGTATAGAAGTGAATGTGCCATTATATTGTAACTAAACTTGAGCATAAACCGCGATCTCAATAATTGCATTGTAGCAACCCATTTTTAGTTGTATTAAAATGTACCATAATTTAGTTCTTTCGTTCATTCAGTTGTAAATATAAGAAAAATTTTAATTATTTTTGCATTATAGCTATGAGGTAGGCTTAATTTGCATTTTGGTGTAACTTAAGTGCATATCTTCTTAAGTGTATATATTTCTTAAGGGTCTATAGTTCCACCTCTTTAAATTATTTTTTGCGCAAATATTATCGCGCAACGCGTCAACGTTGACTTAATTCTTTGCGCGAATCTCTTCGCGCACGACTACATCGTCTGATATTCTAGGTGTACATTTTAGTACTTAATGAACCTTATGTTGGTAGGAAGCCATATTTTTGGGGTTTCCACCTAAATTTTGCCAAAGTGTCATTGATTTGGTGGTAATATATTTTAACGCATTATACTAAAAATTAAAACATTTGCTCTTTTCAGGCACTTTTACTTCACTTTTACTTTCCTTTCTTTTATTTTTACTTTGATTTACATTTTAAGTACGCATTTAATTTCTACTGTTGCGTACGCTTTCATTTTATGATTGCAATTTTTATTTGAAAATTTCAAGAAAATGCATTAAATGGATTATTCAATTTTAAGAAAACAAATTTATAAGAGATAAAATTCCAGTTTGGGTGTGGTTGACAACATAAAAGCATTGTTATTGCAATATATTGCGCAACATTGACACAAGGTTTACGTCACATTGGTTTGCATTTCTGAATTATTTTTTTATAATACCAGGGGTTCTCAAGAAGTATTGTATTTAATGATAGGTATTTAAAATTTTCATGATTTTCAGTTTAAGGCTATTCCAACTAGTTTTTAAGATATTTTAGATAACCCTACTTTAAATATTTAATAAACATTGTTTGTATATTTTTTATTTTTTACATTTTGCTAAAATTTATTATTGTAAACCTCGGTTTAGTTATTCCGAGCATTATTAAAAAATAACTTGACGTCCGAGATCATTTTTGTTAGTGTTACATTGCAATTTTTTATATTTATGTTCAGTGGAAGTAAGCTAGCAGAAATGGTGGTAATTAAGCAAATCAAAAGAACGAACCACCCTATGTTAATCTTCCGACTGAGTCAAAGGCATTATTTTTGGTGAATGGTTTGTATCTCCAGTTAGTTTAACGATTTGTTTATGGAGAACTTTTAGTCTTGTTTCTTTACGTATATATTTAAAACATATTTTATACTTTATGCGATTACCATTTGCACCACTTTATTATAGCATTTCATAAACTCTTTATATAATTTTTATTAAACCTTATTTGGTTATAAAGTAATTTTCTAAGGAAGCATCACTTAGTGATACAGTTCAATTTTATTATGCTAAAGGCCAATCAACTATCGTAGTTTGTTTATAGTTGTCATTTTACATAAAATATCGTTAGTTAGCACAACTGAACATTTTCTTTTGCATGACAGAAACACAAACTACTAGGCGGGTTTCTTAGGCAATCATGCGGTTGTACATCTGCTATTATTTGAAAAAAGGAACTGATTTGTTTATGCCAGGGTAGGGCAGGAGTTGAGTAACATTGTACTAAATAGGACAACATCTCACAGGTGGTAGTTAAGATAATACCTGAAGGTTTAATTTAAGCGAGAGGTAATAGCAAAAACAGTAAAACCTTGAATGGATTGGTAGTAAAGGTTAAGTTATAATAAAAATATTACGGGTAAAGCTATAAATAGCAGGGAATGTCCAGCGAAATTTAAGATGACACCGTTGGGAACAGTTGACAGTGAAGAGAATTAAGTGAATGTTTGAACATCTAGAAAGAAACGTTACTTTGTAATTAATCTGTTAATTAATACGTAAATTTTAGTTTCCATATGATTAAAAATTATGAGTGTGATGCAGTAATTAAAACGTTAATTTTCAATGATATACTAAGTCTAGTCCTTTACAACGAAGATAAGAGGTAATAGATTTTCATCGAGTAATTATTTTCAGTATTAAGCGAAAATTTTGCATGTACCATGTTAAATCAATATAGATTAACGTTAAAGGTTTGTAATTTATAGTTTTTGATGCGAAAATCGTTTTATATTAGATTACTAAAAAAACTAATAAATTGCTTTAACTAAAATAATACTGAAAAGACAAATAATTTTCTCTTTTTTGTGTTTGCTAAATGTCACTGATACTTAGAAGTTTGAACTTATAAGAAGTCGATTTTCCGATGTTTAAAGTGGTTTAGTTTCTCGAAAGTCTTTAAGAGTTGTTAAACGACTTCGGCGAAAAGTTATGTAGAATCATAAAAGTGATTACTTATTATTGAAATTGATATCTGTTTTCAAAGAGGCTTTTTCATAACGTTTATTGTTTTTTTTTCTTATGTATTTTTTTTTATAATTTACTCTTAGTCACAAAAGCGAATAAGTTTCTAAAGTTATATGATGATGTAGTCAACATGGTGTTAAATTAAGACAACGAGTAGTGGAGTAAATATGGGATTGGCAAGTTTTATCAAATTGTTGAAGAGTTAGTTTCTCTTAAGCACTCGTGATTAAGCTTATGTCACTTAGGTACCGCTTTTATCCATCAAGTTCAAGTCACATGTCCTTTTGCCTTCAGAAGTATCTTTAATCTAGTGACCATAGTAAGGCAATCTAGACATTTTTACATTTTTTTTAACCTTTGCAACCTACAGTTGAGGTACCTTAGTACAAGAAAACAAGATGTCAAACTCTTAAGATATCTCATAAAAAATTTGGAACAAACCTGTACGGAAACTGATTAAAACCTGTGTTGTGGCTAACATGGAAATCTGTTTTGTGTCACAAATCGTCTGATGGTAGCCTAAATGTATCGTTCAAATTGGCATTGATCAATACCCAAAACCGCAAAAAAAAGTATTTGATTACATATAGGTTTATTTGATATTGACAAATATTCACAACAACTTGCTTGTCCTTGCGTGCTAAATCGCAGGAAGAGAAAATCTGACGATGCAAAGTATTACAAAGACCACAAGAAGGATTTTTCAAATACGTTCTGTGGTGCTTGGAAGATTGTGCAATAACCGATTGTACGTTAGTAAATCTAAGTTATCACGGGGCATTTGCCGCCTGGGGAACTCATCCTGACTAGCTTCTTAAGATATTTGTAACCTAATGATTCTACTGATCGTCAGTCACATGCTACCGTTTCAGGTACGACCACAAGTGCCGTTTTCCCAACATCTATCGCCGGACAGAAAGGTACATTTTCTTGTACTACCGACAACTACAGAAACTCTAGGATCCAGCGGATAGTTTGCCGTTGTCAGATAGAAGTGGTGCTTAAGGACACATCCAGTTTTATACGCCATCGTAGACATAACGGCTGCGAAGGAATTTGTCTCAATTAAAAACCAGAGCCTTATGCAAAATCTAATATTTATTTTTTACCACAAAATTCGCCTTTGAATTAAATATTGTATATTTACTCAAATATTTTCCTGCTTCACTTTTTTGTCTTTGTTAAAAACACCATCGTGAAACACTTCCAAAGTGTTCCTGTTAACCTAAAGAACCATTTTGAATCTACTAATAACCTTACAGTTGCTGTATTGCGAATTCTTACAGTTTAATCAATCTGTCAGTTATTATTATGCAAAGAATTGAGGAATTTATATGTTGATTATATGTCATCCTTTTGATAAAGTCCAAC
>JARFJB010002516.1:422500-437500 GCA_036346205.1 Vesta saturnalis | reverse complement strand
GTGGGACTTGAACCCACGACCTCCACTTTGCTAGAGTGGGGCTCTTCCATCTGAGCTATCGAGGAGGCAAGTCACAATCGATTCAAACTTGAACTGTATGTACTTCCTAGTTACGATGTATTATAATTATTATACATAGAATGAAGGATCACAGTCAACTTTTGTGAATGTCATGTGAGCCGCAATTCGCTAAGGTTTCACACATGACATCACGTGACTGATTGTTAATTTTTATTTGCTGTATGCACAGTAATAGAATAACTATAGAAATTGGTTTAGTGAACGACAGAAGTTCATTTAATAACATTGATTTGTATTTAAAATTAACTTTAAAAAGTTAATTTTAAATACAATACAATTAATGATTATTAAATTGAACTGTTCGTTCACTAAACTATTTATATATATATATATATATATATATATATATATATATATATATATATATATATATACATATTATAACTCATTTTGGGGTATTTCAATGGCTATAAAAATGTTTCAAAACATAAACGGTTTTATATATTACGACCTTTTTCCCGCAACATTTAGCGGTTAAAATTAAATTTAATGATGGTAATAAAACGCCTTTTTCAAAATTTAAATCAAATTTGTAAAAAAATTAAAACCTTAAAATAAAATTCTGGCTCCGTTATTTCCTTCTACGTAAAATTACCTTCATATCAATAAATAATCATCGAAATCCGTCAAGCGGTTGTCTCGCAATCTGCGTGAACTAAATGACCCGATTATTTTAATATATAGGATTATCTCATTTTTGCGTATTTTGTTTAGATAAATAATGAATATTATACGGGAAGAAGACTTTGAAAGAGTTCTTGATGAATTAGGTTCTGAAGATGAGGACGGCGTGCTTGATGATGTTTCGGACGATGACTTCTTTACCGACCCTGATTATTAAATTGAACTTCTGTTCGTTCACTAAACCAATTTCTATATATATATATATATATATATATATATATATATACATATTATAACTCATTTTGGGGTATTTCAATGGCTATAAAAATGTTTCAAAACATAAACGGATTTATATATTACGACCTTTTCCCGCAACATTTTGCGGTTAAAATTAAATTTAATTATGGTAATAAAACGCCTTTTTCAAAATTTAAATCAAATTTGTAAAAAATTAAAACCTTAAATAAAATTCTGGCTCCGTTATTTCCTTCTACGTAAAATTACCTTCATATCAATAAATAATCATCGAAATCCGTCAAGAGGTTGTCTCGCAATCTGCGTGAACTAAATGACCCGATTATTTTAATATATAGGATTATCTCATTTTTGCGTATTTTGTTTAGATAAATAATGAATATTATACGGAAGAAGACTTTGAAAGAGTTCTTGATGAATTAGGTTCTGAAGATGAGACGGCGTGCTTGATGATGTTTCGGACGATGACTTCTTTAGACCCTGATTATTAAATTGAACTTCTGTTCGTTCACTAAACCAATTTCTATATATATATATATATATATATATATATATATATATATATATACATATTATAACTCATTTTGGGGTATTTCAATGGCTATAAAATGTTTCAAAACATAAACGGATTTATATATTACGACCTTTTTCCCGCAACATTTTGCGGTTAAAATTAAATTTAATTATGGTAATAAAACGCCTTTTCAAAATTTAAATCAAATTTGTAAAAAAATTAAAACCTTAAAATAAAATTCTGGCTCCGTTATTTCCTTCTACGTAAAATTACCTTCATATCAATAAAAAATCATCGAAATCCGTCAAGCGGTTGTCTCGCAATCTGCGTGAACTAAATGACCGATTATTTTAATATATAGGATTATCTCATTTTGCGTATTTTGTTTAGATAAATAATGAATATTATACGGAAGAAGACTTTGAAAGAGTTCTTGATGAATTAGGTTCTGAAGATGAGGACGGCGTGCTTGATGATGTTTCGGACGATGACTTCTTTACCGACCCTGATTATCGCCCTAAAGAAGGTTTAGACGCACTGGAGGAAGGACAGAATGATAAAGATCATGATGAAGTTGCCGAAGAAAATATGACACGTAACGTAGAGGTTATAGAAAGAACTGTCAATTGAACAAACGGAAGCCGAGAATTCATTGATAGTAAAATTCCTCAGGAAAAAATAATGCGAAAAATGGATATGAGTGGAATACTGAAGGTCAGCCTAATCTGGGAAGAGTTCCAAAGAAAGATATAGTGCATACCCGCTCTGGCCCAACGGCTGAAGCGTTACAAAAACTGAACCAGCTGAATGCTTCAAGCTATTTCTTTCGGACGATATTGTTGAAAAGTTGTTAAATGGACAAATGTAGAAATAGAAATGCGTCGAAGAAACTATAAAATGAGGATGATTGTACATTAGTGGATATGACTCTCCGTGAGCTCAACGCACTTATAAGTTTGTTCATTATGGGGCAGAAATATTATTTAACACATCGTTTAGTGGCTCGAGGTGTAGATGTACTATGTCAGAAAGAAGATTTAAGTTTCTTTGTGTTTGTTTAAGATTTGACGGCAACTACGCGACAAACAAAGCTTCAAACAAGTTTGCAGCAATTTCTGAAATATTTGAAATTTTTATTGAGAATTGCAAAAACTGTATCGTCCAAGTTCTTACACCACCATAGATGAACAACTTGTTGGTTTCCGTGAGCGTTGTCCATTTAAAATATTTCTTCCATCAAACCTGACAAATATGGAATTAAAATTGTGACCTTGTGTCTTGGAAAGGGTACGGTTCCTGAAAATCAAGCAGCCGGGGCTTACTTTGTCAAGTCGTTAGCTGAACCTATCAAAGGAAGCAATCGCAACATTACTATAGACAATTGGTTTACCAGCGTTCCACTTGCTGAGAGCCTTTTAAAAGATTTCAAGTTGACAACCATTGGAACCGTAAAACGCAATAAACCTGAGTTTCCTAGTGAGTTTGTTGATGTCAAATATCAGAAGAGAGATGTTCGCTCATCTCTCTTTCTGTTTAAGGGAGATCTGACAGCGGTTTCATACAAGACAATGCCTAATAGATTAGTGGTACTCCTTTCTACAATGCACAATAGTGGAACAGTAAATACGGCGGCTCAAAAACCAGAGATAGTGTTGAACTATAACGAAACTAAAGGATCCGTTGACACACTAGATAAGATGTGTAACAATATGCGTTGTAACAGAAAAACTAGTAGATGGCCCATGTGTATCTTTTATAATATTCTAAATGTTGCTTCGATTAACTCATACATTATATATCTTCACAACTTTTTTAGAAAAAGATCTAACAATGAAAGGCCATTGTCTAGTCTAGAGTAAAATTCATGTTAACACTTCATGAACAATTGGCCAAACCTTGGCAACTGAATAGATTGAATTTCCCAAAATTATGGATAGGCATAAAGGATGGAATTAAAGAATTGTTGGGAATACAATCAGATCAGCCAGATCCTTTACCAACATCATCACAAGGAGAAAAAAACAGAAAGTATTGTATTTTTTGCTCCTACAAAAAAAGAAGAAAAGCGTCAAAAACATGTGCGTCATGCAAAAGCCACATTTGTGGGGAACATCAGGTAGTTTGTTGCCATCCATGTTTTCAAAACTCTCAAACAAAATAATACAATTGCTTCCTAAAGAAATAAGTTTTATAATAATTCTAAATAATTTGATTTTAGTTTTTTTTAATATACTTGCTTTAGAAATAATTAATCTTTGAAATATTTTAAACAAATTTGATTTTAGTTTTTTCTTTTTTAGTTTAATAATCTAATAACTCTCAAGAATTATGTTTTGTAATATTGTAAACAAACTTTATTTGATTTTTATTTTTTTGTTTGTGTTCTATAATAATTATTATACAGTTAAATAAAACATTATATATTATTATATTTTGATTAAATGTAGATAAATCATGGGTGAGTCAAATTGACTCATGACTACCTTTTCAAGTATATTTATGGACACTACCTTACTAGGGTTAAAGGAATGTTTGATCACCGTGTACTATTTACAAATTAATGATAATGTGGAAGTAAAACTTATGTTCCAACACTTAATTTAATTATCAGCATTAAAATAGATTATACTGTCCTGTACTTAACTATGTATTTCTTGAATGCCTTTTTTAATGATTTTTTCTGCTCACAATTGCATAAAATCAGCCTTATGCATTTTATAACGTAGCATTGTGTAAATGATCTATATGTATCCAATGGTAATAATTGTATTCCTTGTAAGCTACAGAGATTAGAGTTATTAGAGTTAAAAGTTGATAAAACTATGAGAAAATGTGTGTAACTATTTTAGGTAGTTGTGGGAGATTCTGATATATATTTGTTTGTGTAAACATTTTGTATAGGTAATGGAGACTTAACTGTGTATAATATTTCTGAGAAATCTGCAATGTAGTTAGTTGCTTAAAATATATTTAGTAAGAATGCTGTTCTAGAAAATTGAGATAGCAAAAGCTAACATTTCATTAAATAAAAATTGAATTCAAGTTTATCAGTAACATTATAGGCGTCATTGATGGATAGTCGACTCTTATTGCCATGTAGCTTCTTTACTCCAACCTCCATCACCAATAACTGTGATATATGGAATTCCTTCTGAATTTACATGGCCTTTGAAATTGCAATTTCTTTTCTGCTTGCGCGCAGATATAATTTCTTTTGTAAGCAATTTTCCCACACCTATAAACAAAAATCAGAAACTGTAACTTCATTATAATAATAAAACATTGTTGTTACCTTTCTTACGATCCCAGTTTTTTTAGAAAAAAGGTTTTGTGACATTATGGGTACGTTTAATAAGCCTAATGCTTCTTCTATTTGGCTATGGCCGATGCCGGTACTTAGGCATCCCCAAACCAATTCTTCATTAATTTTATTGTTAGGAGGATCGGTACTTATAATATTTTCTTCTTTGCAAGTGTCGCAAAAGAAATGCAGATACGAAATTACTCCAACGCGACGCTCTTTAACAATTTTCATTTGACCGAAAGTGCACCGCCTTGAATGTAGGACGATTCGTTCATATGATTTTAGTAAATGAGCGACATCAACAAATCGCCTGCCCTTTACAATATCAGCTAAATTTATTTGAGGAGTAGATTCAATTTCACATTCTAATTGCATATTATCGTCGCCGCAGACAGCGTCTAGAAGTAAAATGCCAGATGTTAATGTACATATAATGGTCAAAAGTTCGTAAAATAATTACTTACAATTCTCGTTGAATAAAACCCTATGTGAAGTTAGCCATAATATTTCATCCATAATATTGATATAAATTACACATTAATATGTTTTGGGTTATTAATTTTTATAGGTTTTTATCGAAATTTTTCGGAAAAACGAAAAAAAAATTTATGGATGAAATATTATGGCTAACTTCACATAGGTAATAAAAAATGGTTTAGTAAAAAAAACATCAAAATATGTACGTAGGTACTTACTTGTAACTTCTGGATTGTTTCGAATGTCTCCAGATTTCCGTTTTACTCGAGATCTAGCATTTCGTTTACATTGTTTGGATAAAGGTACCCGCGCCTTCACCATTTTTTCAGCACAAATATAACACACACACAATATAAAAGGAAAACACGTCCGTACTTCAAAATAATTGTCGATATAATGAAATAACAATAAATTATCCCCAAACATGAAAACTAACATAACCAATAGAAACAAGCACAAATAACTATTTTAATTACCCCAAAACAAAAGATCAACATTAGTGTAATACAAAATTTAAATGTGGAATTACCACCTTATTTATTTGATAAGTTTATTTGCAAATTGGTAATGGATCTATTTATAGGCTAAACGCTTTCTATAGATATTATTGTATTTGTAGTAAGCAATTAAGAAAGCTATTATCTGTTTACAATAGAGTTTTCAAAAAGGAATTTTTGCAAATTATTATAATAAAAGGTACATGAATTGTGTTTTTTCAATTACAACGTTTATTTTAATTATAGGTATACCTAGATATTCGGTACTTTCCAAAAATATAAAACTGCATTTCAAAAAATTACTAGTACAATCCAAATATTTATTTAATACTATATTACTCTAACACAACATTCGAATTTTTTAATGATTACACAGTAGGTCTACTATAAATGTATGCTGGCAGTTTAAAAATTTTAGATTATTACCTGTAAACGTAAATAACCAATGATATTCAATTATTCACTAATTCATAGGAAAACGTATTTTACCATAAGAAAAGGGTTTCACCCGCTGAGTTCAACAAAAGAAGTGGGCAAGGCCAAATGTGAGGCGTGGTAGATTAATCTAATTTCCAACAAAACTCAAAAACTAATTAATTTCCATAATTTTTTATTTTCGGATTTACTACACAAAGTTAGTGTTTATGAAGTAAGCAATTTATTTTTTTACTGATATCAGTCTTTCGGGGTTTTTTTGTGATCTGACCTACTTTTCTTTAATAAGAAAAACCAAAATCAAAAACCTTTTTACTTTATTGCATAGAGAATCAAATTATCTTTAAAATGACGTTTCATTTGTTGAAATCGGATGATAAATAAAGGCTGCTTGTTGGAAGTTAGATTATCATTGCTTTTAAAGTGTGAGGAATACCCTTAAATAATGTGTTTGCATTTTTACGAAGTTATGAGGCATGCTGATTTCGCATGTATGTTTATAATCTTTATTGAAGTGAGAACTGAGTCCACACGTTTAAATACGCTTTTAGTGAAGTTAAAATCTTCATAATTTAGTTTCAGTTCAAGTGCAATAGGCCGTTTATTTCAATTTAAGGTGAGTATATATTATGTTTAAACTATTAATTATTGTAAAACCTATGTTTTTATCTGCATGCAAGAGTACTTGAATTTTATCATTTACCATGGTCATAACTATAGAGTAGCCAAGAAAAGTATTTTTGTACTTGAAGTTTTAATTGAACGTAAATACCTTGTTAATAATTAGTAACCCTACACATTACAATTGTTAGACTTGTTCGTTTATTTACATTATGATGATGTACGATTATGATTTATACAGTTATTTAATTGTGCAAGAGAGTTATTTTGTAAGATAATAAACTGTTTTGTCACCAAAACCGTAAAAAATTTAAACGCACTTAACTTCAGCCAATTCCCCAATTAATCACGTTTTGACACGTTTAATTTATTTAAAATACATTTTATTGTTGATATTAGTCGTAGAAATGATGCCTAAGCACATTATACTGGTTGCAAATTAAAGAAATGATGTACCAATTCTTCTATTTGTAAATGCAGACTTTTTTGTTTTGTCATAATTTCCAAGCTTGTTTTTAAAGTATTAGCGCAGATAAGTTATCTGTGATATTAGTTTGTTATATGTATGTACTTATTATTATACTTACATCTAGGTACATAAAGGCAACCAGAAAGTAGAAGCAAGTCTACCAGTAATGGATAGTTTAAATGGTAAGCAATTACTGTTCTGCTGCTAATTATGTGCATTTAGAGGTCCGATGGTTTAGGAGAAAGAAATTTAACGATTTCAAAATACAAATTAATTAAGAACCAATATCTAAAAGATTTATTTTAATTTCTCGCACTTGATTTTTTTTTGTATCAATTTTTTTAATAGTTTATAAACACTATTACTTTTCAATTAAATTATCAATCATCTTTGGATTACAACTTTTTTGTTTAATATTCAGACAAATCTAGAAATATATTATGTTTAAAGTAACCGACTTCAATACTAAATATTTGACATATTTTTATTGGTTTTTTAACTTGCAGGTGAGTCGACATCTACAAAGAAGAAAATTACAAAAAAGAGTTGCGTGGTTACCGCAAGACGAACAAAAGGAAATAAGTTTTTTTTCGGTCGAAATTAAACATCAAGTGGTACCTGGAAAGAAAAGGTGCGAGGAGTTTATGAAACAATATTCTGTTGTGGATAAATCCTGGAAGGATATAAAATATAAAGTTAAAAATTATTTGACCAAAATCAAACGATTAACAAATAAGTAACTATTCTGTGTTCGTAAATGTAAAATATTGTAATAAATTGAGAGCTTAATAGCGGTGCTTTTGATAGAAGTATAATATTCCCACATAACCTGTAATTTTACAACTTACAATTCCTCAAAATTTCGACAGGTAATTTAGGTATATGTAAAGGTAATACGTAGTTTACAATCTCTGAGTATGAAGGCGAAACGATTTTATAACTGTTATTTTCGATGTTAACAGTTTTTTGGTCACACTTTTTCTCAACTTTGTTTGAAATTCATAATGTAACTACTGAATCTAAGATCACTAGACCTCTCAACGTAGCTAAGCAGTAATTAAATTACACTATGAAGTAAAACAAAAATACGCACAGAATCGAAAATTATCGTCTGGCTAATCAGTCGAAAGTAAGATAAACTGAAAAATTTCGTTAAATCCTAAAAACCAGTTAAACTACATAAAACCTAATTGTTTCATAAATATAATGCATATTTATCATTTTACAAACAAAATTATTTAAAGTATTTTGGATGACATCTCAATAACACCGTAAAGATATAAAATTTAGTTCTTTTATACCAAAGCTGTGTTGTTTGGTTGTTTTACCAACGAATTTGGTGTATAAATAAAGCTTTTAGACCTCCTTTGTCCCCCTTATAATGGCCAACAACCAACACGTTTAGTTCTTGGCTTTGAAATCAAAACTGATTTTTTGGGCTTATTTGGTCCCGAATGATGACGCGCCTTAAAACCATTATATTCAGTTTTGGACATGGTGGCAATGCGGTTAGCCATTTTCCCAACAAAATTAGTGTATAACCAAGGTTTTTGTGTACCATTATGATGAGTAACTCGGAAAAACCACATTTGGTTTTGCCCGTCGAGCCAATGTTATGTGCCGTTTTCCAAACGAATTTTGGTGTACAAATAGGTTTTTGTCATTTAAATCATACCATGATCAAAATTCGTTTGATCGCTTTTCAAACGAAATTGGTGTGTAGTTTTGAGCATGTTTGGTCACACATGACCAACACCACAAAATGGTAACATTTGGTTCTTGCAAATCTAGACAATGTAGTTGGCTATATTCTCAAGGAAATTGGCGAATAAATTTTTGTCACCAAATGATATGTAACAGTAAAACAACAAATTTTCCTTTCGCGTCAATACACATTTGATTTTTACTAATTAGACCACTTTCCTAATAAGATTGGTTCATGCATATTGCTTTGTGTACCTTTAGTCTCAAATGATGACGCATAGTAAATCAACGTTTTTTACCCGTCGATGCAATGATTTTCACAGTTTTCTAAACGAGCCTAACATCGAAATTAGTGTTTAAATAAAATTTTTAGACACCATTGGTCTCAAATGATGAGCAACACCCCAAAACCATACATAAAATGGTCAAAGTCAAGTAAAGCGATCTTTTCCCTTGCACTTTGGCGAAGGCCCCAACGAAAATATTGTATAGTTATAGATTTAGAAAATTAGGTACAAGCTGACCAATATTCATTGACCACAGAAGTTAGCTCTTGATCATCGAAAGAATCCATTTTGCCGGGTCCCCAACGAAATTGGCGTATCAGCGTAGGTTTTGGGCAAAGTATCCCAAACGCTAGCCAACACTTATGGGTAACATAATTTAGCTCTTGGTAATCAAGACAATCAGTTTTGCAGCGATCTCAAGGAAATTGGTGTAAAGATTAGGTTTAGGGAAATATTCAGCCCAAATACTCGACTACACCCATGGACCACTAAATGTAGCTTTTGGTCATCGCGAGAATCCATTTTGCCGCGACCCCAACGAAATTGGTATATCAGCATAGATTACGGTCAACGTTTAGCCCGAACACTAGACAACACACATGTGTAACAAAATTTAGCTCTTGGTTATCAACATAATCAGTTTTGCCGTGATCACAACTAAATTGCTGCAAAAATATAATATTTGGGCAGTATTCAGCCCAAATACTCGACTACACTCATGGACCACCAAATGTAGCTCTTGGTCATCGCGAGAATCCATTTTGCCACGTCCCCAACGAAATTGGTGTGAACATATATTTTGGGCATAATTTAGCCCAAACATTAATCAACACATATGGGTAACGTAATTTAGCTCTTGCTTATCAAGACAATCAGTTTTGCCCTGATCCCAACTTAATTGCTGTGCAAATATAGGTTTTGGGCAATTTTTAGCCCAAATACTCGACTACACTCATGGACCACCAAATGCAGCTATTGGTCATCGCTAGAATCCATTTTGCCGCGTCCCCAACGAAATTGGTGTGTCAACATAGATTTTGGGTATAATTTAGACCAAACATGAATCAACATACATGGGTAAGATAATTTAGCTCTTGGTTATCAAGTTAATCAGATTTGCCGTGATCCCTACTAAATTATCGTACAAATATAGGTTTTGGGCAATATTTAGCCCAAATGCTCGACTACACTCATGGACCACCAAATGTAGCTCTTGGTCATCGCGAGAATCCATTTTGCCGCGTTCCCAACGAAATTGGTGTCAACATAGCTTTTGGGCATAATTCAGCCCAAACATTAATCAACACATATGGGTAACGTAATTTAACTCTTATTATCAAGACAATCAGTTTTGACCTGATCCCAACTTAATTGCTGTACAAATATAAGTTTTGGGCAATTTTTAGCCCAAATACTCGACTACACTCATGGACCACCAAATATAGCTTTTGGTCATCGCGAGAATCTATTTTGCCGCGTCTCCAACGAAATTGGTGTGTCAACATAGATTTTGGGCATAATTTAGCCCAAACACTAATCAACACACATGGGTAACATAATTTAGCTCTTCGTTATCAACATAATCAGTTTTGCCGTGATCCCAACTAAATTGCTGCAAAAATATAATATTTGGGCGGTATTCAGCCCAAATACTCGACTACACTCATGGACCACCAAATGTAGCTCTTGGTCATTGCGAGAATCCATTTTGCGGCGTCCCTAACGAAATTGGTGTGTCAACATATATTTTGGGCATAATTAGCCCAAACATTAGTCAACACATATGAGTAACGTAATGTAGCTCTTTCTTATCAAGACAATCAGTTTTGCCCTGATCCCAACTTAATTGCTGTACAAATATAGGTTTTGGGCAATTTTTAGCCCAAATACTCGACTACACTCATGGACCACCAAATGTAGCTCTTGGTCATCGCGAGAATCTATTTTCCCGCGTCTCCAACGAAATTGGTGTGTCAACATAGATTTTGGGCATAATTTAGCCCAAACATTAATCAACACATATGGGTAACGTAATTTAGCTTTTGGTTATCAAGACAATCAGTTTTGTCGTGATCCCAATTACATTGCTGTACAAATATAGGTTTTGGACAATATTCAGCCCAAATACTGGACAACGCTCATGGACCAACAAATGTAGCTCTTGGTCATCGCGAGAATCTATTTTGCCGCGTCCCTAACGAAATTGGTGTGTCAACATATATTTTGGGCATAATTAGCCCAAACATTAGTCAACACATATGAGTAACGTAATGTAGCTCTTTCTTATCAAGACAATCAGTTTTGCCCTGACCCCAACTTAATTGCTGTACAAATATAGGTTTTGGGCAATTTTTAGCCCAAATACTCGACTACACTCATGGACCACCAAATGTAGCTCTTGGTCATCGCGAGAATCTATTTTGCCGCGTCTCCAACGAAATTGGTGTGTCAACATAGATTTTGGGCATAATTTAGCCCAAACATTAATCAACACATATGGGTAACGTAATTTAGCTTTTGGTTATCAAGACAATCAGTTTTGTCGTGATCCCAATTAAATTGCTGTACAAACATAGGTTTTGGACAATATTCAGCCCAAATACTGGACAACGCTCATGGACCAACAAATGTAGCTCTTGGCCATCGCGAGAATCCGTTTTGCCGCGTCCCCAACAAAATTGGTGTACGTATATAGATTATGGACTGTATTTGACTGAAATGCTAACCAACACTCACGGAAAATGTAATTTCGTTCCTGGTCATCAAAGCAATCAATTTTACCGTGATCCCAAGCAACTTGTTGTACAAACATAAATTTTGTCCACTGTTTGGCCTAAACGGTGATCAACAACCATGAACCACATAATCTAGCATCGAGGCAAACAGTTTTGGTGTGGCCCTAACCAAATTAGTGTACAAATATAGATTTTGGGTAATTTTCAAACTAAACACCCATGGACCACATTATGCAGGGCCAGAACGAAATTGGTGTACCAACATAAATTATGCACAAAATTTTTCGCAAACAATAACCAATCCACATGAGTCATAGTCATTTAGATCTTGGGTATCACCGCAAGTCATAGTCATACTGCACTTTTCTTTGAAAAATTCGCTAAAAACAGTTCCCCAAAAATGCGTGTCTAAATACAACAAGCAACTTTCATAAAATTTTAGATTCTAAGTGATTGGCTACAAAGTATATTAATTTAAAGCGGGTAAAGTACTACATGGTGGTTAGGTTATAAACAATTTGAACTCGCTTGCTATACCCTAATTCATTAAACCACATCATATTCCGCTAGCGCCAATTTGGCCTGTTACTGTTCTAAAGTCGCTTTATTTTAAATAGTGATGAACTGAAATGCACAACGTATCCAAATACAACATTTTACAAAAGTCGGTCAACGCATTTCGTGACAGTTACAATGCTTCTTAATAACTACATTTTAGTACTTATGCATATAAAATGTGTAAATATCAAATACAATTAAATGAATTAACATTTCAAGACCGCAGTATAGGGGCGCCTTTATCAGACTTCTAATGTCCCCACAACCTCTGTGTCCCCACAAATGAGTGTAATTATTTTAATGAGAAAAGCAACAAATATTTTATAATTTCATCTTTAATATTCAAAATTTAAACCACAATTCACTTGAAAAAAGTACATTTAAGCAAAATTATTACTCAAACGGCGAAAAAACAAGTGTACAAGACAATATACAATCAAAAAAGTTGTGGGGTCGAGTGTATGTCCCCACAAATTTACACTTCCCCACAACCCTGCTTTTTTGCACACGCAAAACCCCACAGCTTACGAGTGACAAACACACACACACACACACACAACACACACACACACACACACACACACACACACACACACACACACACACACACACACACACACACACACACACACACACACACTACCACACACACACACACTACCACACACACACACACACACACACACACACACACACACACACACTCACAAAACACACTCACACACATAACACACATTCACTCAACCACACACATACACACAAGCACACACACACACACACTCACTCAATACATACGTACATACACACGCACACACAAAATACACACGCACCCACTCACACACACTCACACACAGACACACACACACTCACAGGCACACACACACACAATCACACATACACACACACACACACACACACACACACACACACACACACACGCACACACCACACATCCATACACCAAACACGCACTCCCCACACCCGCACACAGATAAATACACACTCACACACATACATACATACACTCTGACCTTTCTTAAATAGCGCTTTAGTACAGAAAAATTAAAATTGTAATAAGACGTAAACATTTTTTTTTGAATGGTTACCTGGATGACAACATTGCTATTGTCACTAGTGAAAGTAAGTGTCCACCAATCAAAACATGAGCATAAGTTACCAACAAAAAAATGAGTAAAAGAAGGAATAACGTGTTTCATTCCCTCCGTAGTGGGAGGGCGGCGGTCTGCATGAGCTTTTAAAGCTCTTCAGCCAGATTCATAGATTCCGAACATACATGTACAAAATACTAGCCGTACCCGTCGCACGTTGATGTGATCTCAGAATGGGGGGCGATATTAAAGTGTTGTGATACACGTGCCTCATAATTTTAATTGAAGAGTATGTTTACCAATTTTCGAGTCAATCGGCCAATTGAATAAAAAGTTTCGCAAAAAATTCAACCCCCCATTTCACGCTCTTAGGGGTGGAATTTCGAAAAACACTTTTTTAGTGGGTACATACACTTCACAAGGAATACACTCTCGGTCGATAAATCCGGGCCGATGCAGCTGTTAAATGACATTTGCGGCGCGCGAATTGTTAAACGCGCGAATTTTAAATAGTCATTAAATTTTCTTAAATTTTCTACCAACTTTTCTTTCCGTAAGAACCTTCTACAAAGTATTATAAAGCTTAACAAAATCAAAGAAAACTGTAAAGTCATTCTCAAGTTATGGCGTGACCAAGGAAAGTAGGCATTCATTTTATATATATGGAAGTATGCATGGAAGTATTAAGGATAGGTGCAGTTAGGGTAGAATCGAAAGGAACGGAGTTAGGGTTCTGAGAGGGAAGTTACCACACAATCATTCGCTTAAATAGTCACACATAATATGCTAGTACGCAGTGATCATGCCACTATATGTGTATGAGGAAACTCCCCTGAAAAATACTCATACAAGGTAGACGGTAACGGAAAGTGAACCCATTATCCCCCGAATGCTAAGCAGATCGAAGGAAAGTTCAATTATTCTATACCAAATACAACCGTAGCGGGTCGTTATGCTGAAAAGGATATAACGACTAGCAAAGGATTATTTTAATAGAAGATTTGTTCCTTTTATTAAAATTATATGTCCTCGTCAACACCCTGCATAATTAATTGCGAAAATTAAACTGTAACTTACGCCTAAATAAATAGAGTAAAGTAAATAAATAAACGTCGCCTATCTATCATAATCACAATTGTATGTTACTCACGTTACGATTTCCTATTATCGACACTCTAAAAATAAATGTCTCTAGAAATCGTTCACATTACTCTCATTTTACCGGAACTCTTTATTTTGTGTTGCTAAGTCAATGTAAGGCTAAAATATGACCAACATATTTTCTGGCTTGAAGAAAATAAGCGATAATAGTCGAAAAGGGATATAAATG
>JARFJB010002516.1:185000-417500 GCA_036346205.1 Vesta saturnalis | reverse complement strand
ACAACAATTTGTAATATGAACATCATTAAAAAATACTAGTCATATATTGCAATATTATTGTTCGCTTACTCAGTATTTAATAAAGTTGGACTTAATTGTTGTTTTGGCACTTTCTGAGAGCACGGACTCCTCAATAGCTGGTTCAGTGTTATGTGTTTGAAATGTTTAACTTGATGTACTAGCTGATGCCTTTATGGTATCTTCCACTTACTTTCTGCGTCTTCTATGTGCGAATCTTAATGCCTTTTTTTAACTTTCCGATTTTTAAAATTATTTAATGTACCTCAAGGTGGATTTAAGGTGGGTATGCGTCAGCCTTTAAATGACGAGCATTCTTTGGGGTGTGCGTCTTTCTTTAGAAATTTCAAAATGTTTCTCTTGAAAATGCAGTGAGCCAATCGTTACTAAAATAAAGGTTTTAGTTTTGGGAATATGCAAGATCTTCTAAATTATGGGTTACTTCCCGATAGTTACGTTGCAAACAAGTGAACGTGTTAAATAATCATGAGCGTGTACTGCAAATGATTATTCTTGAAAATTTGACACGTTTATTTGTTTCAAGGGAACCTTGAGGAGGATACATTCATTTCAAAGCTCGAGTGGTAGTTTTTACCAGATCCTTTTGTAGTTTTATTGCAGCTTTACATTTAGTTACAGTGCAATTAAGCATTGTAAGTTATAAGTAATGGCACTCCCACACAATCACAAAAAACTTGGAAGTATGTCTGGGAAGGCCTTGCAGACCTAGCAACTCCCCAATAAATACAGTCGAAAGGCTGATACAACCTATTTCTGGTTCCAACTGAAATGTAACCCTTATAACTGATGCACTAGCTATGAATCTTTGATCAAGTTAATCGAAGTCCATAAGCTCACGTTAGTAGGTACGCAGAGAAGAACAAACGATGTATTCGAGCAGAATTATTGACAGTCGGGAACAGAGCACTTCAAACATCTTTATTTTTCTACAAAAAAGGTTATTATACTTTTATCCTATGTGCAAACAGAAAAATAATAAAAACGTCCTGTTGTCAACCATGCAGCTTGATGCAGTTATTAAACTAACTAGAGCGAAAAACTTAATGAGCTTCTGCAACTTTATAAAAAATTAGTTGGACGACGTCCATAAATTAACGGAGATGGCCTCTTACGATGGTGTTTTCCCGCCATAAATTATTTGGTAATGTATAGAGAAAAGAATCAAGAGATCATATTAAGATACTTAGCTTTTTGGATCTTTTGCATTGCATTTTTGTGCTTACAGTTATCGTCCACAGTAGTAGCAAAATCTTTTAGAAATGTGTAAGATGTTGAAACAAATTATGTATATTTATATTTAATTTAAAATGATCTAGTTATTCTTTACTAAAATTGTATTCCAAAGCTGACTTTACGCGTTTATCAAGCTGTTATATTAATAGCAGGCTTATGTTTGCGATTTCACATTTCTAATTTCATAAATTTGCTTCAACACCTTATACAATTGTGAAAGATTGTATTACTACTGAGGACGATGCCTTTAAGTGTGATCAAAACGATTAGATTTGTATAAACATAAATACAAAAATACACCACCAAAAATCCCAAGAGTCTAAGTATTTTAAATAAGTGTAATAATTGTGAGAGTTTACATCTTCAAATAATCAAGCTTTCAAACTTACCAGAAGACTTCGTCGGAACATTGGGCTTTGGACTGATCTGAGACTATATATCTGGAAGAAAAACCAATCCAATGATACCAAACAAGTATCCTCCAAAATGTTGTAATTGTAATCATAACCGCAATCGCAATCGCAGTCGCAGTCACAGTCGCAGTCGCAGTCGCAGTCGTAATCGTAATCGCAATCGGTATCATAATCGGAATGGAGTCGGAATCGGAATCGGAATCGGAATCGGATTCGGAATCGGAATCGGAATCGTAATCGTAATCGTAATCGTAATCGTAATCGTAATCGTAATCGTAATCGTAATCGTAATCGTAATCGTAATCGTAATCGTAATCGTAATCGTAATCGTAATCGTAATCGTAATCGTAATCGTAATCGTAATCGTAATCGTAATCGTAATCGTAATAGTAATCGTAATCGTAATCGTAATCGTAATCTTAATCGTAATCGTAATCGTAATCGTAGTCGTTGTCGCAGTCGCAGTAGCCGTCGCAGTCGCAGTCGCAGTCGTAGTCGCAGTCGCAGTCGCAGTCGCAGTAGCAGTAGCAGTCGCAGTCGCAGACGCAGTCGTAGTCGCAGTCGCAGTCGCAATCGTAATCGCAATCGCAATCGCCATCGCAATCGTAATCGTAATCGTAATCGTAATCGTAATCGCAATCGCAATCGCAATCGCAATCGCAATCGCAGTCGCAGTCGGAATCGTAGTCGTAATCGTAATCGTAATTTTCATTACGTTTAAGGTTAAATAAAGCACGGCGCTGACGAAAGGATAAGCGGTCCATTGGAGGTTTTGATTTATGTAATACGTTAGCGGTTTTATATTTAACCTCATTTGTAGCTTCAAAAGGTAGTTAGTTAATAGAATTCTCTATAATGGCAATTATATATTGAGAAGGTATTACTCGTAGTGTTATCGAAGAATTTCCGCCTCTAGAAAGCGCAGGAAGAATATGATCAGAAAGGTTTATAACGTTTTTTTTATTATCAAAAGTTGTTCATCATATGGCTACTTGAATAATGATCAAATCTGCTTTTTGACGTTTGCGTGAGATGTCAAAATTTCTTTCGATACATATAAAGGTTAATGAATCAATTTTATCCCAATTCTCTCTATTTAACTCTATATCAAGTTTCTATATGTAAAGGATCTCCATGGGCTTTATCCAGTGACTTGCTATAGTATGTGCTTGATAAAGCAACAGAGCGTTTTCAGTTCTTCTATAAATATTATTTGCTTGTTTTTTATAAAAATTTCTTTTCATATACAGAAACTTTGGGATAACGTTTTGGTCTCACTATTGTAATAAAAAAAGTAGTGACAGTAATTCTATGAAACGTAATAGATTGTGTTTTCACCGTAAACTAATACTTTTTAATATTTCATTGTTAGATTTGATTAAATCTTTAATTGATGTCAAGTTTCTATTTGTGAATATTTCTATCAATTTCAAACTTGCTTTTTGATTTATTACAAGTTTTGTTATGAACGAATAGGAATAAGGTTGGGGCTTCAACCTCGATGGCGTAGATGGTTAGTGCGGTACTTTAGCAAAGTACAGGTCGTAGGTTCAAATCCTACTCAAGGTAAACTTTTTATTTATGTAGTTAATAAAATTAATAATAATTTTTACTTTTTGATTATTATATTATTTTTCCCTGTTAGCCTTCGTCCGATAGAGAGTGTTGTATTCAATTGTTATCTTTAGACGTTTATCGAACTGTTACATTAATAATAGGCTTATATTTGCGTTTTCACTTTTAAAACTTCATAAGTTTGTTTCAACATCATAAACAACTGTGAGAGGTTTTACCACTACTGAGGACCATATCTGTAAGTGTTACCGAAACGTTAAGATTGTGAACATTAATACAAAAATACAACATTGCTAACCCTAAAAAGAAAAATTTTTCATAGTGGTACAAAGCTAATTCAAGCCAAAAGAAAGTAAATGCCTCGTGTTGTCTTAAAAAGGACAGTAATCTGTTTTGTAAACAATCTGCGATGTAGATATTGGAGTTGGTCGAGCCACAAGTCACAAAATGTTTGCTCCTTTGCCCTCAACTGCAAATGGCTTGTCATACAAGCAATTTTTTCAGGAATTTTAATTTCTTAGTCTTGAATTCTTTAAAAACGTTTCCTTGCCCACGGAAATCATATCATTTATGGCCACTCAAGTGACCATAATTATAGACATACAAAATTACTGACAAAATTACAAATCCATGATACACAATCCTTTTTTTTTTTTGGAAAAATGCGGATGTCAGTTTTTTTGATCGCTTTTTGTCTCAAAGTTTTTCTCAGCATTTCTATCTAGAATCATTTGAATTTTATAGGTCTTTAGGTCCATTTTCTCCTTGATTCGGCATACTGGCATCTCCGAATAACCCACTTTCTTGACTATTTTCCGGTTAGAGATGTTCGGGTTCTTCTCCAGTTTAGAGACAACTTTCTTCATCTTTTTTGGTCTATGAAGTCCTTCTAGCCTTCCAGTTCCAGGTTTTATAGAAAAGGTGAGGTCTTCACTGTAACGTTTGATTACAGTCGATACAAATTTTTGGAACACCTTTCACCTTCATGATCTTTTGAAAGACCATTGAGGATTTTGATTGAATTATTCCAAAATCAATTTACGAACTTCCATTTGAACTGTCATTTTGGATATGAATTTGATTATGACAAAGAAAACATGTTGTGTTAAATCTGATAATCAATACGAAGCTAACTGCATCAAGATATAATATTCAGCTCAGTCGAAATAATCATGTGTCTGTATCTATTCCACTCAAAATTAAATGTAAGAGACAAAAAAAGGTAATTTGTGTCTGAAGCATACCAATAAACTGCATCGTAAAAAAACAAACAAAAATTTTAAATCTGATTTTAAGCAGGTACAACCAAATATTGGTTATTAAGGTAATTAACCAGAATAAAAAAAATACGATTAACGTTCGCAAGTTGTAATGGATTCAATAACTTTGAACCCAACCAGTAATTGTTACTAAAAAAAAAAAATTAAACGTTTCCCTTCAACAATGAGACATCTTTCATTGCGTTGACCTGAAAGAAAACACGCTATTCAGCGTTTAAAAATAATCACACACCCCAAAAATGGAATTGCTGCCCTTGTACAGTGTTTAAAAGAAACAGTAATTTATTTAGAATACTGGGTGAACATAAACATATTTATAATATGTCTATCAGAAAAACAGTTTAGTCCACCAAATTTAGTTATCTAATAGTTAAAGTGAAGTAACAGCAAAGTGCAGTCACCAAACTGCCACTGAATGTTCCTTCAAAAGGTTCACTATGAGCAATAAAATATTTAACAGTAAAGAACCTTCTTTAATCTTAAAACTTCTGATGTGGCTCAAATACGCAAGACAAAATTTACAGATATATAACCTTTGAGCTAGGTGGTAGTGTATATTAAACCAAAATGATAAATAATGAACGAAATACAGGAGCTATTAGCCATTATGACGTCATTTTTATTGCGCGACTCCACAGTAAAAACGAAAATGGTAGCTAACTATGAATGGTACGGGTGTGGTTCTAATTTATCAAAAATTTAAAATGAATATTGTAAATTGAAAAGTTACTAAAAGCACTTAAATATAAAATCGACAAATGTTTTAGCAATTTGTGAATCGTTAACAAATACCCACCAGAATAATTTTGGTCAATTACGTTGACTTGCAAAATTTGAAATTCATATAAAGTAAGTATGATAATCCTACTAATTAAGTCGATATTATTATTTTATAGAGAGTAGAACGTGAAAGAAATCACTGTACGTACTAAAATTCATGTAATAGATAACAATAACAGTCTGAACTTTGTTCGTAGGGGTTATAGGATTACTCTAATGTAGTTACAGCACAGAAGGTGGTGCGGCCGAATCCAAAGAGCAGAATGAAAATATCGGTTGGGCGTCTACAAAAGATGTACCGAATAGAACGTGCAGACATTTTACAGAAACTGTCGAAGTTAAATTCCAACCGTTAACTTCTATATATTTAGTGAGAACTAGTAATTACTAAACCATTAGATGATAACCATTACGTGCTAAAAGGATAAGGTAGGTAAGTATTACATAAAACGAAGGTTACATTAGTTACCCCTCTTGTTGTATAGACGGGCACAATAAAATGGTGTGGACTGTTTTCCGTCGTCAATCGAAAGGATCAGTAGTTTGTTTAGAGGTGGTACGCCTTCAAACGCCAACAAAGAAAGTTATGTTTTACCAATAAGAAAGAAAAATATATGTCATCTTACCCAAATGTTATCAACTAGAATATTTCTTTAAAACCGCAGTTAAATACGAGCAACAAAGCTGGTACGAATAGTGTAGAGAAAACCAAATATACTTTGTCGTAGTTACTTCTCTTAGATTATACCCGAATAATCGTTATTATAAATTTTCCTGAAGAAATGTTGAAATTTTCTAGCGTTGCTAAGATGGCGATCGGCATAATGAAGAAGTGTGTTATCAGTCCCTTTTCTAAATTATTGTATTCTTCATGCCGCCATCTGGCGAGAGTTTCATACATTAACCATTATATGGTATTAAATAAGTAAATACCAAATTTGCATTATGCCATTACAGTATCGAGGGCGTACATGTATACTTCTTATAATTAAATTTATGTTGTCGAATTTAGCATGTTATTAACTTTAGCAGGTTACAATTTTACAATTCTTAGAAATATAAAAGTAGAGTGCTCAATCTTTGACTATTATGTTACAATTCTTAGAAATCTAAGGTCAAAGAGTAATGACCTGCAGGGTATCACATTACATTTCTTAGAAATCTAAAAATAGAATCAGTTTACGGAAACAAGAAGAACGACAGGATGTTGTGTTGTTGGTGTTGTCTATGCTTAAAGGTAGACCAAGGTTAAACGGTATATTACAATTCTTAGAAATCTAAAAATAGAGTGCTCAACCTGAAAGGTTATTGACTTGCAGGTATCATATTACATTTCTTACAAATCCAAAATAGTTTTCCAGGCCAAGAGAAATGACCTGCAGGGATATCATATTACATGTCGTAAGAATATAAAAATTGAATCAGTTCATGGAAACAACTATAAGTCCTAAAAATAACGGTCTTCCGAATTTTTAAATTTACCGCTGCTTCCCAGTAAAATAATTTTTTTTAAACACGATTGTGTTTTGTAAGTGGCACTTTATCTATTTCAATTATTAAATTATCAAAAATATGAAAAATGGTCCCAAAGTTGGTCTATTCAGTTTTGAAGCGATAAACAGGACTTAAAACAAATTTTTGTGTACTTACTTAAGCTCATAAGAAACACATAACTGATTGAACCCCACTTAATTCTATTAGGACCAAAAATTTTCAATTTTCAACGAGACAAAAACTATACATGAATAGTTTAGTATAAAAATCTCAACATAAATGAAAAGAATTTATCTTGAACGTAAACTAATATGCGAGTCGGCGGTGTAATAATGATTGCAACATATATATCATAATTATGAGTGTTTTTTTTCAATCTTATAAAACAGTATACTACATTATATTTTTCAAGTTTAGGCTCCTTTGTTAAAAAATAAACTTTGCCTAAAAAATTCCATATTTATATGTTAATAAAAATCAATTCCTTTTATTTCTAGATTAATGTGCTAAATGCAATATACAGAAGTTACTTTAATTTACTATTTTGACGCGCACTCGAATACTTTTCCGCTCCCACGACGACTATATGTCTCACTCACTGCAAACGCACTAAGCGCGAATAGTTTAAGGTAGTATAGTGTAACCATTGTATAATCGTTTTCTTTCGGTCTTGCACATGATATAGATTGACGTCTTGGATTTATTTATAAGAAACACTCAAATTTTTAGTGAGATCTATATAGTTTTAAAACCTCAATATCAATGAAAAGAATGTTTCTTCAACGGAAACGAATAAGTGTAGTAAGCACTTTTAATTGTTACATAATTACGAGTGTTTTTTCTATCCTTTATAACCAATAGTTACACTAATAAAAAATTTCAATTTATGTGTTAATACAAATCAGTTAATGTTCATAAACAAAGTCATCAAACCATAACGATATAATTTTTACGTATTCACCTTTGGTTAAATTGCATAATTTTATACCTTCCACTGCACAGTAACTATCCATCTCCCAGACAGACTATCCGCGAATGCACTTGCATAGTTTATCACTTTTAATAATGAAAAGGTAACTCAAATTTAAAAAATACACTTCAAATTTAATTTAATTTAATATTAATATTAATATAAATTTCATTTTGATTTTTTTAATTCAACATGCTAAAATTCGTTTTATTTACAAAACTAAATCTTCACATTTACATACTATGCATATCATTAAATGCAATTTCTAAGTATCTAATATTAAATAAATTATTCAAAAACTCCTTACTGAGTTATACTAATTTAAAAATGTTCACACTTCTAAAAAAACAAGCAAAATTTACTTAACCACACTATACACACTAATTTCACATACTGAAGTTAAACTAAAACACTACCCTACACATCTAAATTATACAATGTCTGTAATACGTTTTCCGCATTAATTATACTGCGTCTTAGTTTACATAAATTGTTTGAGACATTCGCTTATTCGGCAGTTAGCCACTCCACAAGGGGCACTTCTGACACTTCACTCTGAATGTAGCGACCTAAAAATTAGGCCCAACTACCTCACACCTTTTCTTTTAAATTGCCACATAGTAGTCGGATTCTGCGACTGATTTTGTGTGAAGGTTTCAGCGTCCTCAGGTGGTGGTGCAGTTAGCGCCAAATTCTTCCTCTCATATTGCAGTGGCGGGGTGCTACTACAGTTGTTGCAGACGTAATGCTAAAAAAATTATAATGGAGTGATTAATGATGAATTTATCAATAAGAACTATGGATTAAGTAACGTTACTTACTTTTCAAAGTATCGCGATAGATCATCATCAACATCACTATCCCTGACTGATATGATGGCTATTTCGTCAATCACTGTTGTCGGAAGTGCCCCGTTATTTCTTGAATGCACTAATAGGTGCTGCAGTATGTTTGCTTTTTAAATTCAAGTTTGGTGCTTTTGTTTGTTATTACCATACACATGAATAGGTAACGACTGAATGTTGAAATAAAATTTTAACCCTCCAGTGGGCGCGTGGATTACAATTGTAATCCACCGTTTATTCACAGCTCGTTATTTTCAAATAGTTGGTCCTGCGCATGCGTGAGTTTCAGTAGCTGCTGATCTGGATGTATTATCAGTTGTGTTTTCATTTCTTTTCTAAAGGTTGTCTGGAATAAAACACATGCAAACACTCAAAGGCATGAAAAATCGGATAATAAACATAAACTGTTTTCTTCCTTCTCCTCATTTCTTATTAGTATGTATAATTTAAGTTTTACAATACAGAGTGCTTGTTTTGTTATGTTTGCACAACAAGTCTATATGTGTAAATTATTTTCAGTTAATTATTTGTTCGTTATAATATTAGTTAATACAAAGACAACACCCCAAAGTATTAATGATGAACTATCCTTATTACTGCTATTTTGTAATGGTTTTATATTAATAGTGTTCGTTTTAGATTATTTTATTGTTTTTATATCCTAAATAAATAATTTGACAGTTAACATTTGTTAAAATTAAAATAACGGCTGGATTACAGTTATAATCCACGCGCCTAAACGTGTAACAAAAGTGTGCGCGCCTATTCGAGGGTTAACATGTAAATATGTTAACGTTAACAAAATTGCTAACAAGCGGAAGTGGTATAATCAACTTAAGTTATTGTGAATAATACTGAAATGTACATTTTTATGTAACATTTAGTGAACTAAAATAAAATACAATTAAATACAATGTTTTCATGTGTTTTATTTCATCTAAGAGCTACATCCTTTGATACAAACCGTCTGAGGTTGCTTATTTTAAAGCAGGTAATTTATATACCTCGCATTGACGAAATGGAACAGTAATAATAGATTTTTTTATTGATTCCTTCAAACAAGTTAAGTTTCGCAGCATCACTAAGTTTTAAGTGTGGTACTTTCCATTCAATAAGGTTATTGCTGCATCAACTTCAAGATAGCAGTTTTGTATCGCTTCTAGATCGAATTAAAGCCAACTCTTGACGTATATTCACGATTACTTGACGATAATCCTCCATTTTTCCAAATATGCGGTTCAATGGTAAGCATACTGTAAAAAATGTTTCACCATTTTGTTCATCAGATTCTACTTGTAATAGTTCTTCATTCTTTGGTGACCACCCCAATTGGCTTAGTGCTTCACTCTTGCTTGCCGATAAGATATATATATATATATATATATATATATATATATATATATATATATATATATATATATATATATATATATATATATATATATATATATATATATATATATCTTCAATGTAGATGTTATGCCTGGATTTCTGCACACGGGCACTCTTTGACCACATAACTCACGAGTTTATTCGAAAAGAAAGTTAGGAAAACTGTTGGTTAAGTTGCATGACTTGCTTTCGTCGTCTTCTTTGAGCTCAAGCTTACCTTTTATGTTAAGAAAACTGTCGTCAGTAGCCGTAATTAGACCTTGACCTTGAATTAAAATGCGTATTTCTTCGGAAGGTCCATATTTAGGAGATCCACATGGAAAATAAGTGTGAATATCTGATTTAATTATGGTATCATCAAAATGTACGTTTTGAAAGACGTTTAATGAGTCGGCATTGTCAGTGAGAACTTTTAAATCAAATTACGCTAAAAAGTGTTTCTGTGTAGGTGTTAATCGGAATGAAGGTTGATGACTAACTGTAGGGATGATGTCTTTTATAGGAATTTTTAAAAGATGGAATTGGTCCTTGATAAATTTGCAGACCTACGTTCTTTTAGTCTTAAACGTATTATGAATGGTTTACTTTCACCAAAGTTTATTAATTCACCCTTTTGATTAGTCAAATTAATTCGTATATTACTAATTATGTCTGTGTTTACTTCTAAATACTGAGTATTACTGGAAGTTTTATCTAGACGATAACCTGGTGGGATTGAAACCTCAATCTCTTATAATACATTTGCAGGTTTCCCGTTTCCATAAGATCCTTTTATAATGTTGCATTCTACGTGTAGATTAGTGTGTTAAATTATTTGTATGTCTAGCGCAGATGTATGCGAAACATTTGGTTCTAATATTTTGGACTCAAGCCCTAGCATGGGACAAATGCTATTTTCTTTAGTAAAATCAACCTCAAATGAACTGTTTCTATCGGTGGATAGAAGTTGTAGCTAGCTATGTTACGAATACCTTTTAAAACGGAACATTATCGACGTATTACTATTAAAATAATTACTGCGTACGATGGGTTTTCAGACGAAGTGGTTATGAATATAGTTAGGAAACAAACACATAGGATGAGGGTTAACAACGTAACTACATTAAGTAACGCTAGAGAACAAATAGAAACAAGGTATGTAAAGTTACCAAACTATCCTGCTTATACAAAAGGTCTACCTAAAATATTTTCCCAAAATTAATTTGAAAACAGTTACTACTTCAGATAATAGTTTGCAAACTCTTTTAGGCAATCCAAAAGATAAAGTGGATAAGCAGGATACCTCGGGAATTTATAAGATTAATTGTGAAAATTGTGAACAAATATATGTTGGGCAAACTAAAAGACATATCAAAATTCGCTTTAAAGAACATTTAGCTCATATAAAATACAAACGTTGGGACATGTTTGCCTTAGCCCTTCATATGTTTGATAAAAGTTGTGTAGTAGATGAAGTATCACTAATCAAACATGTTAGTAATAAGCACGAATTTGATTGTTATGGAAGTCTAGAGATCTTCAAAAACAAACAAATTGTAATGAATAGTGATGATCAAGGACCTTTAGGCTACTCAGAACTCATTAAACTTTCATAACTTTCACTTTCACTTTCATCAGATTAGCAACGAAGCGTTACTCGCTGATTGTATATATGTTAGAAATTTTCTTTAGTCCGCCCTAGACGACCACTGATGATGATAGCGTAGCTATCGAAACGCGTTCGGTCTTTTTTAGTTTTGTGTGGTACGTGGGTGTATTTTGTTTGTTATAACTGAGAAAATTTGAGGTTGTATCGAGTATTTACATAAACATTTATAAACCCCGTCTTTGTTTGGGTAAGGGAATTACTCTAGGAACTTCAATGTTTTTTTTACTCCTAAACTTTTTAACACACGTTTTGCCGTTGAAAGCGCAGACTGTATTGTGCCTGTGAAATTTCCTATAAGTTTAATTTTTTTAGCTATTGTTTTTCGTAAATGCAATCAATTTCCACCATTACATAACGATTTCACCTTCTTCATCTACTTGGAGCGACGTTTGCATCCATCCTACAACAACCGTAAATAATATGTATTGATAACTAAGGATTTCTAACATAAAATCGTATAAGGACTGCAGCGGCCAAATTGACCGGTTAAGCGGTCTAATGTATACGCTCGCGAAAAGTTTAAAAATGAGACAAACTGATAATGTTTCTGGCAATGTAAAGTTTAGATCATTTATGAAAATTCTAAAAGCCACAACTCCAACTACCGGAACTAGTTGCGCTTAATTACCACACACCTTTTTACATTTGATCTAAATTAGCAATAACAATGCTGAGCACTTCACACCATCCAGTTTTTTTTTATTTTCAATTTCCACTAGTCCCATGTGTCTACAAGATAAACGGAGAGGTTGTATTTTTCCCACCCGTTGGTTTGTTTACACGCCTAACCCTCCCGCCATCACAGTACCTTCCTCGCTCAAGGGCTTCGTTCAAATAGTGCACTAATCGAGTTTGTACAGAGAAGTGTTCTTGAAATATTGAGGTTTTGCCTCTCACAGATACACGCGACTCTTGAGGTAAGTTTTATGAAGATGTTTTGTCTTTGCAAATTTTTACTAGCTTTAAAGGTAAATTGAACCGTTATTGTTTGTATGAAATAACGCTGTTCAATTCTATTGGCTTCTAATAAAGACGTTGTTATGTATGTAGGAGACACATACGACCACTAATGTAATATCTGTTGTTTTTTTTTTTTTCAGTTGTGGTTTGAGTTTCGAAGTGTAAGGACGTGTATTATCTTATCCGGAGAGACATTCAAGCGCAACGCGATAACACGCGACCTAGAGGTCAACGTAAGTAAATAATAAATAATAGCGATTTAACAGGAAATTAAATAAATCCAACAGAGACGTACTTAAAGGATTTTTATTAATTTCCCAACATAATGTTGGATAAGTAATTTAAATGTATCCTATGACATCTGGGGAAGCGCTTTTAGCGCAACAAAACCAAGCTCTATTCCAGGAAAACCAGGTTAGAAGCAATAATGAACAAGCATTATATAATGCGTGGATCCATGAAAAAAGTACCAGAACAAACCTCGAAAACACTATTCAACACATGCAGAGTCAGATTAAAGAGTTACAACAATTGTTAAAACAACAAGTAAAGCAAAGTGACGCTAACATAAATAACCCAACCGAGAAAATAGAATATGAAACAGACGAAGAAGAACTAACTAAAGAAATAGCATGGATCACAGTAGGAAAACAAAGAAAAACAAAAAGAAAATTAAATATTACATCCGATTCCTCGCCAGAAAAGGAGACTAGTAAACAAACACACCAAAATAATGAAAAAAAGAACAATAAACCGCCACCTATAATAGTAAGCAATGTAAAAAACTATGGGTTGCTAAATACTGCACTATCAAACAATGCAATAACTTTTAAAGCAACAACACTAAATAACGAACAAATAAAAATAAACACAGAGGAAGCAGAAGGGTATAGGAAAGCGGTGTGTTGCCTAAATGACAACAAATTCCTATGGCATACATACGAAAATAAACAAAATAGGCCAATAAAGGTAATGGTGAGGAAACTTCCAAGCACTACCGATCCTAACAAGATAGTAGATGAACTAAAGGAAAACGAATTTAAAATAATCAGTGCAGTTAATATTATCAAGAAAGAGAGGAAAGAGATAAAGAAGGGGGAATATCAGGTAGAAAAGAAACCGTTACCACTATTCATGTTAACGTTTCATCAGGCAGAGGATATTAAAAGAATATACGGTATTAAAAGCATTCAAAACGTCATAGTTAAAATCGAACCGCTAAAAAAGCCTATATTAGCACCACAATGTAAACGTTGCCAACTGTTCGGGCACACACAAAAGTTTTGTTCTCGTGAACCCAGATGCGTTAAATGTGCAGGGAAACATAGCACCTAGGAATGCACGAAACAGCGGAATGAAAAACCGAAGTGTGTTAACTGTATGGAAGAACACCCGCAAGTTACAGAGGCTGCGAGGTAGCGAAAGAATTCCAAGCTAGGAGAGAGAAGGCTGCCAAAAGCAAACCGGAAGCAAATGCCAAAATAATAAATAAACGAGAATATTCCAGCGTAAATGATCAGACCACATTTGCGGATATAACTAAGGCAAACAACCAATCCGATAAAGTATTACAGGAAAATGAAACAACAAATCAACTACTATTAGCATTAATAGCCAGAATGGATCGACAAGAAAATATGCTTGCAACATTAAATGATAGGCTTAGAAAATTAGAAAACGAAAATGGCAATAAAGTCATTACATCCACGTCAAGAAATTAATAATAATGGACAGAAGGGATTTAAGGATAGTCACTTGGAATGCTAACGGAATCCTACAACACCAACAAGACCTTGAAGCATTCATTAATATACAGAAAATAGACATATGCCTCATTTCTGAGACTCATCTTACCAGTGAATCATACCTCAGATACAGAGGCTTTCACTGTTATCACACTATTCATCCTGATAACTCAGCCAGGGGTGACAGTGCGATAATAATTAAAAATAACATAACGCACTATGAAGAAGCGAGCATCGAAACTACAAAAAATCAAGTTACAGTAGTGGCAATTAAAACTGGAAGGCTGAAGCTGGTGGTAGCTGCAATATACTGTCCACCCAAATATAATCAAAAAAAAGAAAACTACTTAAACGTTCTTAGAAAATTGGGAGAGCGATTTATAATAGGAGGTGATTATAATGCAAAAAACGCCAGATGGGGATCAAGAATCACCACTACCAAAGGGAGAGAATTACATGCAGCAGCAACAGAAATGGGGTGCCTATATTTCTCAACAGGGAAGCCTACATACTGGCCCACAGATCCCCACAAGAAACCAGACTTGCTTGACTTCTTCATGGGAAGAAAAGTCTCAGAGAATTACATAAAAGTTGAAGAAAACTTTGACTTAAATTCAGACCATTCTCCAGTGATACTAACACTAAGTGAAAATATAGTTACAAAAAAATGCAACCCGAGGCTAGTAAATAAGTATACTGATTGGGAAGGTTTTCAAGAAACACTACATAATCGAATACAATTGAATGTACCTTTACAAACAATAGAACAACTGAACCAGGAAGCTGAAAAGTTTGTCCAAGATATACAACAAGCTGCCTGGAAAAATACACCGGAAATTAAAGATAGAATGATCGGTAATAATTATCCTAAGGAAATTAGAGAATTAGTGGCAGAAAAAAGAAAAGCACGGAGAAAATGGCAGCAGACAAGAGCGCCAGACGACAAAAACGTACTAAACAACCTCGCACAAAGACTAAAAAGAGAAATACAACAGATTAAGAATGACTCTATCAACAATTATTTAAAAAAGCTGACAAATGATAAAACAACAGATTATTCCTTATGGAAAGCCACAAAACAATTGAAAAGACCAATTGTGCATATGGCGCCAATAAGAACCACAGATGGTAAATGGGCTAAAAGCAGCTGTCAAAAATCTGAAGCTTTCGCAACACATCTGGAGGAAACTTTTCATCCAAACGAAGCAGTCGAAGATATAGAACTCCGAAGGGAAGTAATGGGCTCACAAGAAATCGTATTAGTAACCCCGAGAGAGGTCGCCAAGGAAATCAAGAAGAATATTAGTTCAAAAAAGCCCCGGGCTACGACTTAATAACAGGATCTGTATAAACAAATACCCAAGAAGGAATCGTAAAACTTACCAATCTCATCAACGCGGCATTCAGACTAAAACATGTCCCTGACATTTGGAAAGTGGCAGAAATCATTATGATCCTCAAACCAGGCAAACCAGAAAATGAAGTATCATCCTATAGACCAATATCACTATTGCCTATTATTGCAAAAGTATTTGAAAAGCTGCTGTTGATAAGATTAAAACCGATAATCGAAAGAAATAAACTTATTCCTGAACACCAGTTTGGGTTCAGACAACAACACTCGACAATAGATCAGGTGCACAGAATTACGGATATCATAGAAAAAGTATATGAGGAAAAAAAGATATGCTCAACGCTGTTTTTAGACGTAGCCGAGGCATTCGACAAAGTATGGCACGAGGGGTTAATACACAAAATAGAGATAAACTTCCCTAAGGAATTTGTAGAAATATTAAAATCATATATATCTGGTAGGACGTTTAGGGTCAAACAAGAAAATGACTTCTCTGATATGAAAGAGATAAAGGCTGGCGTACCACAGGGAAGTGTATTAGGGCCAATTCTTTATTTGATATACACCTGTGATATACCAAGAACTGAAGATACAATACTAGCAACATTTGCGGACGATACGGCGATTCTTGCAGTTGGAGAAAATAGTGAGGAAGCAGCCAGAAAACTGCAAAAGCAAGTGACAATGTAAATACATGGACTAAAAAGTGGAGAATTAGAATAAATGAAGCTAAATCGATCCATGTCGACTTCACCAATAACAAGCATGAGCATAAATTAATTACAATCAATAATAATGACATTCCATATCACAATACGGCAAAGTACCTGGGGATGAACCTCGACGCCAAACTCAAATGGAAGGAACATATCAAAAAGAAACGGAAAGAATTAGATATTAAATACAAGAAAATGCATTGGCTTATTGGAAGAAAGTCCCAATTATCAATACACAATAAAATAATAGTATACAAACAAATACTAAAACCAATCTGGACATATGGGATCCAATTATGGGATGTGCAAGCAAAACCAACGTAAACTTAATTCAAACGTTTCAAAACAAAGTTCTAAGAAATATCGTGGATGCCCCATGGTATGTACGGAATGACAATATACATAGAGATTTGATGATCCCAACAGTAAGAGAGGAAATAAAGACGTTTGCCACTCGACATGAGAAACGACTTCATTGCCACAACAACCCAGAAGTACTACAACTTCTTGATAACGCCAACCTAGAGCGAAGGCTTAAAAGGACCAAACCTTTTGAACTTGCATAGTGACTAGTGTGACCTGAAAACAACAAGAGTGTAAACTAAAGTTATGGTGATTACAGTGAAAAAGCAGAGTACAGTGAACTGTGTAACACGTGAAAGAAGTGTTAAGTTTTAGAATCTAAGTAAAGTCCGATGGGACACCTTAGCAAATAAGTAGTAGGGTGATAAGGTCAGAATTAAACTATTGGTTAGTCGACTACGACTAGTTTTAGTTGTAATAATAAAAAAAAAAAAAAAAAAAAAATCTGTTGTTTTTAGGCAATCAAATGAAATTTGTACGTGCAAAGTATGATTTGAATACTGAAAAACACTGTGAGGAGCTAAGAAATCGAGTGTTACAACAGGAGAGTGATGGTGAAGATCAAAGAGTAGATATACAAGAACAAAACAGTGATACAGACGAGTCTGATTGTGTCGAGGAGCGGGAAAAAAACTTTGAGAGCGAACAAAGTGGTTCTTGGGCAAGTGAAGAAGACGAAAACGACAATACAGTAAATTTTATTGCTGCTAAGAAGAAAAGAAAATGTTGAAGTTAATAAATGAAAATGGCAAAAATTTATGCAAGCTATAACGTTACTGGGAACACAAAACTCTGGCCGATGGTGGTGTTTCCTGCTATACTGAACATTAGTGGAATTAATACCGAAATACTTTCTATCCGAAACCAAAACAAATTGAAAAGTAGAAAAAGTTATTTACATGAACGAAACCAGAGATCCAAAGGTGTCAAGTGACAAATAGAGAAGCGCCACCGGATGCCTCCCCTGAAAATGCCCTGGTTCCTGTCCTACCCGGCAATGAAACCTCGCCCAGAAAAAGAAAATGATGTAGTTCGTGCTATTCACAAGCACAAAAATCCCGTTTTACAAAATTTTCCGGTGTAAAATATTGAAAACCGTTGTGCCTTGAATAATGCAAAAATGTTTGTAAGATTGTGTTCCTGGGTCAATAATGTAAATATTTATGGTTAATTTGAATTTTTTTTTTATGAACGAATAAGTTCAAAGGTAAATATGTAATTAAAAATTATTATTAATTTTATTAAATACATAAATAAAAAGTTTACCTCGAGTAGGATTTGAACCTATGACCTGTACCTTGCTACAGTACCGCGCCATCAAGGTTCAAGCCCCAATCGATGTAAATTTTGTCTCTATGTATGTAAAACTGATGTAAATTCTAAACATAATGAGATTACAATCAAATTACTTATATTAATGGAAAAATTTATTTCATTTTCTAATGGATTTTGTATTAGTTTTTGTCATCAAAGTTCTAACGTAGATATAAACGTTCATATTGGAAATTGCCTTTTGTTTCGTTGTGCTGAACACGTTGTGTGCGTAACAGTGAGAATGGCTATAAACTGTACATTTTATAAACTCACATTTTTAAAACCAATATACTTTTACACTTGAAGGAATTCTATTTGTGAGCGATTCATAAAAGAAACAGGAAAAATAAACTAAACAAAAAAATTTGGCATCTACCTTTGAAGCAAACCTTTATATACAAACTTATATATTTCAATCCAGAATTTCATCTTAGGGCATACATACATTCATGTATCTTAGGAAATACTTTTATACACGGACAAAACTAATAAGCGGTAAATTTTGTTTACTAAGATACTTGAAATGTCTGCGGATGAAGGTGTAAAAGTGCACTTAATTTGATTTTTTAAATTAAACGTTTGTAAATGCAGTAAAAGTGGCTATCCAAGATATACGATCTCATCCAATCAAACGACATAAACATAAAGTTTACCACCGCTACGTTCACTAAAAATAAAGGCAAGGTTTCATTTATGTAGGTGGGCGTTTAATTTTCAAAACGTGGTCGTGTTGTTATTATTAAGAGTCGAATACATGTCAAGGGTTGAAAAAGTAAATCAAGTGAAGTATACTCAGTGGTGTAGTGTAATATAAACCTTGTAGTTAAGACAACCACAACTATGAGCTAAGACATGAGACGGCTGAACAAGTTGAGGACATATTTATTTTGTGGTGTATTATTACGGAAGACAAAGGCAAGTCGGGTCATTGCAAGCACAACCCTCAACGTTATTATGTACTTAGAGGGCGATAAGGATAATTAGTTTTGTGTGTAAGAGAGCGAGGAAGGAGGGTATTGAGCAAATTCCTATTATGTAAGCGTCTTAGATATATTTCATCGCGGCGTTAAAATTAACAATTTCACGGTGTATTACAGTAATCTGCGATTCGACGATGCAGCACTTCCTTTTCTCTGTTTGCAGTGGCTCCTGGAGTATAATAGCGCGTGCATAATACCCACGAGGTTCTATTGTCCTGGGCCATTATCAGTCTCACGGCCGACTAACTGCTCACAATATACGCTGTTCTGCATGTATTCAGCAAGTTTTAAATAAAATTAACCAAGTATCGATTGAAGCGCGTACCGGAAGATATAGGTGTGCTGTATATTGCTCGTTGGTCGACGACGTACAGCAATAAAAGCCAAACAATCGGGTCGAACTCGATTGCCAACAAATCAAATGAACAGAACAGATGTGGAAGTAGAAGATTGAAAATGTACCTTTGTCTGTATTTTTCAATATGGATTGTGTTAGTCGATTGCTATAGCCATTTCGATTGACGACCTATTGTGGAATCTCTAAAGACCAATCTAATATTTTACGCATCCTTCCCTCAATTCTCGACGAAATTCCATCAAAGCTCTTGATGTGTGCCTTTTTTTATATGGGAGTTACGAAGAAATTATATATACCGGGGAAGTGGGTCCATTTAAATCTTTCGAATTTAGTACTAAACCTAGGCTTGTTTAGAAGAAAAAGGTAAGTACTTTTAACTGTCGCATCCATTGGTACGCGATAGCTCATAATAAAATTGTTAGAGGGCGCAATTTGTAATAATACCAGTATTTTGATTTTATTCAGAAAAATTAAATCATACGGTATAATTATGACATCATAAGCGGAAAGTAGCTTAAATTTGTAACAAAAACGTAAATAACGCAATTTGATATCTTTATTTGTTCCAGAGTTATGGCGAAAAGAAGACTTTTTAACCGTTTAATTTAATAATTGATTGTTGCTATGGTTTCTTAAGGTGTATAGGTTGGATTAGTAATGAGGAATCTGCATTTATCATAGTCTGTGCCTCCCTTCACACTCTATCTAGGCTTAGGACTAGTCCAAACTAAGCAAATTGCAAAATTTGGAGCGTGTTTAGAGGCCAACGGGCCATAACAACGATATCAAAGTAATGATTGATTTTGTTTAAGAAACTTTTCATAGAATGGTACAAAATCATGAACAACTGTTAAAAACTAGTGAAAATCTATAAATGTTCAAATTGACGGCCGTTTTGTAAAAACAACTATTAATTCTTCTTCTGTACGTTTATAACATTATATAAAACTTCTAAGGCATAATTCTAATGTGGTGTGTCTTAAAATAACAATCTAATTTGCTGCGGAACAAAGTCGGCTCGTTTCCATGGAGGTAAATAAATTGAAATAGTTGTCAACTTACTTAATTTTGATTGATGTTGTGTTGTAAAATTTTTCCTTCATTAGTTTTGGGTTTCATTGTACCTTATCAGAAATTAGTGCTATCCTTCAAAATGTCGTATACCAATGCCGAGGATTACGACATGCTTGCCGTGTATTATGAATGTTTTCAAAATGCAGCTATTGCGGAACGACAATACGCTATCAGATATCCTGATCGAAGGCACTACACTAGAAAAGTGTTTCGGCGAATGGCAACACGTTTAAGACAAACAGGAAATGTACGACGTATTCCACTTCCTGTCAGAAGACGTAGCATAAGAAATGAAGACAATAGTATTAATGTTCTTGCGTACGTAGAATCGAGCCTGACGTAAGCATCAGGAGATTTCCACAGAACTAGGTGTAAGTGTTGCTTCTGTGTTCAGAACTTTAAGGGATTTTAAGCTGCATCCTTATCATCTAGTTTTACACCAGGCTTTATCAGACACTGATTTTGACAGGCGGCTCGACTATTGCTATTGGCTGAGAGACATGTAGTGAAAATCTTCGATTCTTTTCCAAAGTTTTATGGACCGATGAGGCTACTTTTACTAGCTGCAGCAGAGTTAATTTGCACAATATGCATTATTGGTCGCAAACAAATCCTCACTGGATGCGCGAAGTGGATCACCAAAACAGATGGAGTGTAAATTTGTGGTGTGGTGTTTTAGGTGACAGAATTATCGGACCATTTGTTTTTCATGGACACCTAAATGGTGAATCTTATTTAAACTTTTACAAAATGACTTGCCCAATCTTTTAGAAGACATTCCCCTTGACGTGAGAGCATCCTGTGGTATCAACATGATGGATGTCCTTCAAACTATTCCCGAAGAGTCCGTGATTTCTTAAATGTTAGATACCCAAATCGCTGGATGGGAAGGGGTAGTTTGTTTCCGTGGCCACCTAGATCCCCGGATTTAACTGTATTAGATTTCTACTTGTGGGGAAGAATAAAAGATATTGTTTACGAAACGAGACCAACCACCCGAGAGGACATGATTCACCGAATTGAAATTGCAATAAATTTGATTCCACGAGACGAAATCGAAACAGCTGTTTCCAGTACAAGAAGAAGAATTAATAGTTGTATTTTACAAAACGGCCGTCAATTTGAACATTTATAGCTTTTCACTTGTTTTTTAACAGTTGTTCATGATTTTTTACCATTCTATTTCTTAAACAAAGATCAATCATTACTTTGATATCGTTGTTATGGCCCGTTGGCCTCTAAACACGCTCCAAATTTTGCAATTTGCTTAGTTTGGACTAGTCCTAAGCCTAGATAGAGTGTGAAGGAGGCACAGACTATGATAAATGCAGATTCCTCATTACTAATCCAACCTATACACCTTAAGAAACCATAGCAACAATCAATTATTAAATTAAACGGTTAAAAAGTCTTCTTTTCGCCATAACTCTGGAACAAATAAAGATATCAAATTGCGTTATTTACGTTTTTGTTACAAATTTAAGCTACTTTCCGCTTATGATGTCATAATTATACCGTATGATTTAATTTTTCTGAATAAAATCAAAAATACTGGTATTATTACAAATTGCGCCCTCTAACAATTTTATTATGAGCTATCGCGTACCAATGGATGCGACAGTTAAAAGTACTTACCTTTTTCTTCTAAACAAGCCTAGGTTTACTACAATCGGATAAGTCGTTTAATTACATTTCATTTAAATGATTACACATTCAATAGCTTCCCCACTCTTATTAAGGTCGGTACGCCAATGAGCCTTAGACCAAAATGATGCAGAATTGTCTAAGCTTTCTAACGATGTTACCAAAGGTATGCCTTAATGTGGAATTTTCGGAGAAATTTATAATTTTATTTTTAATTTTCAATTGCGCCCCTTGCGATGAATTACGGAACTTAAAAATAATTTCCAGGATTTTCTCGTGGCGACTTTTATAATGAATTTTTTCTCCACTTTTTATGTCCACTAGTTTCTGAAATATGGCCGGTGGCCAGCCTTAATGAAACACCCTGTATATATATATATATATATATATATATATATATATATATATATATATATATATATATATATATATATATATATATATATTATATATAATAAAAGTGACACCAACATACCATTGCAAAAAAATTGTACTTAAAACGAGGTATCACAGGATATTGTATTTTATTTTTTTTCTTCGAATCTATTGGATCTAGAAAATAACTTTAAGATCAAGAAATGTTTTTAAATAAACAAGGATTTTAAGGAACATTTTTATTTCACAAAACTCAATTTCAAAAGAAGATTTGATATTAAATAAAGTTACGGTTGCTAATTTCACCCCTTTTACATAACAGGAATGTTGAATAAATACCGGTGGTTAGTCCTTCGCGAGTGCACTGAAATTACAGAATTTCAAGTATCCATCTTTACCTAACTTTGAGAAAAAAATAAAAAATAAAAACCCAATTTTACTCACCACCTTTAGGGGCGATATCTCGGAAGAAGGTGAGCAGAAGAAATTTTGTTATAGGAAAGGCCCATCATAATTTCATACTGGTAATCACCTATATATATATATATATATATATATATATATATATATATATATATAGTTGTATCAATTTATTACTGTATAAGTAGTAGACGGGCACCACTTTTACTTTTTGTGATGTCATTTGACCTTGGGGATTTCCCACGCCCTATCACGTAGCTTACCTCAGTTTGACCTTGAGAAAGTTATTTACGTTAAGAAAGTTGTTTACCTTGAGAAACTGGTTTGCTTTTGGGGCTGGCATAGGACTTGGACTTGTGTGGGAAATTTCAAAACGTTTTAATGGAGGTTCTTCTAAGACAGGTGTGGGGACTAACTCTTGGACCTGGTGCCGCACTGAGAAATCGTTTTAATGGAGGTTCCTGTAAGAGAAGTGTAGCAAATAGCTCTTAGGAGTTAGCTGCTTCGCGCTATCTTATAAGACAGGTGTAGGAACTACCTCTTGGCCTGGACCTGAGCGGAAAATTTGAATAAGGACCCTAATGCTATCTCATAAGACAAGTGTAGGCCTGCGCCCCCTGATTGGAAATAGTATGTACCCCTAATGCTACCTCATAAGACAGGGTCTTGTGTTAGACCCTTGATGGGGAGATAGTACGGGGACTCTAATGCTAACTTATAAGAAATGTGTAAATCTTCAAAACTTGTTCTCGGACCTTCGCCCCCAGTCGCGGCCCCTGGTTGGAGATGGTATGGGGCCCTAACCTTATATATAAGTGCAGTAACTAGCTCTTGGGCCTTGGCCCCTATCGTGCCCCCTTGGTGCAATCGTATGTGGGTTCTAACCTAACCTTACAGTTGTAGGCCTTCGCCCCCCCCCCCGTCATAAAAAATTTGTATTCTAATAAGGTGGGCCTAGCCTTGTAAGACAGGACTTGTATCGGGGTCTGCGCCCCGGCCCTCTTTGAGTAAAAAATTGATTTTTAGCGCCATCTAGTGGCATATAGACCAATGAACATTTTCTGTAATAGAAGTTGATTATGCACACCTCCCTCTTGCACTGTTCCGTTTATCCGTTTCTCTCTCTCTCTCTCTCCCTCTCTCTCTTTCGCCTCTTTCTCACACACAAACAAATCAATTAATTAATTAATCAATCAATCTCAATCAAATCATGCTCGATCAAGCCAGTCAGATCAATCTCAATCAATTAACCAAAAGCAATAAATTATGTCTTACCGTTTGCGGAAACTAGCTTACAGTTCAAAACTGAATACATTAAAGTCTAAATTAAATATGACGTGAAATAATAAATAATTTCACCGTAATGCAATGATGCCTTTTATAGCGGCAGATTCTCTTTCTAAACAGTCACCACCTATACATTCGGATAATTATGTCTGATTTATTTGCATGTTCAATTACACACACACACACACACACACGCAAAATTGTTTCGTAGAAACGTGTTCATTAACAGTTATAAAAACCTCATTAAAAGGACGAGAAAGTAATAATTACTTATATATAACACAGAGTTAAATTAAATTAACATGTTTTTAAAAATATCAAATTGATATAATGGAAATAAAAGGCAAAAGGTTTTAACGGTTTATTATTATACGCGAATTAACAATAACTACAAGTTTAAAATCCACGAATACATACCAGCTATTGTAGATCTGGTTTTATGACGTCTCCCTATAAGAGTAATAATACATTTAAAAATCTTTATCGACATTTTTGTTAGCAATATCAAGCAAAAACATATATTAAAGATAATACGCATACCTCGAGAAGTGTTTTTTCTTTCAACTGTTCTAATAATAACCATATGTTGAACTGAAATATTTTTTTATACAACGTATCCACATGTAGCCTCACTAAACACGTTTTCTACTTATGAATGGCTGGAAATAAACTGGCTATTGCTTTTCCTTATTAACTAATTTAGAAAGTAATACACCAAACCTGATAACTGCAACTCGTATTTAGCATATATATTGTATTTATAAATTTACCTTCAAAATAAAAAAAACGACGATAACATGTTTAAAAAAAATGATTTTCACTTTGATCGTGTAAAAGCCAGCCTTCATCAGTTTTTTTATATTGTGTACAAACAAAAATATCACCTAAGTGTTATAAACAAATAACAATTTTCAAACTGTGTTTTTATATTGTGTATGTACACACAAATTGCTTTAAATAAACGAGTACCTTATTCAGTAAGCAATCAATTAACATTTTCTAGTTTTACAATGTGAGTTTTATAATAGGATTTATTATAAAGATTAAAAATTATCTTCTGTTATAAAAACTGTATTCTAATAAAGCACAAAGACATGTAAAGGTTACGGAGTAGAATCTAATACACAACCTTCATATTTAAAGATTTTCTCTATCTAAAATGGTTACGGAGCAACATAAGAATTACTAACTAATATTACACCCTCTATAGTATCGTACTGTAGTAACCTGGTTACTAGAGTACGACTAACGTTGCGCTTAACTAACACTTGTTTCTTTTACAGCTTTAAATGTTCAATAAGCCCACAGCATCCACTACCCAAGTCTACTATACAAACATACATAATAATGGACTTCTCTGGCAACTGGCGTGATGAATATATATATATATATATATATATATATATATATATATATATATATATATATATATATATATACAGGGTCCCCTTTGGGAGCTGATCCTATGAGTATCTGCTAAACCAAACTTGCTATAATTTTGAAAATTTGGTGACAGGGTAATGATGTTAGGGTTAACTCATCTAAAATATTTTCACGTTCGTACCACTTCCGGCTATACCGGAAGTCGGTTATTTTAAATGGAACACCCCGTATATTAATACATTTTTGAATTCTATGTCGAATTTTAAGGTAAGTTTGTTAAATAAACTTGATACGAAATTTCAGTCGTTTAAAAAAAAACATTTTTCTAAAAAAATTGACAGATGCGGTCTTAGTAATAGCTCGTTAATTGTTCTGTTCCTGTCAAACAATTTGAATAAAACTTTGAGGTTTTGTAGGCAAAGGTTTATTGCAACAGTCTGCAGAAAATGGCATTTGTATTTTTCAAAAAAATAAAATTATGAATGTCTAAACTTGACTATTAAAAATGCAAGTTACTCAAAAAATCAAATGGAAACCCTATTTTTATTACTCAGATCGATTTAACGTCAAAATTAAGGTAAGTTTGTTTAAAACTTTATTTGCCTAAACGTAACAGTTTCATACTTATTATCAAAAAGTCCCAATTTTAAAATGTGTGATAAAAATGAGCTACATACTTAAATCTAGTATTCCTTGTTCGTGGTCAGCATGGAAACCAAATAATTGAGAATTCAAATAAAGAAAAATATTTGAATAAGTTACTGCAAAAAGTTATAAAAATTGATAATTTTGTGATTCAAAAGTCACTTTTGCCAGATAGAAATTTTCTAAGTCATTTCTTTCAAATTCGATATACAACATAAGTGTAAAAATTTGATACTTTATGAGTAAATCGAAAAAAACTACTTTTTACTGCGGAGGTAATACATACTTATCAGCGTATCATTACACGATAAAGATGCTTATTTATTTTGTTAGTCTAAACAAACATGTATTAATATACGGGGTGTTCCATTTAAAATAAGCGACTAAGTACCAACTTCCGGTATAATCGGAAGTGGTACAAACGTGAAAATATTTTGGATGAGTTAGCCCTAACATCATTACCCTGTCACCAAATTTTCAAAATTATAGTAAGTTTCGTTTAGCAGATACTCATAGTATCAGCTCCCAAAGCGAACTTATATATATATATATATATATATATATATATATATATATATATATATATATATATATATATATATATATATATATATTAATATACGGGGTGTTCCATTTAAAATAAGCGACTGAGTACCAACTTCCGGTATAATCGGAAGTGGTACGAACGTGAAAACATTTTATATGAGTTAGCCCTAACATCATTACCCTGTCACCAAATTTTCAAAATTATAGTAAGTTTGGTTTAGCAGATACTCATAGTATCAGCCCCCAAAGGAGGACCCTGTATATATATATATATATATATATATATATATATATATATATATATATATATATATATATATATATATATATATATAATATATATATATATATATATATATCTAATGCTAACTTGTAAGACATGTGTAGATCTTCAAAACTTGTTCTCGGGCCTTCACCCCCAGTCGCCGCCCCTGGTTGGAAATGGGCCCTAACCTTATATATAAGTGCAGAAACTAGCTCTTGGCCCCCTTGGTGCATCGTATGTGGGTTCTAACCTAATCTTACAGTTGTAGGCCTTCGCCCCCCCCCCGTCATAAGAAAATGGTATTCTAACAAGGTGGCCCTAGCCTTATAAGACAGGATTCTATCAGGGTCTGCGCCCCGCCCTCTTTGAGTAAAAATTGATTTTAGCGCCATCTAGAGGCATATAGACTAATGAACATTTTCTGTAATAGAAGTTGATCATGCACATCTCTCTCTCTTCCACTATCTCGTTTATCCGTTTCTCTCTCTCTCTCTCTCTCCCTCTCTCTCTTTCGGCTCTTTCTCACACACAAACAAATTAATTAATTAATTAATCAATCAATCTCAAACAAATCATGCTCGATCAAACCAATCAGGTCAATTACAATGAATCAACCAAAACCAATAAATTATGTCTTACCGTTTGCGGAAACCAGCTTACAGTTCAAAACTGAATACATTAAAGTCTAAATTAAATATGACGTGAAATAATAAACGTTTAGACCACCTGTACATTCGGATAATTATGTCTGATTTATTTGCATGTTCAATTACACACACACACACACACACACACACACACACACACAAAACTGTTTCGTAGAAACGTGTTCATTAACAGTTATAAAAACCTCATTAAAAGGACTGGAAAGTAATAATTACTTATATATAATATAGAGTTAATTAAATTAACATGTTTTTAAGAATATCAAATTGATATAATGGAAATAAAAGGCAAAAGGTTTTAACGGTTTATTATTATACGCGAATTAACAATAACTACAAGTTTAAAATCCACGAATACATACCAGCTATTGTAGATCTGGTTTTATGACGTCATCCTATGAGGGTAATAATACATTTAAAAATCTTTATCGACATTTTTGTTAGCAATATCAAGCAAAAACATATATTAAAGATAATACGCATACCTTTAGAAGTGTTTTTTTCTTTCAACTGTTCTAATAATAACCATATGTTGAACTGAAATATTTTTTTATACAACGTATCCACATGTAGCCTCACTAAACACGTTTTCTACTTATGAATGGCTGGACATAAACTGGCTATTGCTTTCCCTTATTAACTAATTTAGAAAGTAAAACACCAAACCTGATTACTGCAACTCGTATTTAGCATATATATTGTACTTATAAATTTACCTTCAAAATAAAAAAAACGTCGATAACATGCTTTAAAAAAAATGATTTTCACTTTGATCGTATAAAAGCCAGCCTTCATCAGTTTTTTTATATTGTGTACAAACAAAAATGTCACCTAAGTGTTATAAATAAATAACAGTCTTCAAACTGTGTTTTTATATTGTATATGTACATACAAATTGCTTTAAATAGACGAGTACCTTATTCAGTAAGCAATCAATTAATATTTTCTAGTTTTACAATGTGTGTTTTATAATAGGATTTATTATAAAGATTAAAAAGTATCCTCTGTTATAAAAACTGTATTCTAATAAAGCACAAAGACATGTAAAGATAATGACAAGTGTTTTATAATCAAAGATTTTACTTAATTAATTTAACCAGTTAACATGTGCCAAGATTATTTTTACTTTGTAGAAGCGGACGGCCGTGAATCTTTTTTTAAGTTAACATGTACCATATACTTAAAATTTCGCGACGGGAGGATTTCGGCGAAGGCTGTTTCGGAACTTGTATTATAATAATGAGGTCTAATGCTAACTTATAAGTCAGACGTAGGGCATCGCAACTTACTTACTTTCAGGTCTTAGCCCCTGGCCCGTTGGCGAGATATTTGAATTTGGATTTGTATTTAAGTGTTTAATTACTTATTGCGAGAAATTGGAACTTGTATTCTAATAAGGGACCTATTGCTAGCTTATAAGACAAAACAAAGGAACGTGTGTTGGGACCTGCTCTCTCCTGTCGTGGCGCTTGTTAGGAAATTTGTAATAAAGGTGGCACTATCTAGCGGTATATTTCTAAGACTAATCAGGGTTTTCTTTGCGGCACCACCTAGTGGTATATTTTTAAACTAGCGAATCTTTTCTGTAATAGAGGCGGCGCCACCTAGTGGTATATTTCTAGGACTAATTAGGGTTGTTTGTGGTGCAATATAGTGGTGTAAAGGCTAATGAATGTTTTCTGTAATAGGGGTTGATGGTGTTCGTCTCCCTCGTCTCTTTCTCAAACATACAAATCAATTACTCAACCCAAATTAATCAAATCAATTAAATTAAATACCAAACTGATTTAACTTAATCATACAAAATCAGCTCACAATTAAAAAAAATAGCAGTATGATTGAACGCACCGAGTACAAAAGAAAGTCACTCTCACACTTATTGTAGCTACCCATCTAACAGCACTTTCGCATTAACTGCAGCATTGTTAGTGCAGGTTCAAACACCGTTAGGAGAAGCAAGTTTATTAACAAAATTGAAGGAAAGCTTAGCATTTGAAAATATATTATTATTATTATAAACAACAATACATCATTTTTATTTAATCACATCCTTTATCGGTCTTCTTCTTCTTCTTCTTGAACCGTGATTCGTCGCTGTCATTATCGTGATTTTGAGAATGGTCCTTCTCCTCTACCTCATCGCTCTTCTTCCTCTTCTGTGAATCATCACCATCACCTTGGATGTGAGATACATTCAGCTCATCCACGTCATCGTTTCTATCATCATCTTGAACGGTTATGTTGTAATAGTTTATTAGCAAGTCAGTAAAATCTCTAATGTCCGCTGATGTCGGCTCATAAAGAGGAGAATACATTATAATAATGCTCACTCGACGACAGTTACACTTTAAAGAGCGAAACGCACGAGAAACGAGAATGCTGCTAGCCTTGGGTCTTGTGCGCCAGCGCGCTCGTCAATGTTCTGTTAGAATCAGTTATCTTCGGGGGAAGTTTGAAGCATTGACCTAATCACACTCTAATATCTTCCCTAGGGGCATATTTATAAATCTCCTCTTTGTGGCTGAGGTATTTTCTTCTAAGACGGCTGCTTGCGGCGCAAGCTCGTTTTCTAAAATTAAAGATAAAACGAAAACTTTAAATAAATCCATGTCTTATATAAAGCTTTATGCAATAATTAACAATGCGTGGGACAACCTCGAAGGAACCTAAAAAGTAGAATTACTTCCCATAAAAGTGATATTAGAAATAAAAACATTCTATGTGCCTTATCGGTACATTCTGCAGAAACAAAGCAAAATTTTGATGAAGTAAAAATTTTAACCACAGAAAGAAATTATTTCAAACAATTATTTTTAGAAATGCTTTATATTAATAGAGAACCTTGTTACATGCACAAAGTGCGGTCGTAGTAAAAGTATAAAAAGGTGTGTAGTAACAAGAAATATGGATTTAGCCGGAATTTCTGTCGATCGGGTAGGTACTTGGATGCGTGGGTGTGTGGCTTGCGTAGAGATACAGGAAGGTTAAAAGGGCACCACTTGATTTATTTTTATATCGCCCTTAGACCAATAAAAAGGCTACGACACATTAAGAGATGCACTACAGTTAAAATAAGATTGGACCACGTCCAGAAAGATAGTACGCCTGGCTAGGAATTGTGATCGTAGTCCATAGAAATAAAAAAAAAACAACCACTGATAGGTTAACACAACTTGGCTTACTTATAAACACAAATAAATAAAATATAAAAAAAGAATTCCTCAATCGGTGTTGCCCGGTGTTGTTGTAAGTTCAGATAGAGGACGAATTAAATCTAGGAACAAATAAATATGTATCCGAACGTTTTAGTAGAAACACACTTACCTTGCTCGGTAGTATGAACCCCATAATATAAACTGACAAAAAAAGTAGTGAATGTACATTAGTCGAAATCTAAATTATTTTACATTGTTCAACATCCAGCGTAGACCCTAAAAAGTATTAAACACAATACAATCTCAAAATTAAGGAAGCGCTCTCCTTAAAACAGGTGCATCAGCCGCAAAATCAGTTAACCCAAAATTAATAATCAAATTTATTTCGCTTAGATATCTACGATTGCGTCTTTTTTAAGCATAAACAGCATAAATTTAAATGCAAATAGACAGTACAGGCAAAAAAATAATGTAGAGAATTTTCACACAGCAATCAGCAAGTGATAGGTTGCTACCTAATAGCAAAAGAGCAATTTAGAATTATTACTATTACCAATAAATTTAAAGTAATTAATGTTTCACCGTATGACTGATGGCCGAAACAGTTAGAGCCAAAGAAAATTAAATAGCTGCCTTATTATGATAGCGTTTGTTGGCACGTAAAGTTATAGCATAAATAAATATACAAAAAATTAAGTGTGAAACCGGTATTAATCATTTAGCATAAACTTCTATAAAGTTTAGCTATGAGTAACCCTATCCATAAGCAGTCTATTTCATATACGCACATAATACTAACATAGATCGTGAAGCACTCTGTACATTGTATAACAGTCTAGTTGAATACGTGGCAACATTCAAATTTAACAACAGCTGATCACTACCAACAATAAGTATACAGTTACAACAGGTGTTTAAACATTGCAATTTTTTTCCAAATGCAAAATTATTACACATGAAAATAGCCAACAGATTGAAGCTAGTATCTGTGATTTATTCTCAAGGAATATTGGTGTAAGTAAAGTTCATAGTATTTCCCTTAAAGCGTATATAATCTTTATCGTTACAGAAACATAACCTCGATAGATGTAATACAATTAAAGGTTGGAATAAAATAAATCAGCCACACAAAATTTAGAAAAACAGTATTATACTTAGAACTGCAATTCGTTATAGTAACGAACTACTCTTAAAGCTCTACAGATTCACTACAGCAATTCTCGATATAGCAAGAGCTTCGTCACGAAAGCATAACTAGTAAAAGAAACTCATCCGGATGTTGCTTGTCTATAATTACTTAACTGAGCGTTTTACTATACATAAACCTATTTGTTTGTAGTAAGGTCCGATATGAAGTAGTAACCATAACGTATCTTAGACTTAGCTATCGGAGACCATTTGCACGTTACATCACAACTCGGAAGAACGTTGGCCCAGTATAGTGGTAGAATGGGTCACAGCAATATATTTAATAACGAACAACGATGATAACCAATAGCAGAAAAACCTCTTGATCTGACGAGAGCTTTGTTAGAAATTTTAAATCCGTACAAACGAAACTCACTCTAATTAGTATCCTATTATAACGGGCAGAGAAGGTAACACCAGTAATCACTGTGTATAACTTTTATTAAGTAAAGATTTCATAGTAGTTCTAAGAAACCTATCCCTCGCATATAAATTTTCTAACAACTCAATTTTTCATGCCTGCTCAAAATGGAGCTCTTCCGTCACAAGAAACCAGAAAGAAAAATTACATGATTTTGTCTATATTTATATATATATATATATATATATATATATATATATATATATATATATATATATATATATATACTGAATCCACATTGGTATACTATTAATAAGATTTTCAGTGACGACTTGAGGAATATTTTCATACTCACGTTAAGCATTGTGTTCGGGCCCTGTGGGTTCCGTAAAGGTGGAAAATATCGTCTCCTTTCTCCTTTAATGGCGTCCCACAGATGTTCAGTGGGATTTAACGCTGATCAGTTCATAACTATAACACGGACTTCATTCAGGTATTCAACACAGACCCTTGCCAAGTGCGATCGCGCATTATTTAGCACGAATACGAAATCAGGATCAATACATGGAGGTTAGGGCATTAAATGCTCCTCGAGGATGTTCTCTACGTATAATTCCGCATCTATTGGCCTTGCATATATAGGGGCTAACTTCGTGCGGCCGTGGAAAGAAACCTCCTGCCCAAAATATTTTGAACCCGCGTATCAAAGGATTGATGCGGCATAAAACCGATGGCAGCATTCTTTTCTCCTTGTCTTCTATACACACAGCTAATTTGTGAGCGCTGATTAGTTCTGGTGTTTTATGCGCCTTCTACTGATGGAACGTGACTCATGCATTCTACTTCTCACGGAAAGGGTAGAAACTTGGACAATTCCAACGGTCTTCAGCTCATTATTCAATTGCGAACTTGTTGCTGTCCGATTTCTCAAAGCATCTTGGCGACAAAAACAGCAATTGCTTGCATTCGTTACCCTTTTTCTACACTGCCCATGTCTTCTGGATTGAGAACCAGTAGCCCTATGACTTTATAACATTCGACTTATTATATAACGCTTAACAAACAGAATACGAGCGAAATACCGCATACTTCTACCCTCAGCAACCACAATTCAAAGCTGTCAATTGCCTCGCATGATTCAATATTTTATTATTGAAAAACTCCTATCGTGTAGAAATTCTCATTACATTGCAAATATGTTTACCACGGTGTTGTTAGCGCCGCCTACTATGTATATATTACTTGTAGTAGCAGAATACTCCTCAAATTGATGTTGCGATAATTTTGAACGGTAGGTATGTGGTTGTCGCGTTGTTGTCTAATTTAAAAACCATTAGCACCATCGTGTGGGAGAAAGGGGATTTAAAAAGAAGAGTATGAAGAATCCGCCACAAATCAAATAAATCCATGTACGCCATCGATTAAACTTAACACAGTCAATGTACCCAAATTGTACGAGAGTGCACTTTGTCACTGCCGCTCACGACCTCTTTTAGTATTTCGAAAAGCAACGTTACACTAACCGAAGGTGCATTAACGTGCACTGACACTGTACTAACAATTATACCTAGTACCTCGGCAGTATTCCAATTAGACGGGAGAGCAGTTTGCCAACAACGCTGTCGACTTCTATGATCTCTCGAAAAGCAACATTGCATGAACGTTACTCTTAAGTATACTAACGTTCACTTACAAATAAACCTTGTATATTGTCAATATTCAAATTGTGAAGGTGTTGAATTTTCTTGCATTTACACACATTCGTTTAGAGTACCTCCACAGTTTTTCCCAACTAACGAAAATAATAAAAACACTATAATTCACTTACCCCTTAACACCCTAACGGATAAAATTAAATTCATTTTATTAAATAATTTGAAACGGGTGGAGCTAACAAAATGCACTTCAGTACTACAGGTATTAAATAATAGCAAACTTTCTGGGGGTGAAGCCGCCTGCTTTTGTCTTTGCGGATAATCTGACAGTTCGTGTACTATACTGTGTGCAAAAATTAGCAACTTGGTATTTAAGTAGCTCTTAATATAGATTAATCACTACAAATTTAAGTTTCAGTTGTGTTGGAGTTGTAACGTGCAAAAATCGATATAGGATCGATTCCATCACTTTATCTGATTACTGGTTCTAAAAGCTACCTTAAATAAATATCCGTGACTTCAACATTCAGTAATGTGCTTTGTGCTTACTACTTTTCTTTCCTATAATAGTTAAAATTTCTGTATTTACGGCATTTACTAATGAGTATGATGGATTAAAGGATATAAAAAAAATCATTCCTGTACTGTAGCTAAGTTCGACTTCACATACAATTTTCTTTTAGGACGTGTAAGCGGTTACGTTATACGAAAATTATTTTTCTCTCATATCTACTTCTGTATTTTAAAAGTTTACTCGTTTTTACAAAATCTAACTTCGATTAATACCTATAGTGCCATCACTGAGATGAACGTAGGTTCTGGTTATTTTCAACATTCTTACATTTTATAGGTACCTGTCACTTTGATAAATCACCACTAGATGGTGATACCATTACAAAACTGCATCTTACTTATGCTTTATCTTGAAAACAAACATCTGTTAACAATATTTAAAATGAGATAACAAATGAAGTTGTAAAACTGTTTCTTGAGGATTTGGCTTTCCTTTAAAAACCGCCATTGCTGTAGAAGGGCGGAAAGTTTCTAGGAAATTTTCTTGTTTCTATTTACTAGATGTTAAGTATCATTTCTATGGAAAATTTTCACTATATAATATCGCATTGTTGTATAAAGGTGATATAATCGCTATTTAAGGCGGATGTAATAGAAATATTTCACTACACCTACACATCTTGGAAAGCCGTTTTAGATATTCCTAACCTCGTTGTAATTAGAACTTCTCTTTCAGGTTTTACACACAAAATAATTTCACATCACTTCCTCAAATAAATAAGTGTAACAAATTGTTTAAGACATTTAAACTGCCGCTCGTATTCGATCTTAGAGGTAACACCTTATCACTGAATAAACATCGTTTTCATTCTTTGCTTTCGTTTTAGCAAATAACTTGGGTTTCTATAAACCTACGTTTCCATATATTTAAGTTTCTATCTATTGAAGTGTCTATATAACTGTATCGTTACGGTTACATCCAAGTTTATGTTTACATTTGGTTATCTGGATTGGCATTCGCAAACACAGGTTAGCTCTTTCCTTTTTTTTGCATGTAAATAAATTACTTTCTACAACGAAAAGAAGTACATCTTCCTTAGTTCGGTTAAAAAGTAGTTGGCAAACATTTTACCTCTGAATAAGACACGTATCTAAATTGCCTTCAGCAGGTTGCGATTGCCTACAACAAAATTAAGTATATTTATATTAATTATATCAACAAATATTTGTTAAACATAGTTACCTATAGTATAATTTCTGTCATGTAGATCTGCTACATGTTAATTAAGTCATTCTTTAAGATTTTAACGCACACTTAACAATCAAAATTCTGAATAATTTTTGTTAATATTAGTTTTATTTGTCACTACTACTAGTTATGTGGCCGTGCGCAGTAGCTGTGTTGCAACTTTTATGTTTATACCAGATGTGATACTGAATCTGTTAATTGTTGACGCTATTTAAATTACTTGGTAGCTCAGATATATAATATTATCTTCTTTACTCGAATTGGATAAGGTAGTTAAGACCAATTTCTGTTCCTAATTTTAAATTGCTTAATTACTATTTTCTTTGTTTCTTGAAATAAAATTCGGACCGAACAAGCTTTTCCAATTGTATTTATGTACCTTAATCAACTAGGGTTTGCACCCAGTTTAGTTAAACGAAAGACCAGCTGAATTATTTAATTATTTCTTTCTTATAAGTAACTGATTTAATAAGTTTATTAAATTGGCCTTTTCAGGCTAAGCTACGTAAGATCTTACGCCGGCCGGAAGGGGTATTGTTTGTTTTGGTATTCTAAACTATAAATTACTGTGGATGTAAAGACAAGCTCACGACTTGCCCTCGTAAACTTATTTTAACTTATATTTTTTTTTGTGTGAATTGTGGGAATAACGTACATACTGTATATAATTTATTTCGTGTATTATTCACGTTTATATATCAATAATATTTGGCTTATTGTCTCCTTTGTTGGGAATTCCAGAAAGGAAATAAATTTGCGTTTGTTGAGGGAATTGTTCACTTACTTATTATTCCTATTACTTACTACCTGCTTCAAGCTTTACAGGCTCTCCCTCTTCCTTAAAGCCTGTGGCGTCCATTTCGGTTCATTCATTTCTAACCAAATTCTCACTCCTACTATATTATCGCGATTTCCAAAACAACCATGCAATCCGAGTGCTTTGCGGTCTTCCGACCGTTCGATTGAGTTTTGTCCGAGCTCATTCATTACTTTTATTTTGTACAGCGTGGTGGTTAGACACGTGGCCAAGTACTTAGTACACTTAATTAGAGTAGATATTTTAAAAGCATCCAAAACTTAGTGTAATAACACTTTTATGAAATATGAGTCTCTTAGTGTTGTATTTTCCAACCTAATGATCGTTTGCCGTGGCTCAAAATTGTACATTTTACCGTGTGAAAATTTTTTCAGGGAAACTTATAAAGGATACATAAGTTTTGAGACAACTGCGATTTGGTTTTAATTTACACTGTAAGGTGCAATTTACAGAGATAAAGAATGAAGAGTGGTTGAAGTTATAACTTTGTTGTAAACAAACTGGGATGAATCTTCGTTATGTTAAATCCATATTTAGCAGTAAGTAGTGCAAATTTTAGAAACGTGAGACATCGGCGCTGGATCGTAGATGTAAATTTAGGAGCACATTAATAGCGGATATACTTTAGGATTAGGTTTCTAAATACTATCTACACTTTTATAAAAAGGATGGTTTTATGGCAACATAAACTAGAGAGAAGCAAGTTATGTCTAAAAAAAAATGTTTTCAAATGTTCCCTTGCCAGTTTCGGCAAAACTTTGAATTACATTTTGCCACATTCCAGGCCCATTGCTAATCACTTGACTGATGCTGTTTCTTACCTTATAAATCCCTTGAAAATTGTTTTTGTAGACCCTGTTTTTAACAAAACCCCAAACCACAAAATCTAACGGAGTGAGATCGTAATTGCTGTCAGCATAGTGCGAAATAACAATTGTCTGGAACAGCACCATCCTGCTGAAAGGCAAAATTATATGATTGACATACATATAACATAACTGGAGCTATAAAAAGCGTATTCACATGTTGCGAAAGGGCTCGAGATTAACACCACTCATCTTAGTTAACCATACGATAAATGGAATGGGTCTCTGGTACCCGAGGGGGATTATTTCTTTAAGTAACCTTTTTTAACACAGTTATTTGTGCTTGTGCCTCCCTCAATACTGTATCTACACTGATTTGAAGTAAAAAAATAAAATACATTTTTGGAGGTGAAGATGTGATGGACTTTCACTACGTTTCTTTTTCGGGTATGAATTCAGAAGCGGTTTCAAGAATAAGAAAGGATTTGTTTGGCAAAAAACACCACATAGAAAAGCACAACCACATAATATAGTGCGTCAAATGTCTGGTGTAGCTCACGAAACTATTATAATAAAACCAAAGGTACATGAGATTATTTTGTAACTCCAAATTTATTAGAGGAGGTACGACTGTGCACAAGTCTTGAAGGGCGAAAGGTTGCAGCTTCAAAGTCCAAAATATGGACAAATGTCTCAGTTGATGAACTAAATGTCTTCTTGGGTATTTGATGGAGCGGAAAAAAATTGAGGTACCAGCATGATGGAGCTATTTCTCAGTAGAACGGGTAGATTTCTGCGATTTGACGACAAACAGACCAGAGATGTTTGGGTGGCTGACGACGATTTCGCATGGTTTGGACGTATCTGGGAAATATTTCTAGACAGCTCTCGCAAAATGTATACAGCATACGAACGATGAACAGCTGGTTCCCTATAGAGGTCGCTAAAAGTTCATCCAATACATCCCACGGAAGCCTGCGAAATATGATATAAAAGTACTTTAGTTCACTGATCCTGAAAACTTTTATGCGATTCATTGTTATACTTCTCAGTACGATTCACCATAATATAATAAACAAAAATAGCCAAACAAATAAGATTATTATATTCTATAACAAAACGAAAGGAGCTGTTTACCATGTAGATCAGATGGTTAGCAATTACACTTATAAGCGTCACAATACACGGTGGCCCTTTAATCTGTACACAAACCTTACCCTAATATTGCAGTCTTCAATACCTTTAGAATGTTTGGAGTTCGGAATCTGGGTAATTATGGAAAAGTGCATTACACAAGAAAGCTGTTTCTACGGGAGTTAGTAGATAACCTTGTGAAATCACATGAAAAGACGATACCAGCTTGTAACGCTCCAGAAGTCCACTTTGGAGGCAATGGAAAGTTGTAGTGTAACGCGTGAAATCAAACAAACCCAAGACATGGCCAAGAATGTGCTGTCACTTCTGCAAATTAGCCTTCGACCGCACTACTGAAGTGGAAGCTAAATTAAGTTGCATATGAAAATATTTATTTATATAAAATATGAGTAGCAAAATACAAAATTTAAAAAACATAAAAGAGAAGCATTTTGATTAAATTAAGGCGCATTTGACAAAATTATGAAAGCTGAAATGAAACAAAGACCAAATGGTTCAAGTACTTTAAAACTTCGTAAGGTATAGGAATTGTGTTCTTAACTTCGGCGTACACTAATTTATAGGTTAGAGTTTAAATATCGGAATTTAGCGTGATAAAATTTTTAAGATAAAATTATAAAGTAGAGGAAGATCCCTCATACTTGAAGTATTTATCTTTTGGGTATGAGATCGCGTAGTTTTATTAATTTTTACAATTGTAAACGTTTCGATAACAATTAGAGTTATCATCTTCAGCAAATGATAATAGTTTATAAAAATTAAGTGAAATGTCCAATAAATTATTAAATCTTAAAACGGAAATAAACAAATCAGTTTCAGTTCGAAAACCTTAAGCACCAAGCTTAGACAGGACAAATGGTTTTAAGAAAGATGAGGTCTGGGTTTTTTTAAGAACTTAGAAAAACTTGTGGACAGTTACAGCTTTTTTTCGCATACACTTGCATGAAACTGGTACAATGGTTGTCAGTTGTGTGAACACTGATGGAGTATATATTTTACCAATGTTTATTTATGCAATTGTTGTTTAAAGAAATATGCAGAACCAAGCAAGGAACATCCAGTCCACATATACCAAATATTTTTGGAGGCGTTTCTTACACCGCCCACCCATTAGTCGTTGTGTTTTACGATTCGCTAAAACAAATAATGCAACTTGTATGCAAACAATAAAAAACTGTTCAGCCCATCACCGTTTATAACATCTTCGATGTTTTCAGTAGAGACAGTTTTAAAGGGACTATCTGGATTTGCATCCACTTGAATGAATATCATTGTGCACTCTAATGAAGATTTTCGCATTGCCGCCGGTGTTGAGAATGGATCACCACATCATCCTGTACCAACGGATTTATAAACTCAACCCGTGAATCAACAGCTGAATCTCCCTTTCCGGTGACTTACGGACCCCAACCAAACAGCTGAAATGAGCTTGTTGGTTCTTGAAAATGAATGCACAACCAAAGAGCTTGATCATTACTATGGATGGAAATTAAACAATATTTCTCTTGTTTTAAATAAAAGATTAGAGATATTTTGGTTAAATGCAATAGAAGTTGTGTACAGTGTCCCCGAGACCCATGCTATGAATGCTTGCCAATTTTTTGGCCATGCATCCCAAGTTAAGTTCACAGAACACACCATACTGTTATTAGTCATGCATATATTATTTGTTGCTCAATCAGTCGAGGGTTCTCACGTCCTAAGTTCTAGAGTTTTGTTTATTTATATAACCATCGAGTTAGTAGCTTCATCGCTGTAGATCATTTATTGCATAATTCAGCATTGTTTGTAATGTGTTCCAGACTTAATTCACAAACAGACGTTGACACGTACAGCCCGATCTTTTGAGTTCTTGGATTAAAATTGGTTGCAGGATGCTTTTAGAACTGTGTTGGCTGCTGAGGACGGAAATGCATTTAGGAGCTTGTGTTTTTTGAAACATGTTTATTTACTTAAAAATTATTATTAATTTTATTAAATACATGAATAAAGAGTTTACCTCGAGTAGGATTTGAACCTATGACCGTACTATGCTAAAAACATGTCGTAGGTTCAAATCCTACTCGAAGCAAACTTTTTATTTATGTATTTAATAAAATTAATAATAATAATAATATAATAATGTTTATTTACTGTATTTGCACTTTGACTGGAACTAACATTAAGATTGCACAAAATCTTTGAATTAGGTACACCTCGAATGTTTGGATTAAACCTGGCACCTGATTACATCCAAAATAGAGAAAACAATTAATAATTTTTTAAAAGTTATTTATTAAACGAAAAATTTACATATTTGTTTAAACTGGATATTTAGAACTCTATATTTCATTCTAGAATCTATTCTGGCATACATTTCGTGAGACTACGTCAAGTAAGTAAGACATATTTGTAATTCTGAGTTATTATGAAACTGGTTATATAATTACATAAAGTCAAAAGTGTTTTATACTGATTCTAAAACTGTAAATTGCAATTCTTTAATATCAACTATTATACTTTGTGTACCAATATAAAAAAAACAGACAGTAAGTTCTTTAGTGTTGCTAATCTTATCCAAGCTTGTTGCATATCAGTTTACATTTAAAAAATCAAAGTGTTCAAAGATTCTCAACAATTCGTGTCTCAGCGCCTGTTGAGACACCATCACATTTTTAATACTGTCAAAAATCTTTGAATAACATAATAAAATAAATAAATAAAATAATTATTAAACAATACAAATTACAGTGTTTGCTAAAGTCTTGTAGTGTTTAAGTGATGATTATTGTGTGATAGTCTTCATTACAAATTTTGAATATTTACTTAGATTTAATTAAAATCATACCAATACAGGCGAATATTATTTGAAACGTAGCTATATAAAGATATTCAAATCTAAAGTCATTGTTTATCCAACAATTAACAGTTATAAATTATTTCGTTGTTCACATTTAGTACCTTGTTGTACTTATTAAAATGACTGTGGTAAAGAAAATTATAAAAAACCAATAAAACGTAAACAGGGTGTGTTCAGCTTGCAAACAGATATTTCATGTGTTCCATAACAACCTCCTGGGATGTTGCTTTCGTGAAAAAAGAACAAAAATGTAAAGTCTGGAAGTGCCCCGATGTGTACATCGAAGGCGTGAAATTGCTTACAGAGGGTCAAAACAATGAGAAAATTGACAGCGATGATTTGATAGAGATAGGGAGGAAGATCAGCTTACACCAATTTCTAAAAAGATTAACTATGCAGTTTGAAAAGACTGGATAAAAAAATTAAATACAGTAGCCGACCAAATTAGGGAAAAATTTCTTCCTAGTATAAATCAAGTCCATAAAGATAATATTGCCATAAAATTTGAAAACCAAAAACTAAAACAAGATGTTAAACAACTAAACAATATTATACAATATACAAGGCGTGAGAGTCTGATTCTGGGGGGAGCCCTGGGTCAAAACATGTTAATATTATACAAATTGTTAGGGAAATAGCTAATTTTATTAGTGTTAAAATGACCGAAGATGTAATTACCATCGGTTATCGTATGTCATCGCACTACAAGGAATTGCCTAGACCAATTGTCATAAAATTCAACAGAAGATTAACCATGAGTAGTAATATAAGGCCAGAGCTACTCCACTTCAAGGTCACGACGATCTCGTAAGCTGTGCATAAAAGTAGGTCATGAGTTCATTGAAGGTGAATACTCCGCTTCAAGCTAAAAATAGAAATAGCAATGTCACCATCCTCATCATATTACAAGGTCACTCTGCGGTCAAACGTTTTGGCGTGAAATTTGTATGTCAAGGTCAGAAGCTAAAAATAGAAATTGCAATGTCATCATCATATTACAATTCTTAGAAGTCTAGAAATTGTGTGGTCAAGGTCAAAGGTTATTGACCTGTAGGGGTATCGTATGACATTTATTAGAAGTATAAAAATAGAATCAATTCATGGAAACAAGAAGGATGCGTTGTCTATGTTAAAAAGTAGACCAAGGTCAAAAGGTGCTTATTAAATTGGGTCAAGGTGAGATAATTTACTAAACTAAAAGTAGGTGTGTATTTAACAAGTTTAAACATGTTATCATAGGTACTTAAGTCAAGGACACAATTTTGTGATATAAACCACAGCGAGGTGTGAATAGAAATTGCAATGTCATCATCATATTACAATTCTTAGAAGTCTAAAAATATAGTGGTCAGGGTCAAAGGTTATTGACGTTTAGGGGTATCGTATGACATTTCTGAGTTTATAATAGAAGGCTTTCTGTACACGCAGTACATGATTCAGTAAACTTTTCGCGTCTTTGGTTATATAATAGCTAAAAACGGTCGGTTCATGTCCTCACTAAAAGGTGGTCGCGTTATAGCTAAAAAGTATAGTGACAGCATCATCGTTGAAAGTAGCTTATGCGCGCAACCAGATATGTGTGGTAATCAAAGAGATGGTTCACATATTCACTAATGTAACATAGTGGGGGTAGTTTAGAGTAACAATATAAGGAAATAGTGTAATGGGTAGTGAGTGTTGTGTAAAACATGTAGATGGCATACGCCCAAGAACAATGGACCAAAGAAACTGACCTGAGAACAGCGGTGGAACGATTTTATGAATACTTCAAAAAAGAAGATCGCATTGAAAAGTTTAAACAATGTCTGGCTGAGAAAGACGTGTACATCATCAGCGCCGGAACTGTAGGGAAGACAACTAATTTAACATTTCTGGAAAAATAATAATGTATATTCATGTATAACTGTTTGAAAAATAAAACTATATATTTTTAATTGCAAATAATAATAATGGCTTTTATTTCTTGATTAAATGAAGAGTAGGTACATCATAATGAAGAGAGTTGTTATTGATGAGACAAAAAATGTAGTGTATAATATGGTAGTGTGGACCTTTGCTTATCGTAATGCAAGAAAAGGGTTGTGGGAAAGTTTGGCGCTGGATAGATTACGTTTCCGTAGTAAAATAAAACAATTGGGATGTATTTTATCACCCATATTACAAGAACAACAACACCGTGCTGAGATATATCATGAGAGATTCTAAGAACTGTTCTCCCCTACACCATCATAATAATGTTGTGAGGTGGGGGTAATAATAATAAAAATATATATTTGCGGTTACAAATTCATCAATTGTTGAGGTCAACACAAGTCCAATGAAATGAATTTGAAAAGATTTTACATGGATAGCAAGAATAGCTGCAATAACTTCTTCACATGTTCGTGTTGGTGTTGTAACGATGGGGATAGTTCTACCACAGCAGCTACATCTAACGAGTGCTCTTTCCCAACTGAAAATGTACATAACAGCACTGCTGGTGAATGTTTAATTGATTGTAACTTATATAATTTATTCGAGGTCAATTCTCCAAGAAAATACGTTGAAGTTGGATACAGTACGCATCTAAATCTTGCGCCAGTTATACGAGTTGTATCTACAGACGGGTTCCTTGTTATGAAAAGTCAAGGTTGGGAGATGCTACTCAAGTGTCAAACATATCTGGAAATGAAGTTTCTTTCCTCCCAAGAGACAGAAAACCGCATTGATTGGTCAAATATCAACGAGGATACGGACATTAAACTCGAGCAAAGTTCAGAATTGCTTGGCAGCAATTTTAACAATTGGGAAGTAGTGAAAGGTGCATCAGAAAGACTATTAACTAACAATTCAGCAAAACCACGACTGTTACTGTACGTTGAACAAGAACGACACTGAAGAGCTTTTCAAATTAAAGGATATAATTAACAGTCGGTTGGAATTACTGGAATCATACGGTCTCCCTTGTTTCTTTCAAAATCTCATCGAGCAAGTCAACAATTACCGACACTTTTGTAAGATGGAGTATGGCGACGATGATACAACCAATAATGATAACATTTATAATGACTTTGAAAATGTGTTGAATTACAAGTGTGATATAAATTCTCACAATACAGTTTGTATGATGGAGCTGTTGTATTATCGACCTAGCTATTTACTGTATCACATATATGAATAAATAAAATATTGGTAAAACATCTGTTTGTTTTGATTGTAGCATTGACCGTTACCTATAGATATAGCAATTCCTCCCTCCATGCGAACAGTGTTAGGTGGGAAGCGGAAAAGTGCACGTAGGGGTGGTCTGGTTAATACTCTCATTAATAAGTTACCCGTTGAGCTCCATATTCCCGGATATCAGTATTGTGGTCCCGGAACTAAATTTGATAAACGGCTTCAGCGTGGTGATCGAGGTATCAATCTCTTAGACGCTCATTGCAAAGCTCACGATTTCATTTATAGGGATAGTCAAGACTTGGCTAGTAGACATCACGCTGACCATATTTTGGAAATAAAAGCTTGGGATCGTGTTAAGGCATCCGACGCAAAGTTAGGTGAACGCACATCAACTTTAGCTGTAGCAGGTATAATGAAGGCAAAATGAAAGTTAGGAATAGGTGTTATCAGAACAAAACGACCACGTAGCAGTCTATTCAAATTACGTAGACTAATTACCAAGAAAATGAAAAACAGTCCTAGAACCATGAAGGATATAAAATCAGCTCTTACAGCAGCAAAACTTACTGTAAAAAGGTTAGGTGGGAAGGGGAAGGTAAGCCTTCCCAGAGTAATTCAGCTGCCTAAAGAGGGTGGATTTTTACCATTTCTTATACCGTTAATTGAGGGATTATCCGCGGTTGGTGCTTTAGCTGGAGGGGCAGCGGGTATTTCAAAAGCGGTTAACGCATCTAGTAGTGCAAGGAAAATGTTAGATGAAACTTCGCACCATAATCGTACAATGGAGGCTATCTCTGTAGGAAATAAAACCGGTGGGGCGATATTTTTGAAACCGTATCGGCCAGGAGGAGGTATGGCTTTGCACTTGAAACCAATAATAAATAAAAAAAAAAACTTCAAAAATTACCGAAAAGGCCGTTGACTGATGTAGAGCTAAGAAAACATGCAAGGGATGTACCATACTTTAGGGATGTGTTTATGAGAGATAATATGCCAAAATTGTCATGGAATAACGAGTCTGGTATTATTAATTTAGATAATCAAAAGGGGCGTGGTACTCATTGGGTTTGTTACAAAAAACGTGATGGAAGCGTATGGTACTATGATAGTTTCGGAAATATTACACCACCGAGAGAAGTTCTGGACTATTTTCGCGACTGCAAAATATATTATAATTACTCTCAAGAGCAACAATCCGGTACCACAAATTGTGGACATCTCGGTTTAAAGTTTCTATATAAATAGCATACTCAGTAGTTGGGGAACGTACAGTCACCATGTCAATTACCTTCAGTGTAGAGTGTGTTGGTAACATAGCTAGTAATAACTTTTATCCCCCGATAGAACTTAATTCAGAGAAAACCTACGTAATCGGTATCGGATTTTACGGTTGTAATAGCATAAGGAATATACACGCTGGAAACGATAAATTTTATTACTTAAAAAAGACAGAACTCAACGCTATTGAAATTCCACATGGCGCATACGAGTTGGAAGAACTGAGCATCTATATAAAAACGCACATTCCTACAAGTCTCTTTAGTTTAAGGGCAAATAATAACACGCTCAAGTGCGAGCTTAGCTGTGAATTTGACATAGATTTTACTCAAAAGGATTCCATTGGACGTATGCTAGGTTTTGAACCGGTGAAGCTAACGTTTTACATATCTCTGTATTAGGTATACAAATAATTAAACACACAAATATTCACATAGAGTATAATATTGTCAAAAGCTCGTATAGAAACGGGAATCCAGCGAAGGTGCTGTATGAAATAGACGTGTTTGTCTCACCAGGCTATCGTTTAGACAAAATCCCTAGCAATCCTCAGTATTTGGAAGTCAACACCAATACTATCGGTAATATTTCAATTAAATTAACGAACCAGCAGGGTGAATTAATCGATTTCGGGGAGAGCGAACCATTTACGGTACGACTAGAACTAAAAGAATATGGGCTTAAGAATTAACCAAGGTCCGTTTCCATCTTTCCTCAATGATGCTATAAATACAGAACGTGAGCCTACAATGGTTTACTCAAACAGGGAGCGTGCTGGCGAATTAACGTCTGCCCAAAAGTACTTTTTGGAATCTATAGGGTTAAAACCACATAGAAATGGCAGATACGTTAAACATCTTTCAAAGCGCACGTTTTGATGAGACCATCACCAAGTCTGATATTCATACATATCTTCCGTACGGTTCTTCTAATTATGGATTGTCCGATGAGATCCGTATATTGATACAGAGTCAAGATTTGGTTATCGCAACATATGATAGTTTCCTGTACATTGAAGGTAAAATCGAATGGAGTTCGGCAGTAGAAGGAGCCGGCGTAAAAACATGTTACCTAACAAACAACTTTGCACCATTCCTTTTCGAAGAAATACGCTACAAGTTAGGAGGTCAGAAAGTGGATACATGTAGAAATCCGGGTATAACATCCGCACTCAAAGGATACGTATCGTACACGTGGAATGAAAGCAAAGGTTTTCAGCATTTGGGATGGTCACCGAAGAATGAGGAGCCGTTACAAGTAGAACACGCTAAAAGCAACAAAGAAAAACATTTTACCGTCTGTATAAGTCTAAAACACATATTCGGAAGTATGGAAGATTATCAACAAGTTATCGTGAACATGCGACAGGATGCTGATTGTTATAAGGGTACCGCAAACGACGCTAAAATAACGTTAAATAAAATTCAATGGAAGATTCCGCATGTGATGCTAAGCGACAGCGCTAAACTAAGTCTGTTCCAAAAAATCAATAAAAATACAACCATTCCTATTCCGTTTCGTCAATGGGAACTATACGAATTGGCAGCTTCAAAACAGACACAGTCGGATATATGGCCAATTAAAACTTCCACTCAATTGGAGAAGCCTCGATGGGCAATTGTGGGTTTTCAAAAGGGGAAAAAGTTTGCAACGACAGAAAGAGCGGCCGATTTCGATAACGTAAACATTTGCAATCTAAAGTTACACCTCAACTCGGAAAGTTACCTATACGAAGCGATGCATTTGGATTTCAATGTCAACAAGTACATAATAGCCCTCCAAAAGTATTTAAATTTTCGTAGAGACTATTATACCATCAACAATCATTAGGATGCATTGTTTGACTATTCGCAATTCAAGACATGCCCAATATTCGTAATGGATTGCTCAAAACAAAATGAATCACTAAAACACTCGACTGTAGATGTAAAACTTGAAATGGAAGCGTTGGAGGTGTTTGAAGGCGGCATCGTTGCCTATTGTCTCATATTACATGATGCCATAGTGCACTACAATACTCTGACGGGGAAGTGAAAAAACTGTAATGTGTTATAATAATTCATTGTAATGTTAGATGTATTAAATAAAGAACCATATTGACAAGTTGTGCAGTTTTATTTGGGATAGACACTGATCAACTATAACAACAACATACGAGTAGTGGTTCAAACTCAAAAACTACCTATTGTAAATTTCGATGATTTAACTCGAGCTGCAAACAGCGAAATACAACGGCATGGAGAGTTACTTCCAAACAGCGTATGCGCTGTAATTTGTGGTCCTTCCAATTGTGGGAAAACAAACACCATGCTGAGTCTCCTAACTGAACCGAACGGTCTTCGTTTCAAACACGTGTGTGTCTATTCAAAATCGTTGAATCAAGAAGAATATCGCCTTTTGGGTGAAATTCTAGATCCCATGAAAGATATTGGTTATTATTGCTTCAGCAATAATACTGATATTATGGAACCGAGCGTGGCAAAACCCAATTCAGTGTTTATCTTTGACGATATCGCTTGCGAAAAACAAAACCATATTAGAGAATACTTTTCAATGGGACGTCATAATAACATTGACTGCTTCTACTTGGGCCAAACCTATACTAAAATCCCCAAACAGCTGATTAGAGATAACGCCAATTTGATAGTGCTCTTCGAACAGGATGATTTGAATTTGCGTCACATATATGTAGATCATGTCGCCCCAATTGTAAGCATGCAATTGTTTCGAGACATGTGCTCAGAGAGTTGGCGAAATTGATACGGATTCCTGGTAATAAATAAAGACGCTGAAGTACAAAACGGCCGTTTTAGGAAAGGCCTCGGTCAGTGTATAATACCATAGCGGTATCGTTAAAATATCATTTGAGAAAAAACAGCCTACAAGTAAACAGCCCCCATTTCAACAGGATACATAACATACCTGTTTTAAACAGAGCTTTTTATTTACCTGTTAGACCTGTTTACCTGTTTTATTGTTGACCCGCACTGATGGATAGCAAAAGATTAGGTTTAACGAAACGTATAATTCAAGTTCCTAAAGCTATACAGCAAAAATATAATCATCTTAAGGAGGATCGATTTACTAAAGAGGCAAATTTCACTAAAGCTTACAAACCACTCATTGAACCACTTGCAAACATCGTAAAGAAAATCGAACCGCTAGTAAAGACAGAGCCGGAGGATGTGGAAGAGGAGGTGTTCTCAAAATCGTCGCCAAAACGTCATTCCTCCCCCATCAAAAAGAAAAGGTCGCCGATTCAGCAGTATGGAACCACACCGTCAATACCTTATTATTTGCGAGGAATTACAAACGAAGATCATCTTCTTTTAGTAGTAGTAGTAATTATGTTAGTCCATTCACACAACTTCCGTATTTTCAAAGAGAACACCATCGTTCCTCGAGACTAGTATGATTGGAGAAATTACACCCCATGTGGAAGAAGAAGAAAAATAAAATGTAGCGACTACGACCGACTCTATTGTACTCAATACTGCTGCATCGAGAGAATTTCTGGAACAATATGATCCATTACCACGGATGTACATAGAGCGCATGCTAAGCGATGCATCTAATGCAATTGATACCACTTATGGAGTCCTTTACGACATTTCAAGCGATAAGTGGGCAATTGGCAAGACATCGGTAAAGATAGACGGGAAGGATTTGGTTATTAAGGGGGTTCAGTATAATGGTACGAGCGGTCCTATGATATAATAATGAATGAACCAGATAAACGTGTAATAACTAACGAAGACCAGGCGAACTATACACAAATCTTAATTGCAACTAATGCAGCTCGTCGTGATAACAACCCGGATGAACAATTGAAAGGTACACGTGCCAAAAAATATACAGGGATAATTAAACCCTTACTGGAGAACGTGGAGTTGAAAGGGAAAAAAGGGGGCAAAGTTACAATATTCATTACGGACGATAAGCTTAATGTCGAAAATAAGCGTTTAAGTAATGTAGCCGATCCTGTCGAACGTCAAGACGCGCTAACCTTACAGCACAATCAACTGACGAGGTTCCATTTAAATGGGGACCGCTTAAGACAGGTAGCCGATCCTCAAGAAGACACCGATGCCATAAATAAAGGCTACCTCGAGTTTTATCTTCAGTCGGTGAAGTCGATTATAGATGGTGTTCGTAGTTATGTTGAGGTAGTACAAGCAGATTTAAATGCAACTAAAGAAACATTAAGTAAATTGATAAAGGATGGAACAAGTGGTAAACGAGTTGCATAAACCGGGACGCAAAAATTTCCCTCGTAGACGCACTATTATTAAAGGATTCGGTGATCTATGGCAAGCCGATTTAGCTGAATTTGTACCTTACGCCAAACAGAATAAGGGCTAAAGATACATCCTGGTAGTTATCGACTGTTTCTCTAAATACCTATGGACGAGAGGTTTGAAGACGAAGACGGGTGCAGACGTTACGAACGCTATGCAAACCATTTTTAAAGAACGGACTCCTAAGAATCCGCAAATAGATGCTGGAAAAGAGTTCTACAATAAGCAGTTCGCTAATCTGATGATAAAACATAACATTAATCACTATTCCACCTTCAGCACGAAAAAAGCTAGCATAGCAAGAAGAGTGATTAGGATCATCAAGAATACCCTGTATAAAAAATTTGGGTTGCGTGGAAAATACGTATGGATTGGTGCACTTCTCGAAGAAGTGACGACAGAGTACAATAATCGTAAACATCGAACAATCGAAATGAAACCTAGCGAAGTAAATACTAACACAACGCTTAATGTATATTCGAATCTGAAAATCTTTAATAAAAACGATCGATTCATGGTGTTCAACATAGTCCGCATTAGTAAATTTAAAAGCATATTTGATAAAGGTTATATACCAAATTGGTCTAGTGAACTTTTCAAGATTTTTAAAGTACGTGACGAATCCGGTCACGTACTTGCTAGAAGACACGAAAGGGACACCTATACTAGGAGGATTTTATGAACAGGAACTGCAAAAGGTTAAATATCCGGATGTGTATTTGGTGGAAAAGATCATTCGACGTAAAAAGAATAAAGTGTACGTAAAATGGTTGGGATTAAACGAATATTCATGGATCGATGATGACAATGTAGTTTTATAAGCATATTATTGTAAGGCAATAAGCTCATTTGTAATCTAATAATGCCGGTAAGAACAACAAGCACTTTGGAACACTTAAATTACTGTAGAAAGCATCACTATTGGTTTAATAACGGATACAAATGTCCCGCTTGTATAGGTACCGACTAATATGAATATAAATTATTGTAATATAGTGTACTTAAGGAACTAACGTAGAATGTAATTTCTGTAAGAATAATAATAATAAAAGACCAACTGTAATTTGCATTATTTATTAATAAAAACATACTGATACGTACATATTTTTTTAATATCTAATTATCTTATATATTAGGCCTAAAGTGTTTATGTAGTCCTCAAACTTAACTGATGGCCACTTCCCAGAGTCAGGTCCGCTTGTCCAACCTAACCGTTCGCCTTGAAATCTCCGACCTTTTTCAACGTTTTCTAGAATCCAGTTATATATTGTGAAATGTTCATAATTTTCCGACGGTTCAAAAGTGTATTTCAAGTTTTGTTTATCAATTACATCGATGTATAGCTTAATTGATTTACAATTAGCATAATAAGCAGCAGTTGAAATAAATTCGTTAGTAACCTAAGTAATGTCATGATAATGTTTCTTAACATTTTCGATACTATACTGTACGTTAGGTGTAAGGTAATGGCAATTGTCATTATCGTTTAGCAAGTTACATACATACCTTTTAAAAGAAACTTTTAAATTTAAGGAAACATTAATTTGATTAATTACATTTTCTAATTCTATATCAGTTATAAAAGCTTTTCTATACAAACTTCTAATAACATTTTAATATAACTGTCTAACTTAACCTTTACGTTAAATAACGTGTTAATCGTATCGATACACGCTCCATCTGCATTCTCAGCATACCACTTAAAGCATTCATCAGGTATTACAATATTCCGAAGTATGTTAACAACTAGCGTATAAACCTCTATAGATCCCTTCCCCATTAAGGCACGCTTCAAAGATTTCTTATAAATTTCTTGCAAAGAATGTTGCAATTCATCATCCATTTGTTTTTAGAGATTGTTGATTACTAATTTTAAAATGTCTATAACAACAAAAGAAAAGTATAAGATCATGTAACATTAAATCCCCAAGGACGAGTATCGTTTAAACCAAAATGTATTAATCTTTTATCATCATAAGGACTAAGAACCACCTTATTTTGTTTTATTGTAAACACCGAATGTTTCTTTGATCTAATAACACGCTGGTGGCGCTTTACAATCTTACAGTCGAACAAAGCCCTTTCATAATCATCTATTGTAACTTGCCTGACACTAGCCGACGTAGAACCTTTTGACTCCTTTACAACTCCGTGTTGGTTAACAGAATATGCATACATTTTTGAGCGTAAATGAACAAACTCTAACATAATTTTGCCGTGATTTTCGTCTTTCATTAATCCTGGGACTTTTTTGATAACTAATGGAATGCTATAAACGTTATCAGGATCATAGTCTGAGGTATCAAATCTATTAATATCCTCTTTCATACTCTGATATATGTCGGGTACAGAGAAGGCATACACAAGACTGTCTGTGTCTGTATACAAGAGTTTGGCATTATTTTTAAATTTCTTTAAAATATAATTATAATGAAAATCATACAAAAAGGTTTTTGAAACATCTAATACCGAAAATCCTGCATATATAGGTTTATTCAAAAAACTTCCAATTTCTTCATTACTATTATAACCATGTCATTGTCAAATATATCACAATTATGAAAATTGGTTTTGGATATAAGTGCGCGAGCCCCAAAGCGACCTTCCCATTTTGTAACTGAACGCACATCCTTATATTTGCGCACATTTTCCATAAGTTTACCAAAAACGCTATTAATTATTAACTTAAAAAAGTTCTTATCGAATTCATTTTTTGATGCCTGTCTTAACCTTGTGTTCAAAGCTTTAACTAGTTTAACTAGTCTTAATCCCTGCTCTAAATACATTTTTAAATTCCTATAGTGAAGAACGTAGTTACGTTTTGGATACAATGTGAGCAATAATTTCTTCAATTTGGATTTGGAGTATGGGGCTGGGAGTATCATGTGCTCAGGTGCCAAACGTAGATCGCTATTGGACTCGTGCAACTCTGTGGGGTAGTCCAAGTCACAATCTATGATGTAACCAATGTCTGAATCGTTAGGATTATTTAATATACATTCAATATTAGGCTCGTCAACGAAAGAAAATTCACCACATGGTGAAAATTCTTCCATTGTTCTTCCATAAAGGTTGTTAACATCATAATAAATTATAAATCTCGTTAGGGCACTAGAATCGCAGCTTTCACCCATGTATTTATTATTAGATTTAGCGTAACGGTTGTAACACTGCGATACTCCTTTTCTAATACCTCTCTAGATGAACATAACCATGTCGATATCGGTAAAAAGTTCTAATCTAACATGAGATATTTTTAGCATTGCATCAAATGCTAAACCTGGTGCGGTATAATAATAAAAAGGGTCCAGTTGATATGCACTTAAGCAGGTTTGACGAAAATTTTCAAAAACATCCGCCAAAAGTAAAACATCTGTTTTTAGATATAAATCCGAGTATTGACCTAACGTTTCAAGTCTAAACGTATTCCAAACATTAACGGCATGCATATAATCTCCATCCGTAACATCTTAGTTATGAAGCTGACTAAAAAATGCAGTTTTAGGAGGTAAAATAGTTTCATTAAGTTTATCCCAAGAGTCAACATATTCATACGGAGAGACTCCCTTACGTACTAATAAATTAAAGTCATTATCATTAGTACAATTTGATCCGGTAATATATTTTTTTATCATTTTCCAAATATGATGACAATTTTTCAATACTGCTACTCATGAACTTACAGGAGTCAATAAACCTATAGAGTATCCTTGTATTGTCTACTAATTTGATGAAATAAATGTATTTTTCTTTATTTAACGGTAAAAGTTTGACCTGACCCGGAAAACCCTTAGCTAATTCGCGAATAATAAAGTGCAAATCGTAGCCACTAAGATTGTGAAATACTACAGGTATAACATGAAACACCTTAAAATTTAAATTACAACCTCTGTGTGCCGCGGATCTACACTTTCCTGTCAAATGATCGTGATCTCTAACTTTAATATCATCTCCCGTAAACGGTTTCCTACAAATATGACATGCCACTGCGTTCTCAAAATCTTTAATCTGATCTTGTGTTAGATTATCCATTGATACAACCGTATTAAATATATTGTTAACCCAATACGTCAAATTTAATAATTCATTAACAAACCACGTAATACAATCCTCGCCCTTATACAATTGAAATTTAGATAATGAATTGTTATAAGAACATTTCAAATAATAAGCTATACTAAAGAGAATATGTTTTTCGCATACACGTGTATTACTTCTTTCGTCATATACCAGAGAGGATTTTTCGAGTATGCTTTCAAGGTCTGTATAAATGACGAACGGTACTCTTTTTTGATATGTGAAATGTTTAAATTCTAAAAATTTTTCATCGTCACTCATCGGTAATCTAGAAGAACACGTATTAATTTCATGACAATGAATAATATGCTTTTCTAAAAGAATGTTTGTGGAGAAATGATTCAGACATCGATTACAAAAAAAAATTTTATGATCCCTATTGGATATTTTTTTGGCAAACAAAGCTGACATGATTTTTATCCATGTAAAGTGATAAAGTGTATTACTATTATTATTATTATTATTAATGTAACTTGGTATGCCTTCTTCTTCTGTACCACATTTGTTATTTGAATCGTAAGGTAGAATTAGTAAATTAATTGATTCTCTGTTATTTATTTGGTTCTTACTTAATAAAAATGGGGACACTTTTTTACACTTTACACAATATAAGTTAATGGAAAGGTTGTTTAACTTTTCAAATTTGCTGATGTCGTTTAATTTAATAGGAAACTGAATGGATTCATAATTTAAAAAATCTCTAAAATGAGGATAACTGTAAACTCTATCGTTATGATTTTGTACTGGGAATAAAGCAGATGCTATGGTCTACAAGAAACAATATTTGTCATTATTTTTTACATTAATATTGCTATGAAATTAGGTACTTTAACATACGTTGAAACGCCTCCTCTTATAAGAATATAACTATTAATATTAACCTTTAAGTGTAAAATTTCTTGCAATGCCCATCCCGAATCCCTTTCAGCAAACTCTTCTAATTTTGCCTGCAGTTTATCGAATACATGATTTTTGTACCATTGTTTAAGATCGGTACCAACATCTATAATTGCATTTTTGGATGCAAACGTTTTTAAGTCAAGCTCAAGGTTTTGGGGTTGAATGAAAAAACCAGCTAAAACAACATTTACTTTCAGCATTGATTGCAGTAACATTGCATTAATTTTTCTCGAAAAACTTTTATAAGCACATTTCAAGAATACTAACGGGTCTTTAATATTTAATTTGACTATAATACCTGTAAGTAATCTACCATTGAAGCAGGATTCTACATCGTGCCACTGCAAGTTACGTGAACAGATTGCTACACCAGCGCCTCTTTTATCTAAAGTGTGCCTTAATTGCTTTAATTTCGTCAGGTAACATTTGAGAATTGATAAATTACTTTCAAGTCTAAGCGGATTTTCATTTACAGTATACATTTGAATTTTAATAGTTTTTTTTAAATACCTGATCTTATTTCTTAACATATGAATATGTCTGGTTATTTCGTCCTTAGTTTTCAATAATTTAATAACATTGCGAATTACCTTAATTAATTCAGTACTTGTAACCGAAACCGAATTTATATTCATATCTAATTATTTTAATTGCTTATTTACCTTAGAAGCTATAATATTCAACGCAAACAAGTATTATTTAAATTCACACACACGAACAATTTTAAATCAGCGTAACTGGGGAGTAACCATTTTGTTAACTATTTTCAGACTACAAAAACACTTTAGGACTATTACAAAGACAATTGTCGGAAGGTAATCGCTCTTTAAGTTTAAGCTGCGATATCTGTCATCTTACCGTACATCATCGGTTTATATATCTTTTTCAGTTAGCGATAGAGGGTACAATAACCCGAAGATCAACGAGTTCATGACACATTGATGTCCTTCAAAAGATAAAAAATAGAGCAAAGTTATAAAATAGTAAAGCGCATAAGACAATACATAATGTACCAAGGCCGCTTTTCAATGACGTAAGAAATTGTCAACCAAAACGCTTAGAGTTTTTTTTCCGAGGGGTGAATGGCCCCCAAAAAAAATTGCCAAAAAATGTAATTTGACACCCCAAAATTGCCAAAAAAATGTAATTTGACACCCCAAAGTTGCCAAAAAAATGTAATTTGACACCCCTAAAATTGCCTATACTGGATGTCGATAAAAATTTTTACGTATTTACTACTAATTTTATAGGTCACATATTCACCTTGGTTTAGTCCCTTAACCTTATTTAAGTTAACAAACTATTCCCACATATGTTTGATCATTACCCTTATCATTTCTGTTTGTTTTACCACCGTTAACAAAACGTATACGTATAAAAGTTAACAAAATGCTGACACATATGTTCGTTCATTATCCTTACCATTTCCGCTTGTTTTGTCAACGTTAACAAAACCTATACGTATATATAATTTGAACATTACACTTCTTATTCAGTTATTATATGTACGTGCACATAATAGTATATATATATATATATATATATATATATATATATCTTATAATGGCATCATCGTCTAAGAAAACCAAATTGAGTCTCAAGAAAACCAAGAGTAACGAGCAAAAACCTCAAATTCTACAGAATTTGTTACTTCAATCTCCTGTATCGCTACCTCAGCCACCGCCTGCTGATATCCCGGTTATCAGTATCCAGGATAACGATATAGAGGACGATTTTACCCGCTACTTTAAAAAGTAAGTTACTTATTTCTTAATGTATGTTTAGTTATTGCTTTATTAATGTGGTTCATTTTCCACTTACAGTATCACTCCTGCCACTACCGTGGCTGCAACACCGGGGTGGATGCGTGGGGGAAAAACTTTAGCCCTACTGGACATACCGTCCCAAGGACAGCAGCTCCCCGAGACAGGCCAACCCCTCGAGCCTGCTGTCAGGTTAAATCGATTAAGGGAGACGAATTTAGAATGGATTCGAGAATTATACATCTCAAACCAAGAGCGGGTGATTGAAATTCGAAATCGTGTGGCCCGGCTAACGATGGAGTTAGCTGAGGCCACCGAAGAGTTGATGTACGCTGAGAAGACGGGGCGAAATGCCGAATTAGTGTTTAGGGCATTAGATAATATGGACCCTTAGTTTACATATTAAGTAATTAGTTACAGGTTAGTCTTTCTTTTTAGTAAAGTGTAGATGTTTTAAATAAATAAATGTTTTAATTCTTTTTACTTTTTTTCTTTAAGGTAAAATATTCACATCATCTATCACTATAAAGTGTACAGATTATGAATCAAAAAAAGTATTGCAATTTTACATGCGGAATTAAACATAAACAGTAAATTGTATGATACAGTTAAAAGTGATACTTCATTGAATTATATTACTCACATGCAGACAACTTGCGCTACAAACAGTTGCATAAATAATTTTTTTTTTCGTTACATGATTATCCATTTATTTCATTAAATATTATACCTAAATACAGTTTTTAAAAGATTCTTCTTCTTATAGGATATAAATTTCCGTAATGAAACATCTAACTCGGTAACGTAATATTTAGAATATGAACAAAATCTCAAAATTTTACATGATTTAAAAATGTACATACTTTTCTTAAAACAAGCATTAGAAATTTATATGTGAAAATGCGAACTTATGATTTTATAATATAGTTAAATCAATCTTCATAACACATTATTTATTTATTTTGCAACTATATGTCACTTCATATTTTTAAACTCATCTTCAGGTTCACCTCGTACATTTCAACGTTCTCATTACTTCTCTAATTTTCTTTAAAAGTTCATCTATTTCTTGCTGCCCCTTATATCGATATTATAATTCCCTCTGCACCTTTTTAATTTTCTTGTTGAGAGTTTCTACTTCGCGATAATTTACTTTCACAAAATAATCTTATATATACATATATATATATATATTATATATATATATATATATATATATATATATATATATATATATATATATATATATATATATATATTGTAAAGGGACGCCGTCAGATATCCCGATTTTTATTATTTTTAATTAGTTCCCAAAGTTTATTAGCAAGACGCCGTTCTTTATAAAAATTTTCCTATCATGATTTATTATTTACTAAGTAAAATACCAGTACTGATTCACGGAATTTAGTAAGATAACGTGACGCGCTAAATGCACAGGTGCAAGCCATTATAAAAATTCGTAGAAGTTCTAGTAAAAGTTAAACCGATTTCATAACGTTGCATAAAATTGCACAATAATTAATCATGCATCCTCCCTCCAGACGTAAAATCCCAAAAACGTTTAAAAGTTTGTATACGTCAGAGCATCTTCCACCAATACGGGCTTACGGGAGCTCACCAAAAAAGTTTCGTAACCACCCTCGCGAATTATATATAAAAACGCGGCACGCGTTGCTAAAAAGAGTCTAGTCTTGTGTTAAAAAAAAGTCTTAAAGAAGAAGAAGAAAGAAATCCTTTTTCAATCTCACTCGTTACCAGAAGCTCCCTACGAGAAGCACGCTACCAGAAGAATTCGAATCGAAACCGTGTGCTATATCGTCGCGTTCGCGCCGACTGCTACCTGTTGTAAACCATCCGCTTGTAACCGCCGTCCGAGTAGAAATCGCGACTCCGCGACTTGATAGCATCACCGAAGTTAAAAGGTTAGAGTTGCAGAGATCGAACGGTGAAAGTACGTAAGTTGAGATACCTGGTGATAGGGATATGCAGGGTTGTAAGCCCGACGTACTCTTCTGTTACTAGACGTACTCTTCTGTTACTAGACGTATTCTTCTGTTACTAGACGTACTCTTCTGTTACTAGACATACACACCTACACTGTGGAGTTTGAAGGGTAGTTGCCCGACATTCCATTTGACCGAACGAGGTCCTATTGTTTAGTTTAACGGGTGGTTTGCCCAGGTTACTAACAAAGGAGATCCACCTATACACACCTACACTGTGGAGTTTGAAGGGTAGTTGCCCGACATTCCGTTTGACCGACGGAGAACCTATTGTTTGGTATAACGGGTGGTTTGCCCAGATTACTAACAAAGGAAATCCACCTACACAAATTTACACGAACACTACAACACAACACACCTCGACAAACGTACCAGCGACCGCCAGATACCTGTAATTAGAACCTCGTCGGAAGATTAAGCTGAACAGTTCGTTAACGCCGTTAATACGGTAACATAGAAACGTAACCGTAAACACTAGACGTGTCCGTCAGTATTAAATAACCACCTGTAAAGTAAACAAACCACCACCGCCGCCACCGTAAAAACGTAAGTTGCACCTTTGACAAGTACTAAGATTGTTACCCGTAAACCAGAAACTATCTGATAGTTTCTTGTGTTAAATAAGTCAAATCGTGATTGTTAGACGCGAAAAAAAATTTACTTTAAAATAGAAAACGAAGGTTTTATATTTTAAAAACGGCCAACAAAAAAAGCTTTTATTTGTTATTTTTTTTGTTTAAATAAAAACCGGTATACCAAAATTAATCTCGTAAGAGGAAACAAATAATACGCCGCTACCGTACACCAGCTACCTAAATAAACGAAAAGCTTTCATTTAACTAAAGATCGTACATTAAATGGAATGTAAATGTGAATGAGTTTATTTTCATAAGAAAAGCAGGTATAAAATTATACACTTATAACCGACCGCTGTAAATATTGATTATTTCTTTAAAGGCAGAGTATTGAACTCAGTGTCTTATCGCGCACGTGTTTAGACCGCGTTATCTGGCTACCTGCTTCTGTATTTTATACAGGGACGTATTCAGGTAAAATTATTTATTTATTTCGGCAATTAACCAGTATAAATTGAAACAGTTCAAGGACGAAAACTAAAAGTCAAAACCCCAAACCTTCTATTAATGTTACATTACAGAAACTCCAGAGGACCACCTAACCATTAGTACCTGGACGAAGGATGTCTACTTAAAGATACCGAAGAGGGAGGTGGCGTTATCGTTACAATTTGGCACCCGAGAGCATGGGTCACAGTTCCGTACATTTATCTGTATCTATCCTAGTTAAATAATTTAAATAACCATACAATATAGAAGTGTAAACTAAATAGGAAATAAAGTTATATATATATATATATATATATATATATATATATATATATATATATATATATATATATATGAACCTTTGTAATCTATTTGTTCAACGTGTTGAGAACCTGAATAACGAACCCCGATCCTTATTTTGCAAGTACAAAATTCCGACTGAGCTAGAAAAGGGAAAAGTGAGAATTATTCATTAGTAGTAATACCCTCAACAGTCAAACCGCAAAGGCACGTGAGCGCGATACATATATATATATATATATATATATATATATATATATATATATATATATATATATATATATATATATATATTCCTCTCATTTTAACACGGAGTCGTTGCTCTTGTTGACCTCTGAATGATCTTGAAGTTTTGAAAGTCGTAACCTAGAAGTGGAGTATTCACCTTCAATGAACTCATGACCTACTTTTTATGCATAGCTTACGAGATCGTCGTCGTGACCATCAAGTGGAGTAGATTTAGATTTCTACGAATTGTAGTATGATGGCCTAGCAATTTCTATTTTTAGCTTTAAATTTTGATCTAAATGTGTCCTTGATTTGAGTACCTCTTACATGTTTAAACTTGTTAAATACCCACCTTGTCCTACTTTTAGTTTAGAAACACTAAGAAGTGTCATACGATACCCCTACAGATCAATAACCTTTGACCTTGACCACACTATTTCTAGACTTCTAAGAATTGTAATATGATGATGACATTGCAATTTCTATTTTTAGCTTCTGACCTTGACATACAAATTTCACGCCAAAACGTTTGACCGCAGAGTGACCTTGTAATATGATGAGGATGGTGACATTGCAATTTCTAGTTTTAGCTTGAAGCGGAGTATTCACCTTCAATGAACTCATGACCTGCTTTTTATGCATAGCTTACGAGATTGTCGTGACCTTGAAGTGGAGTAGCTCCGGCCTTATATTACTACAGTTTTCTACAAGATTTCAAGACCAAAGCAAATCAAGACCCTTTAACAACCGAAAAATCTGGAACACTGGAACTGTGGCAGGATCTGTAACAAACAAAATACACCCACGTACCACACAAAATTAAAAAACACCGAACGCTATCATCATCAGCGGTCGACCGTTATTGGAACGCGTTCGGTGTTTGTGTGGTACGTCGGTGTATTTTATTTCTCTTCTGCAACTGGTATTGCTTCAAAAAGATGTATTTCAAAACGTTACCGGTGGAAGAATAACTTGATACAAACATTTTTGTGTGGAAACCATTAATTGGCTGGTATAAGTTTGTGAAATTGAAATTGATGCTCGCTATCAGTATGTGTGGTGGGGGGGGGGGCATCTTGATAAGAAAGAACGATAAATGTCCAGCCAAATCTGTCCCATCTGGAACCGACTTCAGTTTTTTTTCTTCAGCAGTACGGGAGTAATCACATACTTTTCATTTTTTATTTTATTTTGTTTTGTTTCATTTAAAGGTCTACACTTCTCTTTTAATTTGGATGGAGACAATTATTAATTTAGATAACTGTGAACATAACTGTGTTAATGTAACGGAGAAGCGTACAAATATATTTGATTTAACAAAAACCTACTTAACTTATTTATATCAAAACGTAAGCAGTATAAACCGAAATTTTGAATAGCTGGAGGTTGCGATGGGACATGAGATTTGACGTGATTGTTCTTGAGGAGTGCTAGCTGTGCGGTAGGGAACGCTCATCTGAAGAGTTATTTTTTTTTTAATTATAAGTTGTATTGTCAAAACAGTGGGTTCGTTGTATATGTGAAAAATAGCCCAGTTCTATATACTAACGTGATAGTGTATGATCTCGAATATTGCAACTGCATGCTTATTAGTATAGAAACTATGAAAAAAAATGAATCTCTTAGCGGCATGTAGATCACCTGCTGATGACTTCAACAAAGCAAATGGAATCTCATCTATTAAGTAATACTATTCTTGTTAGGGACACTAATATTAAAATTTCAGATGATAAAATAGCTGAAATAGGAGACAACTGTATGGGGCTCTTGACAAAGTGTGGCTCTCTTCCAAGGGTAGCGGTCCCTACAAGGATTGATCGGCGCACTGGGAAAGTATCCTGCCTCGACCAAATATGTTCTAATATTGTGAACCAAGAACATCTCAAACCTGTTGTATTGTACTACAAAATCACTGACCATGGGGCGGTCTCGTTTGCCATTTCTGCCCCCTTAACGGGTGATAAGCCAGATAATAAAAAAAAGTACTACTACTGCAAAAAAATTGACATAAATACATTTTCTGAATATACACAAAATGTAGATTAAACCTAGAGTTATTCTTCTCTGGATTCAAAAATTTGTGATAATAAAATTATCCGAATTTTTAGGCGGGGTATTGACAAAGCGACATCCACAATAACCGTTAATATTGAGCCTAAATAAAAAAAATTTAAATTATGGATGACGCCTGGTCTAATGGTTCTGCTCAGAAAAAGAGATGAAATGTATAAAAATGTCAACTAAACAACCATTTAACAGAAAATAAAAAAGCGTATTATACAAAGTACAAGAAAGAGTTTCTGAACCTAATATGAAACGCTGAAGACGAATATTAGAAAAATAAAATTCATGAAGCTAAAAACGATACAAATAGCGTTTGGAGATGTCTACGAGGCGATTGGTGAGATGCGTGCCGGCTTATATCTTAGGTGGGAAGAGATTAAAATAAAGATGATAAGTACAGTAAAACAATATATTATAAAACCCCTGACCCACATAGTAAACCTTAGTTTCCGAACCGGAATATTCCCATATTGCCTGAAGAAAACAGTTGTTACGCCTATTTTTAAAGATAATGATCCAACTCTACCGACCACTTATTGACCAATCTCTATGAATATTACCTAATAGTGGCAGCAGATAACTAAATATTTAGAAAGTAATATCATGGTATCAGTTAGGTAGTTTGGTTTCCGGTCGGAGAAGGGCACCTACGATGCCATTGATGTGGTCGCCTCGGAGGTACGTGCCTTGCTCGATAACCATATGATATCCATTTTGCTGGATTTGGTTAAAGCGTTTGACTTAGTGTCTCTTGAGTACAAGGAATGGCATTGCGTTACTTTAAAGGTGATTTGCGTGAGAGGGTGCAATAAGTAAAAATAGGTAATAAAATGAGTTCAAATTTTATTGGTACCCCTTATGTATCCCTCAAGGTACCGTTTTCGGGCCAGTGCTGCCTCTTGTATTCATTAAAGGCATGGGTTCGACTAAAAACTGATTAGTGAAAATACTATCAATTTGTTGATGACGTGGTGCTCCTTTTCTTCTCTACCAACTGGTCCCAGAGTTTCAGTGTAGCAGAGTAGGGGTTAAACAATTAAAAATTGGATCGATAAATATAAGTTAACCATAAAGGTATTTTCTAATGGACAACCAACAATAACATAAAAAAACATAGTGTTCAATGTAATTCATTAAACCCTTGTAACCGTTCGGGCAAGATTAGAAGAGTTACTTCTATATAAAGACTATTAAATCTGTGTACTGCGCGCTCGCCCAGTCAATCTTAACGTACGGAATATTGTCTTGGGACGGGGTCTATCAAATCATCCTACACTCTGCTATAGTATTGCCCAAAATAATATTTTGAGAACTGTTCTTAAAACAAGATAAGACGATTCGGCGAACGCGACGTACACTGAGCCTTCACTATCTAATTTTTCCAACCTCAACGAACTGAAAGTATTGGTTAGAATCCATATGGTACGTGACCAGCTTACGTTGGTGGAACATGGACATACCACTAGAGGGGAGTGGACGCACGCCATGATTGTGCAGACCAGAAACACCACTTGTAGATCAAAGTGAGATGAAACAATAACAGATATAAACACAGAGCTTCAAAGACGTATTTATTCCGCATAATGATGTACGTAGAGGGAAGTTAAAGAAATTGCACAATAATTAGTTATTGTAAACGGGTCGTCATAAAAGTTCAATATCAATCGAATTAAAATCAATCAAATGTTATAGAATGATAATGTTACCTCGGACCCAGACATAGACACAGACGTAGACGCAGACTCAGACGCAGGTGCAGATAAGGACGCGGGCGCGGGTGCGGACGCAGACACAGACGCAGGCGCAGGCGCAGACGCAGACGAAGACGCAGACACAGACACAGACACAGACACAGACACAGACACAGACACAGACACAGACACAGACACAGACACAGACACAGACACAGACAGACACAGACACAGACACAGACACAGACACAGACACAGACACAGACACAGACACAGACACAGACACAGACACAGACACAGACACAGACACAGACACAGACAAAGACACAGACACAGACACAGACACAGATACAGATACAAATACAGACACACACACACACAGACACAGACATAGACAAAGACACAGACACATACACAGATACAGGCACAGACACAGACACAGCCACAGACAGACACAGACACCGACACAGACACAGACACAGACACAGACAGACACAAACACAGACACAGACACAGACACAGACACAGACACAGACACAGACACAGACACAGACACAGACACAGATACAGACACAGACACAGAGATAGGCGCAGACGTAGGCACAGACACGTACACGGACACGGACAGGGACACGGACACGGTCACGGACACGGACGCGGATACGGACACAGACACAGACCCAGACACATACAGACACAGACACAGACACAGACACAGACACAGACACAGACACAGACACAGACACAGACACAGACACAGACACAGACACAGACACAGACACAGACACAGACACAGACACAGACACAGTCACAGACACAGACACAGACAAAGACACAGACACAGGCACAAACACAGACACAGACACTGACACAGACACAAACACAGACACAAACACAGACACAGACACAGACAGACACAGACACAGACACAGAGACAGACACAGACACAGACACAGACACACACACACACAGACACAGACACAGACACAGACACAACACACACACACACACACACACACACACACACACACACACACACACACAAACACACACACAGACACAGACAGACAGAGAGAGAGAGAGAGAGAGAGAGAGAGAGAGAGAAGAGAGAGAGAAGAGAGACAGACACAGACACAGACAACACAGACACACACAGACACAGACACACACACACAACACAGACACAGACACAGACACAGAGCAGAGCAGAACAGAGCAGACGAGAGCAGAGCAGAGCAGAGCAGACGAGAGCAGACGAGACCAGACCAGACGACAGACGCAACGCAGACGCAGACGCAGACGCAGACGCAGACGTAGATGCAGACGCAGATCCAGACGCAGACGCAGACGCAAACGCAGACGCAGACGCAGACGCAGACGCAGACGCAGACGCAGACGCAGACGCAGACGCAGACGCAGACGCAGAGGCAGACGCAGACGCAGAGGCAGACGCAGACGCAGACGCAGACGCAGACGCAGACGCAGACACAGACACAGGCACAGACACAGACACAGACACGAACATAGACACAGACACAAATACCGACACTAGGACTGGCACACAGACAAAGAAATTGGGAATATTCTTTGTAATATAGTTGTATTGTTACATGCCTCATCATATAATACGTGTTTTATACCTAGATCTAAATTTACGTGCACGTTGCATGGTATAACATTACAAAATTCGTCTTTTTGAGACAGATTGTGCACGCATCCGCATGCTCTCTCATCACGCGGCCACAACTCTGATCAGGTGAGCAATCGGTGTTCTCTAATAGTTTATTTCGAGAGCTTATTTCTTCATGCCTTTATTTTGTCATGTATGTTTACGCAGCATTTGATACGCTATGGCGGAATGGGTTGAGATTGATTTTGAATTTTGTTTAATCGGTGAACTAAGAAATAAGGAATTATTATACTTTGCTTAAAATATATCTTAATTTGCTTCCCATTTGATTATTTAATAGATATATTAAGAAATGCCCAGATCTCGTTATAGCCTGAACATTTTTACGTTCGCAAAGCTTGTTTCCGGATTTATGTCTTGCATGTCACTCTTACAAAATATGTCAAAAACGTGTTCAGTGGAAAACTTTGATGTGAGCAAATTTGCGGTCGTATTTTTGACAATTTCACGTATATTCTTCCATTTTCGAGTTTTCAGCAGAATTTGATAAAACAGAAGGCGACTACATAAAATTTTCACTTTTAAGATTAAGACATTGCCAATCGCCACAAAAATCCCTAAATCATCTGAAGTAAAAATTTTTGTTTAAAAACAGCATATATAGGGCAAATTACAAAAAATAGCATAAAAAATGTATTTCATAAGACCTTGAAGCACACTTTCTGTAAAACACTTAAGGCCACGCCACTCGTTCTTTTAAACGTGACTTCGTGCTTCAATGCTGGTCTGATGAAACTTGTTTTTTAATGTACTGTTAAATAATCTGGGATTAGTAGCATCTAACGCAATTACGTGCAAACAGGAGCTCACATTATTTTTATCTATCCAGTAAATAACGAAATGAAGCTTACACGTGTCGAGAAGAACTGGTATTCTTAAGGTCAATTATATCCTCGTGCTTTTACGAGGAAACAAATACAAGCAGACCTCGTTAGCTTAATTACTTTAATGGACGTTTTATTGCTATTTTTAACATTCTGTCAATTAACTTAACGCTTTCTGTATTTTGGTATAAACTTTATTACACCTTTCACCATATTCTGACAATGTGTTAATTACAGGGAATTACCCCAATCCATAACTTGAATTTTGTGCTAAATATTGTTGAAAATTGAGTTAATAATAAAATTAACTCAAGCGACATTAATATGATAACTGTAAGTTCTTTGATACAATTTTCATTAGTATAATTGATTGTATAAATGGTACCTCAAACAGGCAGATGCGCAACTAATTTACGTGAAATTGAATGACAAAGTTAATTGCTTCAGTCAAGCTGTATGTCGCCTTTCTGAATTCTGAATACAATTGATCTAGCAAGGCTTTATTCAAATATTGGGAATAAACGGATATAAATTCTGTCTCTCACACTTTGAAATATCGTCTAACGAAATGCACACAAATAAATAATTAAAGTCGTGCTGGTTGTTGCAAATTAAATGTTATGAAAATGTATGACGTGCTCTGGTACAGTGAAGATTGAGTAAAGCAATATTAGAAGCGCTGATTAAAATCATCTAAGGTGATATAATTATACTATTCCAAAATTACTACCCTTAAAACAGGAAATTTTCCATAACGTAACTTGACTAAAGCTTATAAGAGGTTCATAGTATACAATAGAAGTTCATGCTTCGCCAAACATCTGTGTTAATTATGTTTAATAACGTAATTAATATTGATTAAGTTTATAGAAAATGAAGTACGTTATTTCAGAAAGTAATTAAACTTTTATGCATTTATATCTACAACGAAACGAAATGGTCTGTGAATAGTGTAATGAAGAGAAAACAACTATTCAGAATTAAAATTATTTTTGATATGCACGATCTCGTTGCTTCAAGGCATAATATGTATTATGCTGAAATTACATTGTTTTGCAAAGATTACACAACTGCACTATTGTACATTTCGTTTTGAAATTTTCCCACTCTTAATTTAATCAACAAGAATATTACGTGAAATCTGCTTTTCAGTTAAATAAACTTGTTTCTATAGAAATTGCGGATTAGTAATGAATTAGAACAGCTTTGTGTAATTAAGGATATATATATGTATATATATATATATATATATATATATATATATATTTGATAAATCTCAAAAGTCGGTATTACGTATTTTCTAGTTACACCCATCAGTATTTAATAGGATATTGCGTAACAAGGTTGGTATATAGCCAATTACGCAAGAGTGTCGTTATTTAAACGAGTGTATAATAAGCATATCACACGAGTTGTGTGCTTTGCTTTTTGTACTCCTACACAGCATAAAGGGAATTCCGTGTGGGTAATACGTAACTAACGCTCAGTGGGTTTCTTATGGCTATTGAACGTTTTATACACAAACCTAATGTTGTAGTGAACGATTGTACTTTTCAGCTCCATCTTTAAAACTTAGAGCTAAATTTCGAACCAAAATAAATAGAACTAGTGACACTACTGGTTTTCTTAGTAACCTTGAAACCAGAGGTAGGTAGATTTACTTATTTACATTGTTTTTAAAATAACCAGTCATCAACTAAATTATTGTGTTCGATATCTGGTTTAAACTTTTATTATATAGCATAAATATTGATCTAATATATTGCTAGATTAAATATATAAAGATATTATCTAATAACCTATGTATATTTAAGAATGTGGTCCGCATTTTCTCTTTCAGTTGTCAACACATTCATATTAGTGGAGTTGATCGGCCTATTTCCACAGTTTATCCTTTTTGAGCGCGACGTTTCGGAAGCGGACTCTGCTTCCGTCATCAGGCTTAGTCCTGAGAAGGACTGTTTTCGCACTTGAGTCGAATTCATATGTTAGATCTAATTATACTCCCTCTATTTTGTTTATAATAATAATATTCCCTCCTATATTTTATACTTTAATTATTTTATTAAAATTATATTATAATTATTTAATTATTATTGGCTAAAACTCTTAAAATTTACAACATTGTCGGTAGAACTTGAGACTCATCAAAGGGGATAGGGATCAAAATTTAGAAGAAACTTTACGATTAAAATTATAAAATAAATGATAATTAATTTGAATTTTATTACGATTTTGAATACAGTAATCATAGTTAATTAGATTAACGCACATTGAGTTAATGTCCAATTATTTTTATCGTTTCTAAATTGATCAAGTAAATTGAATTATAAATTTTAATTTGCATTAATACCTGTGTCACACCCTGTACATAACAGAATTCTTCTAAAAGTATACGTGGGCATGCGCTGTGAATACGCAAACATGTGATCTGACTACAACAAAAAGTGAAATTCGACATACAAGTAAGTATAACTACGTTTGAATTAAAAACAATATTATTATAAACCATTTAAATTTTTAGAACAAATAATATTCCCTTTGGTCATGCATACATGTTGTTGCACATCATGATTATTACAAAGGATTGAAATTATGAACATAACAATAAAGTATCAATGTCAACAATAAAGTACTCACATAAAATGTCCTCCTTTTGTGGGTTACTGCTGCTGAAGTTGCTTGTAGACAACAGCTCCTGCGAACTCCAATTCTGCTCCTCGAACATCTAAATTTTCTTTTATATTAACAGCTTATACACTTCGGTAAGTTTCACTATTGTTATTATAATATTGACGAATCTTTATTTTTAGGATCATCACTTCTTCTTAAATTAATTTCAAAATAAGTTTTGAAAGGCATGGATCGTTGAAGGTTGTTATAAATTAAATACACTTTCGATAAACAAGGTGTATAATTATAAAAACACGAAGAGAACACAATTAAATATCCATACCAACATAAACAATATAAAATTTAAAACAAACAATGTCGAAACTGCGGAAATATTTTTATAAACTATCGAAAACCTCCGATTTGAAAATTTAAAAAGGTAAACTAACCTTAATTTAATTATTTTCCGACAAAAGACTATCACTTGTTTCGTTAACACTTCCGATACTAAATCGCATTTTGTTATTTTACCGAAGTGACGCTATTTCGTTTAAAAAAATTATTTTCAAAAAAATTTGGCAACACCTTACTTTGGCAAGCTGTTGAAACAGAGGAAAATTAAGAGAAAGAGTTTGTGAACCTAAAGCACTTGTATTTATATGATTTTGGTTGACGACCAAATCTTCGAATGTTCTCTATAGTTACCAAGAATATTTCCTAAATTCTGATTGGCTACTGTAATTTTTACATTACGATATTTTTTAAAAACCCCATAACTTTCGCCCCCTTTAACATATCTTAAAACTAATAACATTTCCATAATCTACATAATTTTCTCTATAATTTGAAACCAAACACGAACTAATTCCTACACTTAATAACTAGGTTAATTTTTACACTTATTTATTGATTTTACGCTAAATTTATGAATTTTACAGTCCTGGAAATGACTTCTACATGAATATGGGATGCTACTACACCCAAATATTCATCTTATACATGCCTACGGCCAATTTGAGAGGAAAATTATTTAAATTTTACCAATTCTCTTAAAAACTAAAATTAACAAAATGGACATAAATATAATGAATTGTAACATGAAATTGAGGCTATCTCACTATTTTTGCCTCTACTAATTTATTTTATACAAATTGTCTCAATTTAAAATACTTTTTACAAAAATTTTATGCGAGGAAATATAACCTCATATTGTTTATATAATTTTAATGTAAAATTTCACACTTTTAACCACTGTAACTGTTAATGTAAGTGTTTAAACTTAATGTTCAAGTCACCAATTAATTTATTTTACCACTTTCGTAGGTTCATAAGTTCTTCTACGACTAGTGTCGAAATGTTGTCACTCACTAGTTTAAGGTCATAAAATGTTGATTAAACACAATAATCCCAGAGCTGCTGCTAGATTTATGTTTTATAGTTACTCACTAATGTACTTGTTCTGTTTTTTCATAATTTTTGCACTGATATGTGTTTAACGCACTAATACGAATGTTTTTCAAGGATCTTGGTTGCGTACATGTGAATTGTGACATTGATACCAGCCTAAATCTAGTTTTAACATTATTTCTGTCAACTACAACCAGTATCACATGTCGTCAGGGAATATTGTTTTAAATAAACTTACTAAACTAAATAAAAACTTGAATTAAATCACAACGATAACAAACATACCCTATACTTCAATGTACTGTGCTGTCGATTACTTATTTTAACATTAATATTAAGAAATATTAAGAAATATTTAAAATTGAAAAACATCTCAATGTTTATTAACCATTCTTATCTAGAATTATATATTGATATGTATCATTTTGTACCAACTAAAGAAATACTTCACTATGCACTTACATAGCTACTTGCATGTAATTTGAATCATCTCAACATATATACATATATATATATATATATATATATATATATATATATATATATATATATATATATATATATATATATATATATTGTTAAATTTATTATGTTGCGCCGTAACCCTTGCGCAGGTGTATTGCGCTTAAGTTATTCGCGCATTATTGGAATCCATATGGGTTTTATTTCTACACTAGCTTGGCTTATTGGATTTTCTGCTAGTGCGATGAATGTGGTTTCTTTGAGTTTCCGACGAGTTGTATTCTCGTCCTTTGCCACTATCTGTATGTTATCCCATTGGATGCGGTGGTCTTCGTTCCAGACATGTTCAGCGATTTTTGATCTTTCTGTTTCGCCCTTGCGGACGTTGTTCTTGTGCTCCTGAGTTCTCACTTTGAGTGGTCTACTGCTCTCTCCTATGTATGCTCTGCCGCATTCGCATGGTAGGTTGTATACACAGTTCTTGGAATTCTGATCTTCATTATATGGTTTGGTTTTGGTTAGTATTCCCCTGAGCGTTCTGGTCGATTTGAAGGCAGTGCGTATCTTGTATTTGCTGCCTATCCATCGTATTTTGTCTGAGGTACCTTGTATATATGGTATTATCGCTGTGCATTTTGGTTCTTCTTTTTCGGTTACCCTTTTCCTGTTTAGGTTAGGTGTTAGATCGGGGTAGCCATTTTCTTTGAGTGTTCTAGCGATATTTCTTTTTATCTGTTCAGGTCCTCTTGTTTTGAGCACATTGTTTTTGCTCTATCGTACAAGCATTTTGCTACGCCTAACTTCACGTTTTTGTGGTGATTGGGGTTGTAGTGTAGGTACCTCCCCGTGTGGGTAGGTTTTCTGTATACACTTGTCGTGAAAGTGTTATCATTCCTGTGTACAAGTACATCCTGGAATGGCAGTTTTTGTTCCGACTCCAATTCCATTGTGAATTTGATAATGGGTGCGCGGCTATTTAGATCTAGGAGTTCATCTAGCTTATGCTTGCCGTGTTGCCAAACTACGAAGGTATCGTCCACGTATCTAAGCCATGTCCTTGGCTCTCTGTGAATTCGGATATCGCTTGGTCTTCAAACTCTTCCATATATATATATATATATATATATATATATATATATATATATATTGCTCACTATGGGTGATAGTGGGGAACCCATAGCCATCCCAAACTCTTGTTGATAGAATTTGTCTTCTACCTGGAAGTATGTAGTTCTAATGCATATTGTCAGAAGTTCCACTGTTGTGTTTATTTATTTAAAGGCCGATCAACTCCACTAATAGGAAACCACAGTTACAAAACACTTATAACATAGAACATTCATATCGTTACAATTCTGCTAGATATTCTGAGTTCTGCTTATCTGGTAGAATCATAAACTATCGAGACATATTTTCAAAATTCCATAATTTGCAAAATGTTTTTAGCCAAACCGTTTTTTAAATTTTCAAAATTTTGAAAGTTGTGCTAGTCAAACATAACAACTTTAACTTTAACAATGCTGAGATTTTCTTTTAACAATTCCTATGCGAGTACAATGTTTATGAAAAGTCATGAGTGATAATATTTCGATCATTTCCGTACCGTTTCTGCGAGGGTGTCCGTATATCTCTACCACCTTGGACTTTTTCTGGGAGGCTTCCAATTTTGCCGAGGTAAATTTCAAGGTTTGAACAATAGAATGTTTCCGCATTCGCAAGGATCCAAAACTTCATCCCGTATTCTCCGGGCTTTGTGGGCATGTAAATCCTAAAGGGACATTTGCATCTAAAAGGGAGCAGCCGTTCATCAATGGTGCCGAATGCTGATGCGTAGCAATTTCCGTGACAATTTTGTGAAAGTATATTAGTAACTTCCCTCATTGCCTATCATTTATCCGCACTTTTACGTGGAGCCCTCAACCGGCTAAAAGTAATGAGGCTACAACAGCATATATTTCTGTAAAACCGATAACTACACATAGGTTTTGACCTTTTCGACATTTCACTGTGCGCTCTTTTGTTTGTCCATTTCACAACTAAATTTATATCATTTATATCATCAAAAATAAACAAATTGGATGCTTCTATAATTGAAGCCACATGTTGCCTGTTGACGTAATACGTTGTGTCGTCCGGTGTTAGACGTCTTATGTTTGGAAAGGTATGACCAAAATCTTCCAGCCACCACGTAATGTTCTGCGGTTAAATTTTCATCTACCTCTTCCAATTCATAATCACCTTCAGTCACTATTTCTTCCTCAACCTAATCACTGATATTTATTGGATGTTTCATTTAGTTCCTCGTCCCCAACTTCATCGTAGGATCATCATTTACACGTAACGCAATAAATAATAATTCCTCTTCTATTAGTTAAGTTGAAATATTAAAAATTATAGCAAATAGAGTAATAAATGTGTCAGATCATTTTTGTGGCGTTTGTCTATCAGTAAAGTGTCAATTTCATAAAATATTGCATACCCCTCTCGAGAATATCATAAAAGCCTAAGTAATTGAGAGTTTCAAAAGGGCTTGTGTGTTTATTAGGTAATTTTCTAACTTCCCAATTATCCACAAATTGGCGTTGCAAATTGAGCTTAGAATCTACTTATACCACAAGACGATGTGCTAAAATCTGAATATACGGCAGAATTAGGCTAGTAGTGTTTAAATTACACCACAACATGGCGTTGGCTTCGAGCGAATACAAGTTTTTTTCCTCTAGAGTCGAACAAATAGAGTTTTAATATATATATTATATATATATATATATATATATATATATATATATATATATATATATATATATATATATATATATATATATATTATATATTAGCTCAGGATACAAAATACCTAAATACATCCTTAGATTGAGAGCTTTCTTAGGTCGTAAGGGAATGACAAGATAATATCCGTAGCTGTAAACCAGATATCCATAATTCAGGCGCCACTCATTCATTTATTAATCAAAATACAAAAAAATGAGGAAGTTGTATTTTAATACCACATGTAAACTTGGTACGTCACACAACAGCTGTATTTGTTTCTGCATTTAATAAACCAAAATAACATGTGCTGATTACTTTCAGCATAAAAGCAAATAAAATATGACGTAAACTTTCCGGGAAGATTTACGATAGTAAACTAATTTTTAATTGATACATAAAAACTATACATAAAGGTTAGAGAAGCCAGCTGCTTTCCTTTCGTTACAACACTATTAAATCTTTGTCTAATCTGTCCACTTAATAATAACGTAATTCAGCATTCAACATAATGCTAATATATTATGTCAGAACGGTGTTCCTGCCGACAGCTTCATTTCTTAACAATACGCGATGAGGCATAACGTTAATATAAAGGTAATGTAATTTCCAACACTTTCCAATAATACAAGGTTAAATTCAAAATATACACGACCCAAAGGCAAGACATATGGTGCTACTGAAGGAGACATAACTAAATGGCGAGTCTTGCTTCCGTGTTTAATACAATCTCCAACTGAAGCTTTTCTTCAAGATAACGTATTGGATCGTCTAACATACAATATCAACGCCATGTTGAACACCTAAGATACAAATTGGTCAATTTTTTAGCAATATTAATCTAGCGGTTTTTGCGTTAACCTCTTTCAAAAACATTTACGATCACGTAGCCTTAAAACCATTTGTAACTACAGTTGTCATTTAAGGCGTGTAAAACATATTACAAAAAGCTTCTTTAATTGAATCACGATACTTCGATTGCGAAGACGCCAAACTGTTCGGCAGATAAGCGAGTTTTATAGGGGTCGAAGTGTGGGCTTACGAGACGCCAGTGTGTCTATGATAGATATAGCCGATAGAACGCATGGGACGAGATACCTCAGGAGGAAATCGATCACCTCATTAAAAGTATGCCCAGACATGTTAAGAGATCGTGGTGGCGCAATATATTATTAAGTTTTTTTGAAAAAGTGTCAGTTTAATTTTTATCAAATTTTGATAAATAATTTTCTTAACGGGGTGATTTCCATATTAGATATAATAAATTAAAAAAATTTAATCAAATGCAATCGCATACCGCATGCATGGAAGTAAACTTAGTTAGATATATATATATATATATATATATATATATATATATATATATATATATATATATATATATATATATATATATATATACTACGTACATGTAATTATTCAAAGAAAAAGTGCTACAATATGCCTAAATAAACACAATTGTAAATAAAGTTACACACAACAAGGCTATTCAAAACATCAAATCAGGTAAGGATAGCAAAAAAATTAGCACGTTACAGCAATCACCTCCAACGATACTACAAGAGAGCTCTACATTTGCTGATAACCAAAAGAGACAAACAGAGAATTGATCAACTAAGGGAAAACGTGAAGTACAAGGGAGCCACTGCTGTTAAGAACTGGCGATATCACGGCTGTTAGGAATCATAACGAGGCTGGTGCTGTCGGGAGGGGGTACTCCAGACAGAAACCAGATTACAAGAGTTGTTGAGCTTGGTTATTACAACTAAACACAACCTAGAATTTCGAAAATGTAACGAAAAATTGGTTAACCAAAAACATTTTGTAATTTTTCTTTCAAATTGTGCAATTTTTGAAACATATGTCGATGGTTTCTGGTTGTACTGGATTAGCATAACTCAGCACATCTAACAGAATTCATTTATCTGTTAAGCTCAAAAATTTTAGCAGTATGAAAGCGGTAGCATAAATGAAAGGTTAAATAGAGATCAAATTTCTGGGCGTACAGTTGACTACGATGGTTTCACACACTTTTTTTGTACATTGTAAAGGCTAACGAAAAGACAAACGTTCCGTATAAACCGTGTTTGGTTAGAAAAACCGAATAGGAAATACGCAAACGTTCGAATTTGATATGAAAACCAAAATGTAGAAATAAAGTTATCTATTGTCACCTGGTCATGATTTCAGCTAGTATTTGTCATTAGTTTCGTAATTATAAGTTATTCATTAATACCGAACATCTGAAATGTGGTATATTTCAAGAAAATGAACGTGATAGCGCATAAATTTTGGAAGCTTTTAGATTGTAACGATTTTCTTCATGTATTTGAGGTTATTTAACATTATTGCAAATCGTAATCGCATTTGGAATCCTTATTGTGGGACCGAAATAAAGTTTTTGGTTTGTTTATCAACCTTGGATTAAGATTGGAGTTTTCAATTAATATTTGGTTTACTCATTTACATCGATAGATGGCGAAATTCCCCTTAGTAAGACAGTTGACATTTAATTAGTTCCGTTGTAAATAAAAGTTTTTTGTATTTTTGTAAATTTTGTCAATAATAATAATTATTGTTGTTAAAATTGCGTCGTTAGAAAATTAGATGCCGTATTAAAATTGTTATTTGGTACTTAAATGTAGCGTAGAAAAATGTTTAGTCGACAAACTGGCGCGAATCTTAGATAAAATGTTTGGTCTTGAAACAAAGAGCTTCTCCTTTAAATACGAGAAGTATCACTGTCGAGAACACATCAGAAATGTTTAGGGTATCGATTACAATGATAACCGGCAGCTTGTTTTTGTGATTGGTTGATGTCAATAAAATCCAATGTGGCGAAAAGTAAAAAAAGTGCACAAGAAGAGTGTTGATAAAACCTGTGTTAATAGAACTTTTGTTAGAGGCAGTTTTCCCCATCAATCCTATTGAGGGATTTTACGTAGTTTCACCAAACACGCGGTAAGATATCGTAGTGTCGTTTTTCCAGAGGGACATCTTCGAGAATCCTACCAGAAAAGGGTTAAGTGTTAGAACCCAGTCTTTTTCCTTAATCGTGGTGGAGTAAAGTCGCAGTTTTTTTGCGGAGCAAATTAAAACGCCCCTTCCGAAACATACCGACCTTCGGGATCACAGCTCGCAAATAACTAGAGAGCTCGCTATATATAAACCGCTTAACTAGTTTGTGTAATTCATAACGTTCGTTCCGTAAAATTATATATAAGCATTTAGAGGATCAGATCGCGGTGTAAACTTAAGTTTACACAATTATATTAGCCAAAGTGGTGCAGCAATCAAAGAACCTGCACCTACTTAACCAGGCTTTCTGAATTGTCACGGAAAATTTGACTAAAAGCATTCGACAGTAGTTACGGTCTCGAGAGGGCCGCGGGAGGTTAACCGTGATCGTTCAGTAACCTGGGAGGACCATCGTAAACAATATGGTTCATTTACTAGTGTTGTATATTTCTCGAATAAAATAAAAAAGGTGTTTGTTTACTATTATATGTATCGAACGGAAAATGATTCTTTATAAGCATATTTGAACCATTCAGTTTTTAAAAACATATCCATCCGCGGCTCAATTAGTGTTACATTGTACATTTAGTGTTTTTTTGTGGTTTATGCAATGTTTGAGAAGTTATATGTTGCTAAAGTTGCCTATGTTCTAAATCTTCGGGTTGTACATAATTATAATTGTGTTGCTTCTAATTGACGAAAGGATTAATGGTCTTGCAAGAACTTGGACCCATTTCATGACTATGAAACACGCAATTTATGCCACTTTTGTGTCTAGCGTGTTATCACACCGAACAGATGTGATTATCTATAACATTTGTGTGGGTTGCTGAACTAGATTTGTTTTCATTTAAGCTGTTACCCTGCTTCTGATTTAAGTCAGAACGTCATACTCCAAGATAAATTATATCTTTATTTACCTCCGAAGAGCGTCTATTTTTTAGGATCCTTTGGACAGTAACGTAACAATTTGAAAGCGGTTGTGTTTTTTTAAGTATTTTAAGTTGGTTAACATTATTTCTTTTAAGATATCTTTGAACGTAAAGTACATTTAAAGAAAGATGCGTTAGTGCATAATTTTGATAGTTTTGTTTCTTTTTTGCAAGAGTTGATTGATATAATTCAATGGAATATAACTTGGATAAACCTTTTGTCTCTTTGTATCCCGTTTTATGATATAACGTACAGTAGTGATAAAGTAAAGAGATCTTAGAACGATCAATTGAGTGATTTGAAGTAAGGTATTAGATTGCAATCTCGTGCACACAAAATTTTATAGACTTTCACGTGTACCATAACATCTGCCGGTCCAAAACCCACCTGTAATTGCGATAACAGGTAAGCGAGTTATTTGAGTATTTATTTGACTCGTGAAGCATAACCAGTCATTTCAACCCCAATTGTAAAAATTTCAAATACTCTGGCGTCCTTTGCGGTTTCTGTCAACGTCTACTGTGACGTATGTACAAGCTTTGCTAAAATACGTAAAATGAGGTCAAAAGCACCCACCCCAACCACTGAGCACCGGCACCCTACCCCTTTATCTGTTGTCCTATTTCTACTGCCATTTTATAATGTAACACTATTGAATAATTAATACGAAATTAGTCCCGTAAATTAATTAACACAGTAATCGTTAAATACTAATAGAGGAATACAAATAATTAACCCGTAAAGTGTTACGTAATGAACTGCTAAAGAGAAGTAATTTCAAATACCTTTTTGTTTCAAATAAAGATGTTTTCATGATAAACAAATTTAAGAAATTTAAAAGAAGACACCGCCAAATGTGAATACCGATTTTCTTTTGCAATTTCTCAATTCAAAATATAACGAATGTCAGTTAAGATTACATACCTTGTATTATAAATAGCGTCTTGAATGAAAAGTTAAAAACAAGCCTCTATACTAATTCAATTTAGAAATAGGTAAACGCCAGCATCTAAATAAGGTATAGATTCCGACGAGTATAACTAGTCAATTCTCGCTTGACATATACAGATATGGAAAAACGTTATTGCGGGTCTAACTTATAATTAGCTAGAAAGAAACCCAATAAGCATTATGTGAGTGTGTGAGAGACATAACTTTACCGATGTTGTCACTTGTACATATTTGCATGTAGGTGCAAATGAACTACTTAAGTCTCCTTCAATCTAACTTCAACATTTCTAACGAAACCAAAGCAATCAAGATGATGTTGAAAAGTCGCGTGTTCTTTAAAACTATTAAGTAGATACTTTAAACTTAAACATTAAATAATAATACCTCAAACATCGAAGTTTATTGTAATTGCGAATTTATGACATGGTTCGATTACTACTCGTAAGAAGAACCAAGAAGAAACTTAAGAGAGCTACAAACAAGAAGAATAACATTTACATTGATAGTATAACTTAGGCTTAAGGTTTAACTTTAGCATTATAATTCTTATTGAAATTTTTTTCAAAACTCCACTTTATAAGATTTTCGAAAATACTTCCACCTTGCGCAAGGCAGTAACGCGGTCTGTCATAAAATTCAGTTTCGTTTTCTAACATTTCTTGGGTGATACTATTTAAAGAATCTGTAATTTTGACACGAAGTTCGTCCGAATTATTAGCACGTTCATGCCTGTGCCCATACGTTTGCTGGGATACGTATCCCCAAACAAAAAAGTCGTTCGGCGCGTCATCAGGTGAGCGACGAGTATATTTAATGGTACCTTTTGCACCAATAATACGGCTAGGGAACATAGTTTCTGAAAACTGTTGAACTGTTATTGCAGTATGAGCAGTATAGCCATCTTCTAGATACGAAATGTCATCAAAATGTATATTGAGGCGTTGAACAGCTGGAACTAGCTGGTTTTCCAACAGTTCTAAATATTTGTCCGCATTCAAGTTTCCGTTGATAAAAAATGGACCAATTATGGAATTGCCTAAATGTTCTGCCCACACATTAACTGTTTGGGGGTATTGTGTCCGGTAAGCAATACTAATGTGTTTGTTTTCCCGAGAGTATCCAAGAGCGACAGACGGATTGTGATGGCCATATAAGTTAAAAGAACACTCGCCGGTAAACAAAATATTTTCTTTCCTTTTCATTATCCCGATTCATCATATCTTCACAAAATTCCATGCGCTTTTTGATGATCTGGAAAAATTTCTTGTGTAGGTTGCAACTTATAGCAACGGTATTCACTCCTTTTCAAGATATTGCGAACTGTTCTTCGTTCAATATTCATTTCTTCAGCAATTTTTGCACTATTGCGTGGGAAATTAGTTTCCGCTAAACTACACTCGAAATTTCTTGAGTTCGCGATCTTCGTTTAAGTTACGACCAGGATGCTCACCATCATTACCATCAATGTTACTGCATTTTCTACAATTATTTAAACATCCATATCTTTTAAATTTACAAACAGTACGCATAATCGTACTTTCTGATGGAATTGGCCTGTTTTCAAAGGAAAAAGCAATCCTGCCCATTATTTTCTTTGCAGTCCTTCCTAAATAGTACCACTTAATAATCTGTATTTTTTCTTCAGTGGAATACATGAATATTGTGTCGGACTTGCAAAAACACTGATTTTAAATTCTGGTTGACAGTAGCAATTAAATGTGTCATTGATACTAGTCTATTCAAAAGACGCATGTATCTCACTTAGCACGTGAACTGATTGTACTGCCTTTGTTTTACTTATTATAAGTCAGACCTGAGATAATATTTTTCCATATCTGTACAAAACATACACTATCCGTACTAATTAATTGGTTAATACTGTATGTTATATTCTATATAATAGAAATTTGATTGTGAAATACGCCTTTGTGGATGAATTTTATGTGAGAGGAAACACATACTCTAGGATAGGTACCTGTGAAATTTGCCTTCTTTTCTTCCTAGATATTGTGTAAAATATTGTGTACTTTAATTATTACATTTAAACTCTGACACATGTGGTAAGCGTAATTTTGAATCCTAGGTTGACCGAATTATCAATTAAGCCCTTACGTTATAATGCAAGTTGGGTACAACTCTAACTAACTCTACCACCGACAAATTTCCGAGAGGCGGTGTCTTCAAGTTTGTTCCTCGCTATCTCTGAGATCTTGTAACAACCTTTTTGTGTTGCATTAAAAATACCGTAATTTAAGATCTTTCATTGATTTAGTAGAAAAATAAGAAAATTTTTAAGTGTTGAAAATATAGATTGAGGTAGGCAACTTAATTTGCATATCTTTATAGTGCATATCTTTTAAGGGTATATATTTCGTGAAGGTTTATATTCCCACTTCCAATTTTTAGTCTGCGGCGCAACGCGTCATAACTTAATTCTTTGCGCAAATCCTTTGACGCACACCCACATGATCTATTCTGGAAGCCTCTAATTTTTTTCACTTCCTGATGAAGGCTGATTCAGGAAGCGTGTTGTTTTGGGGTTTTTCCCTAAATTTAGTGTAAAAGTGCCATCGGTTAGATGGTAAGTTATCTTTTAACTTGTTATATTAAAAATTAAAGCATTTGCTCTTTTCAGGCACTTGATCACACTTAATTTTTTTATCTTCACTTTTATATTACCTCTTTTATTATGCTACTTTTATTTTACTTGGATTACATTTAAAATACGCAATCAATTTTATGTCGTGCATACGTTTCCATTGTATATTTGCAATTTTGCATAAAAACTTCAAAATAATTAATATGTTTTAAGAAGAAATAATAAGGATAATTCCAGTTTTGGGGTGCGGCTGGTAACATATTTCAAAATTGCACAACAGTGATGCACGAATGACATCACCTAGTTGAACGTTTCCAATTCATGTGATACCAGAGGTTATAAAATTTTATGTACAGAACTTAACGAAGGTATTTATCTAATGATTTTTTGTACTTTAAGAATAGCTTGAATACTTTTTACTTAATCATCCCACATAATTTGTAAATAAACAAAATTGTTTATAAATTTTTTATTTAGAGAAGCTTTTAATGTTCACAGAATTGGTTTAGTTGTTCCAATAATTATAATAAAAACAACTTGGCGCTCGAGATCATTTTCTTATTATTGCATTGTAATTTTATTATTTAGGTTTAGTGAAAATAATCAAGCAGAATTGAATTAAGCAAATCATTTTATATGATCCTGACCTACTTTACCGACTGGAGTCAAAGGCACAATTAGAGGTAACTTTAAATTGTGTTATTATTTTACTGGAGCCTATTTTAATATTATTTTAATATTTTTAGAATCTACTAATTAAGATTACTATATAAACTTGTACCTATTTTCCTCCGTCTTATAAACAAAGTCAGAAATTATGAGAATGACTGCCGGCGCCTATTCCGTTTCTATTAACTGAGGGAAAATTGATTAGTAATACACATAATACGATCAATAATTATTGAAAACAATTCCGGTCTAAATATGTTAATGCATAAATGAATAAAATTTTCTAGGTACGGCTCTGATGTAAAGTAACGGATAAACAATAGTAAGATAAGGGTTTAATTCTCTCTCTGGTAGTATTTTAAAATGTGGATTTGTTTCAACGTTATCAGCTTGAATACATTGTCTACAAATATTCTTTCTAAGTCAATGTTACTTAAACAAAAAGTGAATGTTGTTTACTGTGAGCTTTACTAACATATTTTTTGGTTTTTAATTTGATTAGAACAATTACTGGAATGGCGGTAGCTTTATGAAGTACGCTCTAATTAGATAAGGGATAAATAAAGGACTACTTGAATAAAAATCCGGACAATGGTGAACTAACCTACATGGCGGTTATGGAAATAGGTGAAGAGATGTCTCTCAACCTGTGATTGAGGTGGTGGATATGCTGGTTTAATTACTCTGTTGCATATCAGTGGAACGTTATCCGGTTTGTAAGATGTGTTTTAGTGGACCGTCAGAACAGAAATATGAAAATTCATTAATTCTCGAATAATAATTACACAAAAGAAAAATTACGTTGTTACTAAATCCTGTCGGCCTTACTCCCGAGATATCGGGGCTTTGTAAACGGGACTAGAATTATGTTGAGTACAGAAATTGTCAAGCGGTTTCTGGAACTTTACACAGAATTTCTGCCTTATGGTTGTGTGTAGGTCTGGGTAAATGAAGTGACAAGAGAACAAGGACTGATTTCCGCTTGTACTAGCTACTCCGTGTGTGTTTGTGTGTGGGCGCATTGAAGCCAATTGGAGAACACGGCAAACATCCTGTCCTCCCAGCAATTCGTGTGGTTTTTCGACGAACAAGGTTTACTACCCGTCCTGCCGACAAGGTTATGAAGCGGTTCCGCGGTTGCTTCCCGTCTTCGCGGTTTTGCTTGTATATTGTATAGTGTAGGTGTCGTCCACTACTGGAGACGCACAATAGCAAGAGAGAGAGAGAGGTAGAGAGAAAGAGAGAGCCGCAATAAGAAGAAAACAATGTGGAAAGAATGAATGTATCGGAAATGGAATCGGAAACTCTCTAACTAACTATTTAGACTATCGATTAATCTTTTTGTGTGCATCGAAAATCGCAGTTTTATACAATCTTAGAGCTGGGTGTTAATGACTACCGTCGCGACATAAACCTCGTTGATTGGTTTTCTCGCGGGCAGACCGTGGATAGTGAGGAGCTCTGTTGAAGATGGGGTTTCTATGGTTTATAATTATTTGCAATCTAAACAACTATTTTTAAAAATTATTATTAATTCTATTAAATACATAAATAAAAAGTTTACCTCGAGTAGGATTTGAACCTACGACCTGTACTTTGCTAGAGTACCGCGCTAACCAACTGCGCCATCAAGGTTCAAACCCCAGTCGATATAAATTTTGTCTTTATGTATGTAGAACTGATGTAAATTCTAAATATAATGAGATTCAATCAAATTACTTATATTAAAGGAATGTGAGCCTGCAATGTCGCAAGGATTCACATGCCAAAGTAACTTGTACAGAAATTGTCAAGCGGTTTCTGGAATTTTGCACATGATTTCGACATGCATGATTCTTCTGCCTTATAGGTGTGTGTAGGTCTGTGTGAATGAAGTGACAAGAGAACAAGATAAACCGAGGTAAACTTTTATTTATGTATTTAATAAAATTAATAACAATTTTAATTACATATTTACCTTTGAACTTATTCGTTCATAACAAAACTTATAATAACTATTTTTAGTTTAATGTTTATAAAATAATTTCAGACGCTTCCGTCTGAATCGAGGGAGAATTGGAATTTCCACAATGTTCCAACACAACTGTGACCGAGGTTTGTAACGGTATAAACGGGTGGTAGAACGAGATTACAGATAAAATTGGCCTTTTGCCCCGACTAGTTAGCGTATGGGTGTGGGTATGATGTTGATAAATTTTCACATACAGAATAGTAAAACGTACGTAAGTCAAAGTAGGGGAGAAAGACGTAATCAGTTCGGTTTAGGGCGCCAGAATGTTTGGTAGTCAAAATAAGGGACGTCGTGCCAAAATTACTTGTACATAGCGTGTCTAAACATACAAAAAACATACGCTTACCTACCGCAATCAATCCCAGGTGTACTGGACAACAGCTCAGCAAACCACCTGAAATAGGGCTTCAAAATAGCACTATACGCCTAACAAACAAAAGCGTGTTAATCACTCAATAAAGTTACGTTACTACAACTCAGTGTAAATAATTTGGCATTAAATAATAATCTTAACAAAACAAAAAGAATCATCTTTGTTGAATGCACTCTAAATGAATTAATAATCAACTAGAAATCAAATAAAACACTGAATATCGTTAACGCTATCACTCAATAAAGAAACTGTAACTTCGTTACGTTAAAACTTAAGCTCGTAAATTACCGGTAAACTTGCAATTGCAAAAAAACTTTTATGTAACACAAAAGTGGTTTTCACAGAATTAAAACAAATTTATAAAACCTAAACTAAGCTATAATAAGATAAAAATTCTTAATGGGCGACAGAAGGCCAGAATTCTGCGTAACGCCGTTCTAAATGACTTAACCTATATATATATGATATATATATATATATATATATATATATATGTATATATATATATATATATATATATATATATATATATATATATATATATATATATATATGTATCGTGGATTATTTACCCACACTACTGTAGCAAGTGCCTTTACTACTAAAATGAAAAGTGTGAAGGCGGAGCGTCAGAATTATGATTAATTTCAATAAATAAACCAAAGCAATAACTTAACTTAAAAGGTACACGACTCCGCTTTCAAACCTTCGTTAACAAAAAAATAATTGAGACACACACACAGAAATCTTGAAAATACTTAAAAAACACAATGTTATACTACCTTAATGTCTAAATTAGCACCTCCTCTGTGTTATAATAATCTAAAATGAACCAGGCGATCGATTACTGCTACTACGGATACGGAATCTCCTGCTCTGACAAAATGATGAATGAAAATGTTGACTATTATTCTTTGTACACAAACGGTTCCTTGATTGAATTTCGGTAAAATGTTACTGTATTAACTAAAAACTTCTTTAAAATAATAACTGGTGCGCTCAACTGACTTGTTAACTTTTATCTTTCAAATAGCTTTATTCACACTAACAATCCAAAAGGTTATTAACCTTATTTAAATAACTATAATTTTAGTATTCTGCGAAAGTTTCTTTATATTTCAACACGCTCTGCACGGCAATTAAGTGGCACTTCAAGAACGCTAATTTAATAAATCCGCAAAAGCGATATAAACCAATGAGGTCGCAGAAGCACTAATATAACACGACGGTGATCTCTAGGTAACTTGATTACGTAGAATCGAAATCGGCACTAGGTCTATTCCTTTGGCGATTGAACAATTTTAATTAAAATCCCTTCGCAGTTTCTCTTCAAAAGTAGATAACTACCCTCCCAACACAAAAATTCGTTCGTTAAACACCAAAAGGTTCAATATATCAACGTTCTAAGCAACCCCTAAAGCCGTAACAACAAACGTCACCATACTACTACTCGGGAGCGCTGTCAGTTTAAGAATCCCAAATTATTACCAAAAATCCATCTTGGATTTTGAATCCCACTACTCACAAAAAATCTCATTTAATTCAGTTCCACCAATTAAAAACGGAAGGAGAATATTTGATACCCCTGCTCACAAACTTCGTTTTCATCCGTAAGGACTCGATAATTTTCAAAATTCCAAACGTCAGCAGAATCAACGTGAAAAGTATTTCGATATTTTCATTAAGTTCAAGCAGTTAGTCCCATATTCTATCTTTACGACTCAAAACCAACATACTCAATATCAAGCTGAACCACAACAATTACTAGACTTCATGTCGCCAGAATGACATCAAATGCATTTAAATCTACATTCTTCTTTAAGTTACTTAATTTTACAAAACTTTCTATTAAATCTTAAGGAAATCAAACGAAATAAACGTTATATAACTTAAATATATAATAGTTATATACAACTATTTACAAATAAAACGATACTCAACATTCAATAAACGGGGAATAATAAGAAAACAATCTCAAACTTTAAATGTAAAATTACGAAATAGTAATTAACAAACAAAAAATCTTAAGCTCGCAACACACCATCCTTAAAGATCGCGACACACATAAAACCCATTTATCCATAAAGCTCAACTCAACAGCAAAATTTTACGGTAAATCGCTAGAAAATCGTAATCCTATCACAGGTTATATCAGTAGACTGCTCAAGTATTCTGCCATCCTTATTGCGTTTATACTGGTAAAACGTACAGCTACTGACTACACACAGTATTTTAATTAATTTCGCCTTAGCAGATGCTTGCTTGATTGTAATTTAAATTAATAGTTGTAATGAAAACTGATCGCTATTGAAAAACCGTCCGTTTAGATTTTATCCGCATAAATTTAATTGAAATAAAGAAAGCTTTCCTTTTTGGAAATCATACATTAGTCATCATCAATCATTGGTGAAGGACCCGTGCTTTTAAAAAGGGAAACTCTAATCTGTGCCTCCCTAACCACCCCTCTACCCGAAATAATTTAATTTTAGCAATCCCTTCAGCTGCCGTTCAAACCTTTAACTTATACTGCACTGAAAGACCTGGACAATTCCGTTTGGAAACTGTCTAAGAGTTCAGTATTGGCCCAAAGACAAGCTGAACTCCGATATATATATATATATATATATATATATATATATATATATATATATATATATATTTGAGTAGCTCTCGATATAATTCGTATCAACCCCTGAACCGATAGACCGTCATGGATACCCCGCCAATGAGTTGAAATACTTATTTTTAAATAAATACAAATAATGTAAACATAAATAATTATGTTTAAGTGAAACAAAAATTTCAAAAACGAATTTGTGTACTGGTGGAAGCTGGGTGCAAGCCTCACTTACATCCGGAAAGCAGCCTTACACATTTCAGAAAAGAACAAGTTAGGGTATTACCAGGATACATCAGTTTGTCATTTATTTTTTAAGTTCTCCTACTACCTCTTCACAACATTTAATTGCATTCTATAGTTTCACTCGAATATTTTCCAATTCCGTCCAAAAGTTTATTTTTTACTCATTATTTTGCAATAATTCGACTTCATGGTGCTTTTAGTTTGTTAAGTATAGCAAGAATTGTTGAAAATACTAAAGACATTTTTCTCGAATTTGAAACCGACATCTGAGAAATGTGTATTGGGACGTAAGGGGTAATGAAAAGAAACGATCTATAAAAGTGAATGAAAATAGGTAAGTTAAGGTATGAAACATTGATACAATAGATATGTTAGGATCCATTACCAGACAGAATAAGACGTTTTACAATAATCTAATACAGCATAACTAATAATATAGACTAGTATATGTTTTCTGTGCTAATAACTATTGCACGTCTGGACCATTTGATGAACTGTAATCAACTCTTAAACCAGCTGAATTGAAAATGGTGCAATCATCAGTATAAACATAAAGGATTTTAATTATTGGACAATTACTTTTTTGACTTTTAATCACGGCATTTCAAACACACCAAACAAATAATAAAACTATGTAATGGTTTCATTATAAACGAGTATTACTGTTAAAGCTAGTTTTGTTCACATGTTCACAATTTCAATCTAATGGGGACATTTGGCATGGAAAATGTAATACAGCGTAGTTAGAGGAGAAGTAAACTGAACGGTACGTTATTACAGTTTGTAGACAAAACTATTGTTTTACATAACACCGTTGTTGTAACTTTCAAATTGTGTAGATTGAAAATTGTTTTGAAAATAATCAGTCAGAAAAGCAGTCTATCATTTTAATTAAGTCTTTGTAAATACAAAAACTAGAGATTTTAAAAATTAGACGGTATTAAGGGATAATGTAGTAAATATAAAATTCGGCCATACGGAGCAACCCCTAAAATTAATTTCGAGAAATTTACTCGAATCAATACTCTCACCGGTCGCCCTCTCTGTATCTATAATGCGAGTCCAATATGGGAGATTACTGTATAATGTAATGTCGGGATTCGCCTACCTACCAATAAAATATTAATAACCTAATTTAATATTTTGCAACAAAATTAAACTTTAGTGAATATATATGTATGTTTGCTACAATGCAGGGTAGAAGCTTTATCGAATATAAATGATTATGCAATAGGAATGTGTTCGTTTAATGAGTGCATTAAATAATATAACTAATGAAATAAAGGGGTTTTGGTATTGTACAGAAAAAATTATAATTGAATTTTAATTAAAAAGAATGCCTTGTGTTTGCGTACAATATTAATTAATGGAAATATCTCAATCACAATTAAAGTGTGCAGATTGCTGTGAATAATTAAACAATTAAAAAGTTAATCATTCATTACACTTAGTGATGTTTACCTTAACGTACATCTAATTATTTTATAATTAATTGATGCACACATAATGATGTGATTATAATGTCATTTAACGTCAAAGTTTTTTCAATTTTTTAATGGCTAATATGAGTATTACTAGTTTTATTTCCTAAAAAGACGGAAATACACAGAATTACGCCTGATTAATTAAAAATGACACTTAATTTAATAAATAGCTGTTACCGCATCACCTAGCTTTCTTTGTACTTAACAATTTTGATTTTGCTACCATTTAAAATTTTTAACGCTGTTATTTTGTGGAGATGAAGAAATGTTTATAACAAGTAGGATTGTAAAATATGATTATAAAAGTATTCTAAGACATTTGCCGGCACTGGGACTTTCTAGATCGCTAAGATTAACCCATTAACGGCGAAATATTTTATTTTCGTAAAAGATTTTTTTTCTAAAAAAGTATGTTAAGATGTTTAACAAATACCGAAAAATTTATAAAAAAATTCAAAAAACGGTTATTCTCCAGAAAAAATCCGTTGCCATATGGCAACACTAGTCAGTTAGGGTATACAATTTTTATTTCGGATGAAAAATACAATTACAGCCTATGCATAAACCGACATCACATTTGGAACATATGGTACGTACAATTGATGTTCACCCTTCACCTGCACAACATCTTTTCTTTTCTTTTTCTCAACAGTGTTAACCAAGAGGTGATCTAATCTATCTTACCGTATGTTGTTTGACACTTAGTTTAGCGAGACGCTTGATCTGGAAGTTGATGATCTACCACTGTTCTTGAGGAGCACTTTATATGTTAAAAGGTAAGTTTGCACAATTTCCCGTTGGAATGTTAGTTGCGAAATGTTGACCGAATGAGGATCCCTATAAACAGTCCAATCCATATCTAGGAGCCAGGTGAAGATAAGCCACCACCATTTCTTTCTTCACATGATAATTCGGTATTTAGAAACATTTTCATCAAAGACGATCCGGTACACCCATGTAAAGATTACATTCCAAAATTATAGATGGTTCAGGAGTCGTTATAGTTCTATTTTATTGTCTACAATATCTTTTTACATTCGAAATGGGTCGAATTCCGAAGTAGTTGCTATTGAAACACCATTATTATCCAGCCATTTGACAACCATTATGCCATCTTCACTATCAATAGCGGTTGCAGGATCTCCACGGTTCTTGTTCTTTGCAAAAAATTTGTTTGGAAGTAGAGGGCCACATTTTGGTATTATGTAGTACCAGTACTCCTATACACTCATTGTCTCATATGGAACAGAACGTTGAAACCAGTAAAAATGTTGTCAAAATAAAATCTATATCGTCGTTCCTTTTCTGGAAGCTCGTTTATCATGCTAATTAGAGGAGCTACGCATTTCCCAAACTCTTATTCATAAGTTTGGTTCTCTCTGACACTCTGATACGTATCGAAATTGATCAAATAACCATTGGGTGCACTGACACCACATCTTGCAACCAAAACGAATTGGCTGTCTAATATATTTCTCACAAGAGTGGCGTCCAAAGTATTTTATCATAGGCTCATCGAAGTCTAAATTCTGTTCTGGAATCCAATTTTCTAAAGATTTAATTTTAAATTTATCCATGGATGGCTAAGTTTCCAAGCTGTATCAATGTTGTTTGGTTTCCTATTATCGCAGCAATGAAGACATATTATGATTTGCCTAAATCTATCTCGTCTTATTGCATTACAGACCACATAATTTTTGACGTTTTCTTTAGTTTCCCAGTACAAGTCGCGACCTGGTAATATGTCATAACTTGGCCAAAATAAAATGGCAAAACAAAATTCCACTTCCTCAATAAAGATTTTTAGGTATGGGTAAATCATGAACAAGGCATATTAGTGGATTCCAAAATTTTTAAATGCTTTCTTTTGTTCATGGAATTTTTTGTGATGCAACAGGATCTCCAATAATCCCGTTAATTTTTTCCTTACCTGGTCTTGCCTCAAATAGTAGATTTTGATCTACCTCTAAATTTCCTTCATCGCCAGATTATTCCTCAGCATCCGTTTCCCTTATTAGGTATTAGGCCTGAGCCGTCAGTTTCCCCCGACTGGGATTGTCTACCAGAGCCCCATCATCCTCGTACGCTGAGTCTTTGTCCGTAAGGACACTGGGATCTGGAGGTTCTGTGTAAATGGCAGGTGTGTACAAATTGTTGTCATAAACTAGCTGAAGAGCGCCCTCTGGAGTAAAACCCTAAAAATAAAAAAATACACGATCATTAGATTTCCAAATATTGAAAAAAAATGTGGACATGACTGGGATTCAAACCCTTATCGCATGACACAAATCGGAGGCGCTACCATTTCACCATGAAGATTACATGAACCAATAGCTATATTTCGGTTTACTTTTCACATAACGGAAATCATTTCAGTTTTACACCTTTGGTATTCCTTTTTGACCTCTCAGAATTTGAATCACCGTTTTAGATCAAGATAAACAATAGACGCTTAGACGTCTGTTTTGTAGATACATGCAGTACCACTGAAGTGGAACTTAACGTGATTTACAATAGATAAAAGCACAAGTATTGATTTAAATTTGCGTTGCCATATGGCAGCACCAGCCGTTCATGGGTTAAGAAGCACTGTTTATTTCTTTCTTCCGACCATTTTGACGCCATAAAATATAGAAACACATAATGATAACATTAAATTAAAAATTTAAAAACCCCCGACACAAAAAAGTTTTAAAAAACATTTGCTTAAATCATAGCTGAGAACACTTTCGCACAAGTTACCTTTCAAACAAACAAAGACAAATAGAGCAAAATCGGTTAATCCGTTTAACTCTTTGCGTTGGGTGTTAATAAGATAAAATAATTTATCCGAATTTGGTAGATTTTTGTGGGTTTTTAGGTGTTTGTTACGGTATAAACTGGCAGTAAAACGAGATAACAGATAAACTTGGCTTTCGTACGACTAGCCAGCGGTCTGGTGTGAGTCAGATATTAATTTATTTTGCGCACGGTAGGATTCATAAATCAAAGTGGGGTTGAAATCGGTTTAAAACCGGAAATGGGCGCCAGGATATTTGAAATGTCACAAATGGGGAAAACTGAATACGACAGTTCACAACTCGCTCAAAATACCCAAATAACTGCTTACCTATACGTAATCTCCACACGCGACTCTAGGACCAGCAGATCTTTCGCCAACCTGATAGGCTTCAAAACAAATATTTACACGCTTAAATAAAATAATAGCGTGTCGCAAAAATCAGTCACTTCTTTGATAAACGAACACTAATCACTAGTCAAGTTACGTTAATCCAGAGACTCAACATGTAAAATAAATTTCACCCGCCAAAAAAAAATATGGTAATATATTAATAATAAAATAAAACGTTTTAACTATGTATACAATCCTTTGAAATCCAATTCTCAAATTTCGTTTAATTATGCTCAATTCATAAGAAAACAAGGAAAACATTCATCGGCCTCTAAATGTACGCCATAATTAATGAATCCCTTGAAAACTTTCGGCCGTGGTGGTTTCAATCAAACTAAACTTGATATAATTACGTTAATCTAATGAGCAAATTAAATAATAAATACGAAAATTGCTTATCCTCAGACGCTGTGTAACCGTAGGTTCACATTATAGAAAAATACAAGTCCAATAACCTAAATAAATATAATGTACATGAAGTAAATAATAATAATAATAATAATACAGGAACATAGAAATATGAGACAATGTTGGTTATAAAATAAACATCAAAGAGCTTATCTAAATTTGGCGATTCTAGCAAGAATTTGCAAACTGCCTTCTAATCAGCCCATAGCAATTTCGATATAGACGTTCGTCAGTTTGAATAACACTAATAAACACTTGAAATAAATTTGGACGATTCTCGGATGAAAGCACTGTCCTTATAATTTAAACGATAAAATAATCGAAAGTGAATCTCTAAAAATTAAACAGTGCGTTCATGCTTTCATTTAATATCCAAATAACATCATAATAAAATACACTCAAATATTTATTTAAATTTTGTCAATCGCCATATTAAAAAAAACACATGTTACCTTTCATTGAAGAAGCCCCTTGTGTTACACAGAATCTGGTACAGACGATAACCTCGACGACATGATTGATAGTGAGAGACGCTTGTGATACCATACAGCTGGTGACGGCTGCCTTTTGCTTCGCACTGTTGTTCGATTCTCAATGGATCGTGTACGCAAATGTTTACATTGATACGTAATTCGTTCATGTGGTTTTAATTTCTTTAACCGTGCTGTTCAAGCGAAATTATTTATAGCGGTTGCTTATTATCTTGACATAACTATAATGTAGTACATGTTCAGATTAATTCTTACATAAAAAGGTCTTATTTCTTTAGCAGCAGGTCATTTGGGTAAGTGGCGCACTGTGAACTACTTAATGTTTGTAATTTTGATAAGAACGTTGTATATTTCCGCACAAAGCGAAATATTCTCCAGAGGAAAGCAGAGCACCAGGTACTTAACGTTCAGCACTGTTCGGATAACTATCCTATACACACAACAATAAATGGGTCTCTTGAAGGTTGAACACTTGTATGCTCCCTTTTTGGATTTTGGATTAGGGAAAAATCAACCTTTATCGAAAATTCGGTCTACATGAGCCTTGATGAACGTCATTTCGCTATGACTACGCACCCTAACTATACGCTTCGACGCCTATACTACTATTGCTAACATAAAAACTTTACTTTCGGCCACATTGGTTTTCCAACCACCTCCACTCTAATTTGCCCAAAAAAACTTAAATATATCACTCCGCGCATACACGAGGCCTAAATTGGAAAGAACGTCTGGAGAGATTGCTTTGCCAGCAAGTCTGTTTCTTCTCGAAATCTTATCTGAGGAATTGGATATTTAAACTTTTATCAATCGGAAGGGTGCCAATCTGGCGCAAAAGATGTACCTTACAAAGTAATACTTGAATGCGTTCTTTAATTAAATTTTATATGATGCAATCCCAACGTTATTTAACTAAATTAAAATACGAAATTCATTTCTACAAAACTATCCCTATTTACAACCACACTAATGAATGTTTCCTTTCAAACTCTGGTAAGAGGGTTTACCTAAATATCAATGCCAGAACGTAAATCACATTCTCTTTTTTAAGCTTCCATTTTGACTACGATCTACAACACAAACTTTATTTTTGTCTTCGAAAATACAAAAAAAGTTCTTAAACCTTTAAATCACATAAATTACAAAAGAAAACGTTACAAACGAACAGATAATTTTGAAATTGAAATTTATCGGCGAATTTTACATCAAAACCGAACGTATCACGATCCCTTGTTGAAGCTGCTTACAGAGACGACCAGAGAATTCAATCATAGGCAAGCAATGTAACCGAACTTCTGCATATTAAACAAGCGTTTGACATGGTCTGACACGCCAGTATCCTTATCTGACCCGTAACCTGAACATCCCTGAACACTTTGCCAAACTTTTACTCTAGTAACTGACTAATCGGTCAGTAGGAGTCAAAGTTGACTACACCTTCTCCGATCTATTCCAACCCACACCGACCTCCCTGAGGAAATAGAAGAATCCATTGATAATACCCCTTATGCCGTCCATACATGGATACAGGCGAACAAGATTGTATTCACCACACTAAGACACATAGCCAAACAATACTCACGCATTTAACTTGATTAACATAAGCTATTCAAGTAAAATCAAAACATTTTTTGGAAACACCAAAAAACTAAACTCAAGTTTGTAAACATGAGCAAGAGAAGATTGACTAGGGCTGAAGAGTAGATGGACTCCTGAACATTCCTCGAAAAAGCATCAGGATAAGCTAGTAATAAATAAGAACTACCATAAGCATGAGCGAACTAACAAAAAAAAAATACCAGGGAGACTCTTTATTCGCACCCTTTCTTGAATTTTCTTGTACAAAACAGCGGCGAATGGCGCTAAAACTCACCTTCGCCTGTATCTAAGTTTTTTTTACAACACTTACACCAACACCCGTAGAGAACATAACGGCGGTAGATTCATTCTCGGTGTCATCTACTTGCACCGTCAGACCGAAGGACTACCATTCTAAATTCTGCTGGTCCCACAGTGTCGAATAGAAAACGCAACTGGGACGATTGCCCAGGTCTTCTAGTCGATCCTACATACAAATTTACACACAAAATACGTTTACGCGCTGCCTTAGGTAACTGACTAAGTGTAGTAAGAAAAACGATCAACCAGATCAAGATACGATAATTATTTCTTGTTCCAAAATATCTAGTACGTAGAAATTGTGTAAAAAAGGGAGTATTAAAATATTATTACTTAACGTAACTGCCTTTACTGTAATCAATTTCTCTTATGTAGTCCTGAATCCAATCCCTTTCTGCACTTCACTTCTCGATAAAGATCGGATTAAAGAAATATTCCTAAATCTAGCATTCTTTAACACCAGATTACATCAAACGTTTAGTTTATTCAGCCCACCTGCATAAAAGCCTAATATTTCAGAAAAGTAATCGTTCCTGAAAGTTTAAACATCTTGTACAACCGTCCCGAGATAAAAGATACGCCCGGTAATATCTCTGGTTAATACGAGACTACGCACACACACTTTAAAAAAAAACCTGTAAATTAAGAAGCCTCCTACCTCCACAAGCACGTCAGTCGTCTGTCCTAAATACGGATAGACCTTATCCGAAAGGAAAGGGGAACCTTCTTATTCTAGGTTGAATTAATTAATAAAACTAATTTCTACATCATCCTGTCAATTAGATAGGTTACGTTAGAAATATTATTAAAATACGTTACTTCAGTATATTTTGAGTTAATTTCTCCTACTGTAAATCTATTTCTTTTACCTGTATCTCTAATCTTATTCTTCTTAGCACCCGGAAAGGAAACAGATTCCAGTACCCGAGTGGATTAGGGGTCATCCGGAGTTCTGGTGGCAAGGAACGGCCCATTATTTTTCTTTTGTTTTAATAAAATAATCCGTTTAATTCATCTTTTTGGTTTAGTAGCATAGAATAGAGTGATTGAACTTGGTTTTTTGTTTTGTTTATAGTTTACATTTTATATTGTTATTATCTTAGCCTAGAATAATAATAACAATTTCTACTTGCCCTGTTGACTATTTACATAGCATAGGATATGTCAATAATATAATTAGTGATAAGAATAATACAGATGTATAACAAATGCATGGACACTATACTTAAAACAAATGTGTCGGACACAGTTAGACATCACAGATTGTCATCAAAAAACTATCTTAAAGAGTAATAACATTTTTTTATTAACAGAGACTTTATTTTTTGCTTAAAAATGTTTTTAGTGCAGTTTTATAGCCAAACACTTTGGACAGATTTCGAACGTTGTTAAATTGTGCGAAGGTAACTATGATGTTCTTATAACACACTCCATTTTTTACACTCTGTTTAGCATACACAAGCATATACATTGTTAATAAGCATGGCAATGTCAAAATCTTTAATTGAACAAAAATTTTTCTGCAAGTGGTACGATGGTTTGCTCCAAATATATTTCTTATAAGTGTAAATATTTAGAATTGCAAGCTTATAGGGTATATATATATATATATATATATATATATATATATATATATATATATATATATATATATATATATATATATATATATATATATATATATATATATATATATATATATATATATATATATATAATATATAACCTTTTTCTATTTATTTGTCAGCTCTATCCAAAAGAACTCCCAATCTTCGATTTCGAGCTATATACGCGATAAAGCAGAATAAAAATAGACGGATTCCATTAAAGTCTTATAAGGCTTTGCAGAAATCAAAGCAAACTAGTGTTGAACGTATTTCATGCCAAATAAAAAGCGTTAGATCCATCAGTACTACACGTTTTAATGAAACTCCAGACTTGATAGGCATGCAGAAGCTACAGATTCGCCATTATTAAATGAGGCTCATGAGCAAAGTTCTGTAAGACGTGCCTGAAATGTGCAGTCTACGCCTGAAAGAACATAGCTCTGCTCTTCAAACGACACTATATTGAATGAGACTTCTGAACGACGTTCGGCAATGCGTATGAGAAATGTTGAGTCTATGGATCAGTCTAGAGTATAATTTAGGGTAGATTATGATCATTCTATACATACATCTGCTGACATAGTTTGTTTCATATGTAATATACTTTGCTACCGTAAAAAGTACAGTCAGTCAGAACAGGTGGTTTACCAGGAGATGTATTACCAAATGAACTAATGTCTCAATATGATGTTATATCTGTCACCGATGTGCCTGCACACTTCATAGGGGAGAAATACTTACGCAAGCTTAATAGAATAGTATGTTGTTACGTAACATTCCCCCAGAAATAAAGACATCCGATGTTTAAATACGTTATTTAGTAGGATTATTCCATTTATAAGAATGGTTAGTTTCAAACTTCTCCTCTCGTACCTGACTAATCGGTCGGTTGCAGTCAAAGTGGGAAACGCCTCCGATCCATTCCAACCGGCGTGCCACAAGTTTCTCTCTAGCCCCAATCCTTTTCACAAGAACCATAAATTGGCTCAAAGACTTACAAAGAACTCGATTTGACAGGAAACAAAACCGAGCACACCCACTGGACGCCCTCCAGAATCGAATCAGAGGTTGCTACCCCAAAACAATGCAACATACGTACAAAATATACATACGCCGTGTTATAGGTTTTGTATCACCCATATACACACTTATATAAACCCTAATCACCTCTCCTCCATCGCCTTCTGTGAACTCCGAATACTTGGATGCATACATAGGCTGCCCCAATGACGTTACAATACAACAATCAAGCATTCCACCCATCACAAACGGATTACAAACATTGCAAAAAAACTTTAGACACAAAGGAATTTTCGGCGACACAATTCTGACCAGAGATATTATTACCACACCCAACACCTCCGATTTCCTCCATTCACGCGCAAAAACCAAACTCAAATTCAAACGCCCTCCCGCCGTCCTAACACAACTTTTCAACGACCTCCCTCAGGAAATAGAAGAATCTATTGATAATACCTCTTATGCTCCCTCGTCTATTCGATAACGACCATGCATGGATACTGGCGATCAAAATTGTTTTAACCACACTAAGACACAGCTAAACAAAGCTCGAGCATTTAACTTGATTAATATAAGCTATTCAAGCAAAGTCAGAACATTTGTTTATAAACACCAAAAAAGCATTTGATTAATTAATAGTAAAATTCAGTATAATATTAAATTTTATTTTTTGTTGTTTTTTGTCACTTTTATTATTATGATTTATGTTAATAATCAATAATATTGTTCTCAATAGTTAGTTTAATTTGTAGATTAATTTTCATTTAATTAAAATACATAATATGTCAAGGTTGCTTTGATATGAATTTAATTGTGTAATTTGACACTTTCTCATTGGCAGATTATAAACATATGATATATGGTTGAAAAGCATTTTTTATAAAGAATTCAAAAATGCAAAAATCCAATATGGCGTCCATAAGAAAATCGAAAGTTGCGTGCATTATCTCAAAATCTAGTAGGCCTAGATTTTTTTCAAAATCATTTTTGAAATCCTCGCTACCTGTTACCCCCATCCTGCAAAAATCGTGGATGTATCTCTTGCAAGAAACAAGATATAGCGATTTTTAGAAAACGCATATTTTCAGTTATCACCCTTTGTCTAGTAAATGGAAGGGATTTTTTGACATGTAACCATGGTTACTTCTTGGGCATATAATGACGCAGCTTTTTCTCCATTTAACCATCTTCGTATCTCTAACGGTTTCCAATACCCCCATGCATTTCATCTTAAACTGGACACCCTGTATATAAGTATTTTTCCAATAAATATTTTTCATAATCTAGTTCATCACTTCACATGTAGCATTCTTGAAACGGATAAAGGATTCTAGGAATATATTTACCACAAGTAATAGAAGCAAAAAAAGAAATTAAACATTTTTTTCTATTCTAACATTTTAATTATTTTAGTAACAATTATTTTACAATGAATGCTCAGTCATTCATTATCTAGTAACAATAGCCATAAATTGTCTAGTATCTGTAACACGTTTCCAATAAATTCACTCTTAACAAGTAGTAAAGGAGAAAATTACAAAAAAAATGAACTAACGTTTAAATATATGAAGCATGTTTTACACGTTAATTATATTTTATCTCACATTTTTTTCATAAAAATTATTACAGCCAATTCACAACTTTTTTTTCTTGCATTCTTGACCTTTTTTTATACATGACACAACCACATATTCAAATAAAAAAAAACTACTTTACACATCTAAATTATCTAGTGTCTGTAAACACGTTTGGGAATTTCTTACATCCCGTCTTATTCTCTCTAAGTTATTTGCAGCTTCTGCTCATTCGACACTGAGGCGCACCACACGAGACACTTCCGATACTACTTTGCATATACACGTTTAAAATTTGACGCCACCACTTAACACTTTTAAGTTTAAATTGTTCCAAGCTACTGGGAATATACTCGGTCTGATGCGTTCCAGCATCCTTCTCAGGTGCTCCGATTAGCGTCAAATTTTTCCCCCCATATTAGAGTGGTAACGGAGTTGCTATGACAGTGGTTGCAGGCGTGATACTGAAAATAGTAATTGAATAATCAGTAAAATAATAACTGAATTAAGTAACCTATACTTACTTTTCTGTATAGCGAGATGTCATCCTCAACACCTCTACCTCTGATAGAGATAACTGAAATACCTTCATTTGAAGGTATTGGTAGCTACTGCTGCCGGCTCAAACATGGCACCAAGATATCATGTAATATATTACAGTTCTTCTTGAACGATAGTTTGGATTTTGTGTTAGTTGAAGCCATCGTGACTACTATTACTACATAATGAATGATTGAATTAATATTCACACTTTAACACTATATGCATGAAAATATGTTAACATTAACAAAGAAAATGCAAACATATATACAATTAATCAAACCGAAGCGCATGGAAAATATTCAACAAGTGTAAATAAATAAGTAAACGTGTGAATATATTTCAAACAAGGTTAACTTAAAATTCTCGTGTAAAACGAATACATTAAATACAACACTTTTGATATTTAAAACATAAACACATGAAAGAGATTGTTTTTTTTCAATTTAAAACTCTTTAGCATATTTGAAGACATGTAACAACTTTCAGCATCAATAAATAACGTTTTACATAGATTAAGTACCCGACCTGCAACAAAGTAATGATAATGATTATTCAATTAGCCTGACGCTACTTTGCGTTTTTTTTACAAAATACTGCGGAGCACACACACACACACACACACACACACACACACACACACACAACACACACACACACACACACACACACACACACACACACACACACACACAAACACACATCGCATTGTTACTAAATTAGTAATTGTATTGAATATTTGATTATTAAGTATTTTGAAAATAAAACGACCTAAGAATTTGGTTAGCTTATTTAAAATGAATACAATTGAAAGAGTTTTTTTATTTAATTTAGGTTTCTATCTGCATAGTACTATTGCAAAACAATGTTAACAGTACGTGATTTTATTTTTTTACCGTCTATTTGTAATTTTTGTATAATTTCAACGTTTGCATACTCCGTATATTAGGTACATGAAAGAGTTCTATTTTTAGAGCGTATTGATAAGTTTTTAAATATTTGCGATAAGTATCTATACAGTGAAAATTTATATTTTTTATTGCTGACACTATTATCCACGAATTATTGCTAATTATTTACTTTTTTCTACACTAATATCACTACCCCGTTTCACTTGCTGGAAAAATTAAAATCTACACCTTTTTTTCAGTTGAATCTATAATTCAGTAAAGTATCTTTATTTAAATATTATAAATTCTTGATAAAAAGGAGAATGGTAGCTTTATATAGATAATTAAAGCGCAAACAAACGCACACACGTGAAAGAGGCTGTTTTTTTTTCAATTTAAAACGCTTTAGCATATTTTCTTTAAATATTCATATTTAATACGGCTTTTATATTAAATTATTTTTTTTTATTGAATAAAAGTCACATCTTGGTTATCACTGAAGGTAAAGTAACCAATATCCTTTCATTTGGAAGTAAGATATACTGTAAAACTTTGTACTTGTTTTGATTCTATGATTTAGAGTATACGTATACATGTTAAAATTTCAAACTTTGTTTCTCAGCAAGTAGACTAATAGTTGTGTGTATGTGTGTGTGTGTGTGTGTGTGTGTGTGTGTGTGTGTGTGTGTGTGTGCTGTGTGTCGTGTTGCGTGTGTCGTGTGCTGTGACGTGTGTCGTGTGTGATGTGTGCAGTGTGTGTGTGTGTGGGTGTGTTCGATTGTACATGTGTGCGTGTCGTGAGTGCGTGTGTGCTGTGTCGTAGTGCGTGTGTGCGTGTGTGGTGTGTCGTGTGAGCATGTGTGCGTGTGAGCTGTGTGCGTGTGTGCGTGTGCTGCGTGTGTGCGTGAGCGTGTGTCGTGTCGTGTACGTAGTGTGTGCTCTGTGTGTGTGCTGGTGCTTGTGCGTGTGTGCTGTGTGCGTGTGTGGTGTGTCGTGTGTGTGTGTGAGTGTGCATGTGTCCGTGGGTGCGTGTGTGCGAGTGTCATGTGTGCGTGTACGTGTGTGCGTGTGTCGGGACGTGTGTGGTGCATGTGTGCGTGTGCGTGTGTGCGTGTGTCGTGTGGCTGTGTGCGTGTGTGCGTGTGTGCTGTGTGCGTGCTGTGTGTGTGTGACGTGTGTGCTGTGTGTGTGTGGTGTGTTCGTGTGTGCTTGTTGCGTGTGTGGTGTGTTCGTGTGTGCTGTGTGCGTGTGTGCGTGGTGCGTGTATGCGTGTGTACATGTTGCTGTGTGCATGATGTGTCGTGTGTGGTGGTGGTGCATGTGTGTGTGTGCGTGTGTGCGTGTGTGCGTGTGAGCATGTGTGCGTGTGCGTGTGCTGTGCGTGTGTGCGTGCGTGTGTGCGTGTCGTGTGTGTGTGTTCGTGTGTGCTGTGTGGTGTGTGGTGTTGTGTGTGTGTGTGCGTGTGTGCGTGGGTGGTGTGCGTGTGTGCGTGTGTATGTGTGCGAGTGTGCATGTGTCCGTGGGTGCGTGTGCGTGTGTGCTGTGTGCGTGTGTGCGTGTGTGCGAGCGTCGTGTGGTCGTGTGCGTGTGTGCGTGCGTGTGTGGTGCATGTGTGCGTAGTGTGTGCGTGTGTGTGCGTGTGTGCATGTCTGCGTGTGTGCTGTGGTGTGTGCGTGTGTCGTGTGTCGTGTGTGCGTGTGTGGTGTGTCGTGTGGTGTGTGCTGTGTGCGTTGTGCGTGTGTGTGTGTGCGTGTGTGCTGTGTGTGTGTGCGTGTGTGGTGTGCTGTCTGCTGTGTGCGTGTGTGTGTGCGTGTGTGTGTGTGGTGTGTGCGTGTGTGTGTGTGCTGTGAGTGTGCGTGTGTGCGTGTGTGCGTGTGTGTGCGTGTGTGCGTGTGTGTGTGTGCGTGTGTGCGTGTGTGTGTGTGCGTCTGTGTGTGTGGTGTGTGCGTGTGTGGGTGAGTGCGTGAGTGCGTGTGTGCGTTTGAGCGTATGTGGGTGTGTGCGTGTGTGCGTGTATGCGTGTGTGTGTGCGTGTGTGCATGTGTGCGTGTGTGCGTGTGTGCGTGTGTGCGTGAGTGCGTGAGTGCGTGTGTGCGTTTGAGCGTATGTGGGTGTGTGCGTGTGCGTTTGTGTGGGTGTTTGTGTGTGGGTGTGTGGATGTGTAGGTGTGTGGGTGTACGGTAGTGTGGGTGTGTGTGTGTGTGTGTGTGTGTGTTTGATGTATGTGATAATTGTATTTTTTAGTTATCCTAATGGAGCTAAAGTAAAAATAAGATCCATTGTAATATAAAATAGGTAAATAACTATTGTAGCACTCATATGAAATAAAAAAAGAAGGCTACAAATCTTAGTGCCATTGAACTAAATCTAAACCTTAGGTGAGGAAGGTTCTTAGTAATTTAATATACATGAGATAACGTAAATGCAGCTTTGTTTATAGAACTACATCGGTTTACGATGCATTATTAAAAACAATAGGTTTCATTTTAGAAAAAAATGTAAAACAATTTTGGTACTAAATTCTCTATACTCTCATATACAAAGCATTATTGCGAGTGACCTTGAACTAAGCCATAATTTACCCTATATCACTACTTTCTAGGTTCCGTTAATTACTAAAAACTAATTGGAACATCATCCTGTCAATTAAATAGTTCTCGTTGTAGATATTACCGTAATACGTTACTTTAGCATATTTTGAGTTAATTTCCGTTCCTGTAAATGCATTGCTGTTACTTGTATCGTTAATATTATTCTTCTTTGCACCAGGAAGGAATACAAATTCGGGTGCCGAGTGGATTGGGTGTCGTTCGTATTTTTTTTTGTTTTAATAGCGTAATCCGTTTAATTTACTTTTTGGCTTAATAGCATAGAGTAGAGCAATTAAACTTTGTGTTTTTGTTTTGTTTATAGTTTATACTTTGTATTTCTATTATTTTAGCGTAGAATAAGTGTAAATATTTAGAATTGTAGAGTTATAGAGCAATATATGTATAAAACCTTTTTCTGTTTATTCGTCAGCCCTGTCCAAAAAATTCACGCCGAATCTTCGATTTCGCACAATATACGCGGTAAAGCAGAAAAAATAGACATAGTTCATTGGTGTATTATAAGGGTTTGCAAAAATCAAAACAAACTAACGTTTAACGTAGTTTGCGCCAAATAAAAGCGTCTGATCTATCAGTATTTCGCGTTCTAATAAAACTGCAGACTTGATAGGCATGCAAGAACTGCCTTTTGGCCTTTATTAAATGAGACTCATGAACAAAGTTCTGTAAGACGTGCCAGAAGTGTGCAGTCTAGTGTTGAAAGAACGTAGATCTGCTCTTCAAACGATACTCCGGAGCAGCGTACTTTTAGGCATGACAGAGATGCAGAGATTACAGTTCGGCCTATATTGAATGATACTCCTGACAACGTTTGGCAAGGCGTGCCGGAAATGCTGAGTCTATGGATCAGTCTAGATCAGTAGATGTACTACCAAATGAGCTTATGACTCAAGATGATGGTATCTCCATCTATCACCGATGTGCCTGAACACTACAAAGGGGAAAAACACTTGCGCAAGCTTAATATCATGTACAAACATGGTTAGTTTCAGTGGTCACCTTGGACAATATGGTTTCCATGGTCAAGATTTACTTTTTGGCCAAGATGTTAAAGAAATAGCTGAAGAGTTTTCACTACAAACGAATAGTGACTATTCAGCGATTGCTTGTGAAAAATTGTAGTCAATTCAGAGATTATGTCATTACTCTGCAATAAATTCACAACTACGTTAGATTGGCTTATTGTTAATAATACTTTCTACAGAACTGTTAGAATTATAGCTTACGTGGCTTAAGTAGCGCAAAAATCTTGAAGCGTATTGTGGTTTGTGAACTCAATGAACAAAATCTGTTTGATAATCCTCATTACAGATCAGCTTTAGCAGATTTGCAAAGACGCAAAACTGGCATTTTAATTTTGTACTGTGTCGTAGCCTACTATTTAAAAATATTTTTACATCTAGCATACCTCGCAGTTGCCACTTGAAGCTACTACTAGTACTTACAATGCACTAAACACGATCATTCTACTTTAAAATTCTTATGTCTGTGCCGTACTACACCATCCACACCATACTGTATCATACCAAATCATAATAGTTCATTATCTTAATCCCCTCCCACGTTCGTGGTCTCTACTGTATCTTATAATATTCAGCATCATTCACTTGTAACGTACAAAGATCCACATCCGATTCAAGAGCGTCGATTTTATGATTTTCTGAAGTTACTGCATTAAAAATTGCCAGTCTATTAGCTTTTTTTATTTACATTTAACGGTTTAATTGATATTTGCTCCAATAGTACTGATTTCATAAGTTTCTGTAGTCGCAGTATTAAATTGATGTAGTAGTGCCACCTAGGAGATTTAGACGGTTTCCCTGTCGGTTTCAAAACCGCTTACTTAAAGGAGTGTTGCGTTCGCTAAATTACCAATAGAGGGCAATGTAATAAAACATTAAAACAAGGGACTTTATTTCTAGAATACACAAATTATAACATCAATTTGGTAACAATGCTATCTGATAACCAAAAACTTCTTTAAAATCGTTCTTGAATGTGGTTGTGGACACCCATGTTGGTGAAAAATGAAGGATTTTTACTGAGTCTGTATACCTTGTATATCTTGTAAGATTTACTAATCGCTATTTTGTGGCGGTTATATAAGAATCTTGTTTTCACTAAAGAGGTAAGTTATCTAAATTTCTTCAATTTCTTTGTAATTTTTACATTTCTTTTAGTGCCGAGATTCCGTAAATCACTAAATCGCTATTTTCACGACTGAAATTAACCATAATTGTTGATATACCACGTAGAGCTCGACTTTAATCTACCAAGATAAAGTAACGTTACCTGATCAAATTGCAATTACTTATCTTAACTTATTTTTAACTCTCTTAGATTGAATATATCTTTCCGATCTAAGTCTTTTCGATTTTGGCTTATCGATTTACTTCAGTCTCTTTAGAACGCTCTTTCTTGCTGCTGTTGATGTTTTCTTTGTCTGGAATTAACCTTATACTGTGCAGAAGAGAGTTATTTGCTCTAACTAAGTATTTTATATTTCTGGTGATTATGAGAGTGAAGTGGTGACCACTCGACACTTATAACATGTGCTCATGATGGATCTACATTAACCAGGACAAGTTTGATTAATATCAGGATCTAAAGTATCAATAATCATCTAATCGGGTCAGAGCTACCCATTATCGCATATGTTAATTAATTTCATCTATAAAATTTACATTATAAATTTACGTGTGTTGTCTTCTGCAGTGGTTGATATAGCTTCTATAAAATAATAAGGTTGATTAAATTAATGATGCCACTGACATTACAATGCACTACTTAACTTTGTTTAGGAAGCTGTCATTCTACAGTTTGCTTGTTAGTATAACCCTTATAATTTGTACGTCTTGTGCAGATAACTCACTACTGGGTATTTGATGTAAATTGGTAGCAATATTAATTGCTTTGTTGTGTGGTTGAAATAACCTAGTTTAGATTAGTTATAATAGAACCTTTATGAACCACAACCAGTGTTGTGTTAGCGGGATGGTCCATTTTTATGGTTTGGGAACTATTGTCTGAAAGTGCAACTGTCTGCACAGAAGCCTAGATGTTATCATACCGGTTGTGTTTATAGTTTTTTTATACGTTTACATCAAAATTTAACGCGGGATAATTCGTTTTTAAATTTATCATTTAGATTTAAGTAGGATGTTCTATTGTGGATTGGAGTACTCAGATTGTAGACGGCCGAATCCTGTTCGCGTATTTGTTTGCATAGAAGAATTAAGACTAGGCCAAGCGTGATCTGAACAGTCCTCTCTAAAAGATATTTATTTGAGGGTATGGTTATTATTACGCGTGAAGTTGTACAATGGCAAGTTAAAGTATCGAATTCTTTGTAAGTTGAGGGTTGACACAGTGAAGGATCTTTCAATGAACCCGAGAGGTGTATAAAGTAATAATAAAAATTAATCAATTTTATTTGTTTTAGTTGCTCGTAGCTAAATATTGAGGCCTGCTTCGTAATTACTTACTCGGGGTGAACCCTTATATATGTTAATATATAAAATCTGTTTAGTTTAAGATAGCTGTTCATAGGCATCTATTAGCAATTCATTATCCCTCTATCCATCCTCCTAAGTGTTCCTGAGTGCTTTAGCACGATAGGCCTAATTTAGCCTGTTAAGTTTTACAATCATAGAAAAAAAGTTTTGGGGGAAAATTTTAATATAAATTAGTCTCAGAGAGATTTGCTTGTGATAAGACTAGTGTGAACCTCAGCTATATTTATTTACGTATAAAATTTGTTTTTCCTTCTAGGAAAAATTTAACCTAAAGTGTGATCCTTACCTGGCATCGGATAATACCAAACCCGTCTAGTCCTTAAATTAAAATTTTGAATACATTAAGATCAACTAAGGGAACTGGTGCTTGTTTAATATTTCTGCTTCTTTTTCCTGGTTTAATCCTTACGGGACCCTTCGGAATGAGCCATAATTCACTTCTCTGTAAATCTTGTGGCGCTCAAATCCTTGCTCACTCTCCTTATTATTTCTATGATGACCATTTCGCGTTGTCTCTCTAACTAACCTAATTACAAGGTGGTTTACGATTAGTTTATCATTTGACTGAGTTAGCAGCCACGCTGTTTTCTGTAACAATATTATATTAACATAATATTTGTTTTTATGTGATGTAGTAGGTTCGACACGTGACACACTTTAATCCTTTTCTACACTCACTTTCCACAAACAGTACTACATCTTATACGAAAATTTTATTTGTATTGAACGATTGAAAGTGGCTTAGAATCCCTTACAAATTTATCTCCATTTCTTTTTCCCGCTCTGCCAGGCGCTGCTCATTATGTACCTAGAACATATTTATTGAGATCATTCCAATGAGCCCAAACACAACACCTATGCTGTAACTTGGTGAGTAGTTTGGTATCCTGTAAATTCCATTAGGCATGGTTTGATGATCTTTAAACGGCGGATCCGATTTTCTTGAATTATAGCTAAACACACTTGATCAATTCACCTTACAAACAAAAAATCTGAACCAAAACCGGCTGCCGCTGCTGTCGGTGGACGGGGTGCGAGGATAACTGTAACCTGAAGGCCCGGCTTGTCATGCCTTGCCATGTCTGTTAGTACGGGAAAAATAAGGTTTGAGGGTAAAAAATAGTGTCGTTTAGAAGGATGGACTTCCACAGAGGTGCAGCCTCTGGACGTTGAGAGTCTAATACAAAGGAGAGATGTTTATTAGTAATTAAAACAACAATTTTTAATTTTACAATGCTTGTCCTGCGTGTCTTTTTCTATGATGGTCCTAGTTCTGTTCTGTACAATAGTTTTGTACTGTTTTGGTAGTTCCCCTACTCTTGTCCTAAGGTAGATTTCCGGGCTCCTGTATTTGTTGTAGATTCTCCTCCTCGACGGGAACCACTTCTGCGTAGTGACTGTATGCACAGCAGTGACAGTCGTAACTTAGAAGCGGCGATGTCCAGTCACAAGTTGTAGCGCAAGAACAGTAAATTCGTTTTTTGAAATTATTTATTAATTTAACAATTATTTTACGTTTTAATTCTTTTTAATTTGTTAGGATCACGAAAGAAACACGACCTCTTAGTGCACAATCGATCGGAAAAGTTCCAGGAATATTCCAAGCACCAATCCTTGTATATGGCCTGCTCCAAAAACAAATGTGGTGCATTTGGCGCAATGGTAATCCAAAATATACTGACGAATAGAGTTTTGATGGAGCGATAGTACGCCATATATGTTACAATTGTGTTACTGATTACTAGAGAGCGGATAGTTAGGCAAGAAAAACCCATAAAAAAGCAGGCAAAAAGGCAACAAAAACAGTCAAAAAAGGCAAGGAAAAAGGCAAAATTAAAATTCGAAAAAGGCCCACAATTGTTTAAAATAATTTAATACTACTTACGTAAAATGAATTTACAAATAAAAAAATAAAAATAACAAAACATTTAATCTACGTTAACATTATTATTCCAGGCTGTAATTAAGTACTGTTCCGTATGGTCAGGTAACAAATTTGGACAATTTGCTTGTATGTCGAGAAAGATCTCTCGACATCACAGGATGTAATGGGGGCATATTTAATTGCAGCGACTTCTTGAGGGCTTGCATCCAAGCCAATGGCCTCTTTTCCTTTATGTACATTTACAATCTCCTTTATTATGTGAAGATTTGGATTCTTTTGTAATACAGATAATATCTTTTCATTTACTTTTATCCCACTAGCACCAGGTACCCGTGCGATTTCATTTACCACATCGTCTACTATCCCTAACGCTTCCACTAACGTGAGGTTCCTTGCTTCGAGTTTCTTTATAGTTTCGAGTAGGTAGCAGAAATGGGTGTTTATATACATTATACCTCGACGGACGTTTTCATCTTCAAAACTCTCTTGAGCTATTTGTATAGCAGCAGCCGTGGAAGGGTGAAATGAATTCACTACCTGTAAATTATCATATCATTTTTGCAGAATTCATAACAGATTTTGCAAACATGTGTTTACCTCTTTAATTGAGGTTCAATGAAGCGCGTAAAAATTACACGCCTCGATCCAGGTACCCCATCTGGTAATCACAGGTTCAGGAGAGAGAGTGGAACTGATGGCAGTTTTTCTACTCAGAAACTCGTAATGGTGCTTTTACAAATACCTGCAATTTTTAAATCGTAACAGCAGCACACAGACAATGTAATGTTTACCTTCTTCACGGAAGAAATTAATTTATTTACAGCACTAAATTCCTTGCGAACGCATTCACACACTCTGTGCAGTGCGTGTGCTAGGCAAGTAACATGCAGTAGTTTAGGGTAGAATACCTTTAGGGCCCGTGCGGCTTTTAGCATGTAAGGTGCCGCGTCGCTTACTAAAAGCAATATTTTCGATTCAGGTATTTCGTTAAGAAATAAAATACCTAAAACAAAAACTGTATATTAATCAAGTATGATAGACTTAATAGTGTATGATGAACGGCTTAGAAACCTGGTGAAAGACACAAAAGTAATGCGCGGAGCGGAGTGTGGATCGGACCACTTTTTGGTTGTATCGAGAGTGTGTTTAGGGCAAAACTGGGTCTGGAGAAGGAAAGCAAACGTAGTGCGAACGTCCAGAATTAGGGTTGACAAATTAGTTGATAATGGTGCGAGAATGAAATACGCAGATGCTGTGAATAAAGAGTTGAATGTGAATGAAGCAGTGTGGAACGAACAAATAAAAAACACTGACGTTGAAAGTGCATGGATAAGCTTGAAAAACTCTGTTGTCAATTGTGCCGTACGAATAAGTGGAAGAGCGATTGTAGCTAGGTAGAAAAAATGTGCTTGGTGGAATGAGTCGGTAGAAAAGGCAGTAAGTAAGAAAAAAGATGCATACATGGCAATGATTGCTGCAAAAATGAGACTGAGAAGAAGCGATTGTATGAGGTGTACAGATTAAGAAAGAAAGAAACGAAGGAGGCAGTGAGAATAAGTAAAGAGGAAGTGATGACTGTGGAAGGAGAGAAATGCAGAATGATTTTGAGGGAAACAAAAACTCTTCTGAAAATGGGTCAAAATACAAAATGTGGCCCAAAACAGAACGCTGCAGGAGTTATGAATGCTAGAAGCGAAATAGTATGGGACGATTGTGAAGTGAGAGAATGCTGGCAAGAATATTTCGGAAAGCTGTACAGTAGTGAGGAAAGTAAGACTGAAGGGTTACATAAGGAGAATATAGAAGAAATGATGAATGAAATTGAGAAGGATATTGGAATAAATGAGGTAGAAAACGGTAGGAAGGTTGAAAAACGGCAAGGAGCAGGCGTAGATGAAATCACTGGATGAAATTCTCAAGTATGGTGGTGCAAAGCTTATACGAAGATTGCGTGAATTATTCAATGTATGCCTTATGTGTGGAAAAGTACCAAGTGATTGGAAGAGCACGATCATTGTACCATTGTATAAGCGTAAGGGTGATTGTAAGAACTACAGAGGAATAAGCTTGCTCAGCGTACCTTGTAAAGTATTTGGAAGAATACTGATTGATAGAGTACGAGAAGCTACACAAACTAAGATGTGGGATGTGCTAGGTGGCTTCATGCCAGGGAGAGGATGTGTCGATCAGATGGTTGCTCTCCAGCAGGTGATCGAAAAGTGTTTAAAAGTAAAAGGAAGTTGTACTGTGCGTTTGTAGATCTGGAGAAAGCATATGACAGAGTGAATAGAGAAGCTGTGGGAAATATTAAATGAATATGGCGTAAATAAAGGTCTAATAAATGGAATAAGGGCAGTATACAACGGTAGTCGGGCATGTGTTAGGGTGAGAGGACGTGTGAGTGAATACTTCAATATTGAGCAATGAGTGCGACAAGTTTGTGTGATGTCACCATGGTTGTTCAATGTATACATGGATAAATGTCTTAGACAAGCATGTACCGATACAAATGGTGTAATGGTTGGTGACGTAAATATACGACTTCTGGTGTATGCAGATGACACAGTCTTATTAAGTGACAGTGCGGATGAGCTACAAACCGCTCTGAGGAAGTTTGATACAGTCTGTGAGAGCAGGGACCTAAAGGTAAACGTGAAGAAAACTAAGATTGTGGTGTACAATCGGGAAGGTGGAAAGGAGAGTAGAGTATTTACTCTGCAAGATAAAATTGTGGAGCAAGTGGACGAGCTGGTATATTTCGGTAGAATGTTTACTGCAGATGGTACAATTGAAAGCGAGTTTGGACGAAGGGTCAATGCTGGAAGGAAAGTGATTGGAAGTATGTGGACGATAATGAGAAATGAAAGCATCAGCCTAGCTGCGAAACGAGCAATCTATAATGGCGTATTCGTCCCGTCAGTACTGTATGGAAGTGAGACATGGGTATGTCAAAAAAAGCACGAAAAAAAAATAAATGCCGTGGGTATGAGATTCCTGAGAAGCGCATGTGGTAAAACGAGAAGGGACAAGATAAAAAATGAATGCATAATGACGGAGTGTGGTGAGGAAAAGACGATGATGGACAGATATAAAAGTTGTACATTACGTTGGTTTGGTCACATTGAGAGAATGAACAACGCAAGATTAACGAAACAAATATATGTGGGTGAGGTTACGGAAAGGCCGGCCTGGTAGGCCGCGTAAAACTTGGCTGAATGTAGTAGAATCTATGATAAAGGAAAGAAAGGTAAGCAGTTTTAAAAACAAAAGGGCATGTCAGAGACTATTTATGAATCTTGTGGAAGCTAGGGAGGTATGCGGAGATAAGATAAGATATAGATTGTGAATGAAAAATAAATAAGAGGCAGGGATTGTTTTGGCTACCCCGCAAGGGAATGGCGTGAAGGTTAAGTTAAGTTAAGTTTATTTTTTACGGTTCACTTAAAACCACATTTTTTCAATTTTATTAAAATAAAAAATCGACAAAAAAGGCAAAATCCCAAAAATTTCTTTAAAAAGGCAAAAACCGCCAAAAACATCAAAAAGTCAAAAAAGGCAAAGTAAAAATTGCATGTTTGGAGTCGTCATGTCTTAAAACTTATAGAAATTCAACTTTGCCTTTAATATCCTCATTAATTCAAAAAAGGCATTTGCCTAACTATCCGCTCCCTACTGATTACTTATATAGGAGTAATGTATTTTATCAATCCCTTGTGTTAACGTTGTAAATTAGTATTTGCATCATATAAGAGGATACGTATTTTTAAAAGTCGACCTTGGTGTTAAAAAAATGTTTAAAAGGGGAATATGAGAATAATTTGTAACCTTCATGTTATAATAGAGCCTCGATACCTAATAAAGGAAATTGAAATTTGTACGTGCTTTACTTAAAATTTTACGTTCAGCTCAATTTATTAGATTTACCGAATCGTACAACACAATTTTGTGTATCAGGTGTAAAGTACAACGATTGAGTTCGTGTGTGTTTTCTTAAAAGGTCGATATATGTATTTTGCGGTTTTATGAGTGGGAGGTCGTGCAAAAGAACAAACAACATCAATAGGAAAGGTTATTGCGGAAAATTCGAATTGCTTTAGTTTAGTAATGATACTTTACGAGTTAGAAATTATCGTTGTTTTATGATGTGCGGTAATTCAAAAATTGCTATTTAGACTATAAAAGTAACATTGTATATGCATAAAAGAAGCAATAACGAGAATGTGGAATGTAACAATAAGCAATTTTGGAAATGTTTCGCATTATGAAAGTTTGTAAGAAAAATTAAAATTTCTCGTCGGAAAAGTTGTTACGCAAAAAGCACAATTTTGCAAAGTTGCAAGTTGTAAATTCAGAGTAACCCTTCCTCGGGGCAGAGTAATATAACAGCGCGCGCGATAGGAGGTGGTGGTGAAACGTCGAGTAATGAGTATGAATACGTCACGTCAGAACCTGAACTCGAAGTAGTAAATAGGAGCCCAAGTAGTAGAGAGAGGGTTGGTTGTTCGGGTTGTGCACGAAACTAGAAAATATATTACTACAGATTGCTAGCTTAAATTACATTGCACCTTGCTTATGGTTGTCGCCCCGTCACGTCTCGAACAGACAGCTAGATTAAGAGTCATGAAAATCAACTCTGATTGGGTACGAAGGATTTTCTAGTTAATATCGGACCTGCTTTCTCGTTTAGTTCTACTTTATTGGACCACTTAACACCTACACCCCTGATGGCCGATCAATTGCACCCGCGGAAGAGCTTCCGTTACTTCCTCTACCGATTTATGGCGCCACATTTCCTACAACACGGCTCCAATCTAACGGGTTCCAATCTTGAATGAGTCACTGTTACATGTGCGACCGTGACAAAAGCACCTCTTTTCAACCGCATACAGCTTTGTACTCTCGTATTCTCCATATTCGCGGAAGTTTCTCAACTAGAACAAAAACTACTAACTGATATGCAGAACAACTTTCAAAAACAGTCAAGATGTCGCATATCTTAATGGGGTGAAAACTTAGCCCACTTTATTTTACTGCCTATTCACTTTAATGATACCGTTATGACTAATTAAGTAATTGGGTCAACTCTTAGTTTAGTTTTGATTTAGTCCGCTCATAACCGTTCTTAATCAGTATAGAACATGAAATGTTACCTTATTGTATATTTATGCTGCGTGTCACTCTCTCATAAATTAGAAAAGCTTCTTAATATTTAAACATTGTTACTAAACTCGTTTATCTTAAGCTATCAAATAAAACACAATTAGAAAATTATGATTAAACATTCTTGTTTTTATTCATATCTGCCTTTTCACACTGCATTACATGAATAAGAAATAAATAAGGAACAAACGCAGGAAATGTTATAGAATACACAAGAATTTGAAATATGTTATATTTGATATAAATCTCGGTTCTTGGTTAATTAAGATTTATAATTCCTAAATTATGAGTACACTAAATATTTTAAAAGCTGTATAGAAGATGTTTCTGAAATAGGTGACAAAATGTAGAAAATTGGTGGGTGTTCTAGACTTTTTAAGCCTAAAAAGATGGAATTTTAATTTCATGCAAATTCAGTCGGAGTGAGTTACACTGGAAGGACTGGGGATAATTTTACCTAACTTTTTTGTACATCCTTTTTCGCAATCTTTAGGAATAACGGAAGCTGCAGTTGTTAGAATCGTCAAATTATTTTACCATTTCCATTGCATGGATTCTTATTCTGCTATTATTATCATTTGTTATTTGCTGTTATTAAGTAGACGTATCAATATCGAAAATATGCATGAATACACATACTCTGAATATGTTGACTTGCTAAATTGGGCGAATGTCATGGCAACTCACTAAGTGCCGTAAGACACTACAGTAAAAAATTATGCGATAAAAACGGACCAAACATAAGAGTACTTCTTTCTGCTGAACGACGCTTACGTGAATGTGGAACTTTAAAACCAACAACGATTAGGGGACGGAGAAGGCGAACGTGTGTAAAACATTCTGGAATATAACCTGACAATTAGTACAAAGACGACTAGCAATCGAAACCGATATATCGCATTTAGTACTTTGGAGAATTGCGTTCCACTTTTGACAAGTTCAGGATGTCTTACCTAGAGATATGGTACCAGGTTTACAGTTTTGTGAATGGATGTTAGATAAGCATACCGTAATTTTTTGGCTTCAATTATCTTCAGATATGAGGCTGCGTTTTACAAGAAGTGGAGTCTTTAACATGCATAATGAATACTGTTTGGGTCCAAGAAAATCTCCATGTCAGAAAAGTTACCTATTTTTAATATAATTTTAAAATTAATGTCTGGTTTGCAACATTAGGCAATAATCTCCTCGATGGTAAGTTCTTAGGTTCAAGAATGTTTGATTTCTTGATAATACGTGACCGTGCTGTTTGTGTATACCATGGAGGATTTGCGTTAAAGAATTGAAGATGGCATTGAACAGACTTTGAATGAACAAAAGCTCGACAAATTATTATTTTCACTTGATAAAGGATTGTGTGCATGCATAATAGTAAATGGTAGCCATCTTGAATAACAAGCATGATTCACTGTATCCTGTTACCACTTGGTTGATTTCTAACTCTAAAAAAGGATGATCAGAACAGAGACAAAGCTATTCCCATCACTTTCAGTGTGTTGAGGCATATTTCAAATAATAACTGAAATTCCGTTTCCACAGAAAGATTGTTTTACTCAAAAACGGTGAAACCTATCGAAATTTAATCAGAGGACCTTTCTCGATTAAAAAAATAAAATTTTATAATTTTATACTAAAAACTGCGATAAAAGATGTTAAAAATTGTTAGAGGCAATTATTTCACCACCCACAGTATAACGGACTACCCTTCGGCATTTTTAGACATAAAGGGTCTGGAAAATCCATCAACTTTCACCTTTAGACCTTAAAGAGTCCGGGAACTCTCAAAAGTTTCCATTTGCTAGGAACCCCAGTTGAGGTATATTCTTTAGGGTCCACTCTAAGAAAAAATTTACTGAAGTTCTCTTCATGATTTAACCATATTTATACACCCTTCCATTTATGGTACCTATTTCAGGAACACCTTGCATAACAGCAGTTCTGTAAATAATTATGTGGAGTATATAAATTTTTGAATTACCTACAGAGAACTTATTTGTGTACACAAAAATGGGGAATCAGTCAGCTGATCAAGTACGTTTTATTGATGGATAAGAGATCCATTAGTCCAAGATTTAAAAAAAAGCACTAAAGGAAGAAGTTACAAAGCCCTTTTACATGTTTTAAGGCTTTGAAACATTCCATTCGAAATTTAATATGGGTAATTATTACACAGAGCTAATTTTCTATAAAGTTATTTGCCTTTACTTGTTGAAGATAATCCTCATGAATTACGGCAATAACATTAGTTCATGCATGATGGTGCTCGAGCCCACTTTAGCATATTGGCTTATTCTTATTTGAATGGAGCGTACCAAAATCATTGGATGGGTCGCTGAATATCAAAATTCTAATCACCTAGATCGCCTGACTTGAATAGCCTAGATTTTTGTATGTGGGTGCACCTAAAGTCAATAGTTTACACTGTACCAATCGAGACAGTTGAACAACTAAGGAATACAATGGTTGACGGATGTGAAATCATTTTATGTGATTATCCTGTTAAAATGTTATTACTTTTCATTTGTCAGGTTTAAAAAATGGCTTATAAATAAATATTGTGCAACGAGAAAAGTTAACTTGATTCTACTTTAACAATTTTTCGACAAGCAATGGAGAGGCTTAATTTTTTTGCTTCTCGTAAACGTAGTAATATATGATAAAATATCGAGAGACCAAATATGGAACTTTTAATTATCATCTAGTAAGTGATAACTTAGTGTCTTGTCACAATTAACAACTCTAGCAAATTTCAACAAAACCGGCGAAAGGATCATTGAGATATTAAAAAACCGATTTTCTTAAAAAGCAGACTTTTTAGGACACATGACCTTTTCTACTTGAACTTCATTCAAAGAATGCACCTTTTGAATTAAGGCCTATCGTTAAGTAACGCCCTATATATATATATATATATATATATATATATATATATATATATATATATATATATATATATATATATACATATGTCTGTAACGTTCTAAAAAATATATATTGGGTTACTAAGTTGCGGGCAATAGTTAGTTTTGTTATACGAGAAGGTGTTATGCCGAAGTCCATCGACCAGATTTTTTACCTTCCAACCTACGTATACATACGTGGTTTTTTTCACTACTACTTGATCGACTTATTAGCTCAATTTTCGATGTCAAAACTAATGGGCCTCAAATTTCGGCACCACTTTATGATAGCTTTCTTTGTTCGCCCTACTGTTGGGGGATATTTTGTGATGGTTTGCACGTTTGGGATTATTTTGTGACGGGCGTATTACGTGCGGTTATTACCTTGATTGCATACACCTGGCTATAAAGAATAATATTTGGGTTCTAGTTCAATCTTTTACAATTTCCGAAATCATTGAGTAAAAATTTTATTTCGTTTTTATGAAAATGTGAAACGGTTCAACGTCAACTAAGTGATTTTAATATCTAAAGATACCGTTCGTTCATTAACTAAATTTTTCTTTTCCACGTGTCTAATCATCATATGGCATAAAAAAATGGAATGGGCTCTACTATGCTCAGGCGTAAGGTCGGAAGACCGCAGAGCACTCGGATGCGTGGCTGTTACTTAAAGTGATAGTAATGTGGTTAGATAGAAACCGGATATAAGTAGGCGCCACAGTATTTAATAAGGAAATACCCAACAAGTGTTGAGAGGAGAGTAAACCCCGTAAAGCCTCAAACAGGATTTACCAAAAAAAAAAGAAATAAAAATGAAGGAAGAACTAGAAATGAGTTAAAAATTCCCCCGATAAAGTAATTTTTATTGTCGATATCCTGACAAAAGAATAAAAAAAAATTAAATTAACATTCCACCGAAGCCCACGATGGCAAGCAGTGCCCACGGCAATTATAATTTAAATTTCAAAAGAATTTCAAAAGGATAAAATTATTATATGCCCTCTTCCGGCCGCTGTGAGATCTTACTGTTCATATTCGGAATTGACTAATATAACACATAATCCCATTGGGATGTTTAGTAAGATAAAAAAAAAATAAAAAGTATCTTAATTAATGAACTTGCTTGCCTTACGCTTCACACAGTATACAGTAAATAAGAAAGCTTGTTCGGTGCATAGTAAATAACTACCGTAAAAAACAAAGCAATCAGGAAATTTATAGGAAATAAACTGGCCCGAACAACCTTGTCCATAAGAAAAGTAATGTACATAACACATAAAGATTACGAGACAAAATTTACCAATTCATATGAAATTAAATGTTTAACATTTGCAAATTTCACGTAATACAAGGAATCGCTGCACCCGGTACATTGCAATCAAAACGGGAGTTAAATCGTTGGGTGAATGTAGCCACAGAAGCTAGAATTAATTAAGTCAAAATGGAAGCTAACCTGTTTGGTTGCGGTCTATCAAGTTACTTTTAATGTTTTAATCGAAGTTTTACCTGTGATTGAGTGCAAAATATTTAAAACTGAATTAGTGAATACATATGTATATATATATATATATATATATATATATATATATATATATATATATATATATATATATACCGTTTTGGAAAAAAAAAGATTTTGTGAAAGTGAACTGCTGGAAGCACCTTAAATATATAAATTTAATTAAGAGGTAACAATTGTCAATTATTTGATTACAAAATTAATATTATCAGTCCATTTATTTTCTGTGTAGAAATTCACTAAGAACCTCCTAGGTAGGTGTATTTGAAATTTGTAAACACAATCGTGTAACCAGGTGATAAGAAAAAAATCTGACCTTCATTGTTGAAACTACTACTTATTTGATATTGCAAATTTCGGGTACTATTCCTATTGTCTAGCAGCCTTCACGTGTATGGGCATAGATGTCAGCAAGGCTCTTATGCCTTCCCGCGATAATCAGGTACTTTGGATGTAACGTAACAGTAAGATGTGAGCAGAAAATTTAAGAAGGAATGCCGTTATAAATATAGATAGTACAGAGAGGCTAAAAGAAGGTAAATATAAGTATGATGTTTAATTAATTATGACCGTTCATACCTCTTACAGGTGACAAACGAGCCGGTAGTGAACATTCAACGTAATTTCGATTGAAGTGTCTATACATGTAAAGAATTAGTATTGAATGCTTTTATATTCGAAAACCTGAAAACAATTTTAATTACCATGGGGTTATCGAAACGTGTGCCACTTACCGAAAATTATATCCCCCTTTTAAAAGCGTTAGTAACACTTTTACTTAACCAAGTATTACTTTAAGTGAGAATTTTCCAAAAAAAAATGATGCTTCAACATCCAGAACCAGAAACGAAAAATTCTCCAGAAACTCAACATCCACCATCAAGGGCGTTCTTAAAAAGGAAGAAAGAAAAATTGGCCAACACCTTAAAAATCAATTTTACAAACTTGAAAAAAATTGTGTTTAGTCATTGTTGCCAAAAGTTAAAAATGTGTAGAAAATATGTATTTATTATATGTACATGTATTATTTGACCCTAATAGATCCCAGGTTCCTTTTTAACTGTTTTATATTAAAAGATCCGAAATCTTAGAGATGTCGCTGAAGGTGTTAAATTTGACTTATTTTAACTAAATAAGAGATGTGTAGAAAAGTTACATACGTTAATTTAAATGCAATTAGAGATGCGTAGAAATTTGCGAAATAGTGAATTGGAACCATTCAACCTAAGAATAAATTACTGTTTTTAGTAAGTAAATTTGACCAAATGACGAACGTTATCAAAAAGAAACGTTTTCCAATTAAACACGTAACATATTTTATTGTTATCACATTTCTGTTTGTGTAAATGAACTTTAATAATTACTCAACAAATTCCCTTTTCCTTCTATCGGGACGCTCCAGCTGCTCAATAAATTGATAAATGGTTATTGTTATCATTTATTAAATTTATCCTCAGTCTGATGTTATTAATTACATGCACTTTGCAATTAATTGAACTTGATTTTATCAGTATATATGCTTTTAAGATTTGCAAGTCAATAATAAAAATGAACCAAAAGTGATAATATTTAATTAAGTCAAATTCTATACGCTGACTGTTTTGTATAGAGCATTATATAAAAATGATTCTAATTCTATGTTAGTATTTTTCTTAATATTAACAATTAAAACCAATCCTTTACAAATGATCAACGAAATATATCTTCATTGAGCATTGTATCTAAACATAAATTTAAAAACAAGTAAAACACACCAATTTTCGTTTACTTATACTATCGAAAGGTCTTACTTGTTATCACTTTGTTCGAACTGGTGACGTAACGCTTGCGTTTTTTGGACCGGTCAAGAGGCTTCAAATAGGTTATAGACTGCTGGCGCCTTGCTCTCTTTGTTCTTTTCAATATCTTCTTTGGATCTTTGTTGGGGATGAATACGATTCTAATTTTTCTTCATCAGTTAATGATTTTAGTAAATAATTGCTCGATATATTTACACTACAGTTTTTAACTAATCGTTCAGTTTTAATTACAAATAGCGTGCGCAACAAACTCCAAGCGACCTACGAAAGACCATGCTTTAATTATCAACGTTTTTAATTATTATACCGTATATATCGATCTATTAACTGAGTCGATTGTCTTATTGTACATTTATCACTCGCTATCAAAACATCAGTTTGGAATACCTTCAATACGCATTTAATACACTATTGTAAACTATTAGCAATCTTTTTATTATCGCCAACTTGACAACATTTGCAATTTAACTGGTTTTAGCTTTTATTTCTCACTGATAGGAAAATATCACTTATATTCCCTTACCGCAATACTAACTGACTTTTCGTTATAAATTCACAATTTTAATTCCAGCATAAATCAAGCAGCAGCAATCGCTTAACCAACTCTGATCGCTTACTAGAGTCGACTTTTCTTGATCGCTTACTTAGCGCGTCTGACTAACAAATACACCTCACTATAACAGCGTCACCACTCCTCCCTTTACAAAACAGTCATCTCCGAAAATTACCGCGTATATTTAAAGGCTTCCCATCTAATATGTAAATACTCATCCAAACAAGATCAAGCTTTTTATCTTAATATTAATTATGTTCTAATACAAATACTAATAACCACTTAACGTCGTATAACAGCACGAAATTCGAATTTATAATGCCTCCATTACACAAAGTTTCGCCAAGATCGGCCATTATGTGTCTGTGAGTGCGTACATACGTGCCTCTGTGTGGGTAAGTATGTGCGTGTGTGTGTTTTTTGTGTGCGCGTGCGTGAGCGTGTGTGTAAAATTTTGCACTAATCTCATTACATTTAGAATTCACATCAGTTCTACATGCATAAAGATGAAATTTACATCGATTAGGGCTTGTATCGCGATATCTCAGTTGGTTAGATCGATACTCCATGGAACCACATGTCGTAGGTTCAGATCCTACTCGAGGTAAACTTTTATTTATGTTTTTAATAAAATTAATAATAATTTTTAATTACATATTTACTTTTGAACTTGTTCGTTCACAAAATAACTTATAATGAATTAAACTGTCTAATTAACAAAAGATCGTAGCTATGTCTAGAAAGTAAGACAACTATCTACAAAACACTACCGAAACTAATATGGACATTCTTATTTGAACTATGAAGATATCGATACCCTCGATCATAAGAGTAATGGCAAGCGCTTCATGGTAAGTGATTAACAAGACTCTTCACGAAGATCTAATAATACCTCATAAAAAAAATTTAATAAGACCCCATGTTGCCATACCCAAAAATAAGAAACACCAATCATGAAAACGAACTAATCAACATCCTAAACAAAGAACCCACATCAAATGGAGACTAAAAATATGTTGGCTGGAAGACCTCGAAGTAGGTCGGGGGCACCTACATGCCACTCTGCACATACAACATATTTACTAATTACCTGTATTGAATTCGAGTGGATTGTAAACAAGCAAATTTAAAAAAATATATAATACTAGAATACAACTACGATATCACTATTAAAATTCAAACTATAGTGCAACATCTTAAATCAAAACAACAAATTGCTTAACTAAGTATAATTCTAATTAATCCAAATGTCGAAGCTCTAATAATGAATTTTTCAAGGTTTGATAAATTACAAAAATTTTTTTCACACCAACCCATAATATTGACAAAAATCCAACTACATCTAATAAAGTAAAGCCTTACAAAAAATTTAAAAATTAACAAACGCATTGGATTAATTGGCTATAATGGACCCACACTAAATTTTTTGGATTAACGATATTACATAAACCTCACAAGCCACTATTGCTGCCTCATTTCCAATTCCTACATAGAGACTCAAAAATCTCGGAAAATTATTATCTAATATAACTAAAACGTATCTTGTTGTGGATGAACACACAATCTTGGAACCTACAAAGTGGAAATTAAAAGAAATTAAACCATTTTAATAAGATTAGTGACCTTATATTGTGTTATTTTCCAATAATGAACCTATTTTTAACGTTAGAAGCGATATAGTGCCCTAGAGCATTATGGAACGAAACAGAATGCATATTTACGAAACCAAGCTGACTGAACAAACTATATTTTTTGCTAAAACAAAAGTCAAACCCACCTTGTTTATTATTAAAAATACGCTTTACAATAAATGTCAAAAATAAAAATTCAATATCTTGTTTAATTGAATAACATACTAAAAGGACATTAAATATAGAAGACACCGCGGGTGTTACAGGAATAATGGTCTCGGTCAACGTACACCGCTGACTTCAGGGCATTATTGTACCAGTAACACCCTTGAGGCCTTAATTACATAATTATTTTTTAAGGTTAATTATGCAATCGACTTTTTTTCTCTAACGCTAAATCGACGTATTCGCTCATTTTATAACATTTGGCAAAGTTTTGCCGAGATCGGCCAAGATGTGTGCGTGCGTACGTGTTTGTGTGCGTTCGTGCACGAGTGTGTGCATGCGTATGCATGCATGCATGCGTGTGCGATGTTTCTTAGTATGCACTATAACTCCAGAACGAAAAAAACGTTTTTACGTCAAATTTCGTATTTAAGCATGTGTTTATTACGAGCAACTTTTGGTTTTATCGAATATTTCAGCGATATAAAAATATCAACAAATAAATCTTGAACATATCGTTTAATTAAATACTATGCAATTCTTTGTAACAACACGTAATTTAACGTCAAAAAACTACATAAGGTATAATTTATGTGTTAAAATTTTTTCAATCTGGATAACGACTAATTTTATATAAAAAAAATGTGTATACACGTTTTTTAAAGAAAACTTAAGTTTACTCAACTTTCCTTCATAAAATTTCTTAATATAAAGCAAACTGAGACTAAAAATTAATTAAATAAGGCTGAATAAGCAGATATTTTAATTCCTTCATAACGAAAATGGTCAGTATTGTACGGGTGTTTTCCTCTTGCAAGTGAAGCTTGCAGTCAGCATGGACCAATACAAGAAATTGAGACTCGTTTGGGATAAAAAAATTATTTTATCTAATTTAAATATAATTTACGGTACGGTACTCAACTCCTGGATGGAATACGGAGGTGGGCTTCTGGTTTCAGGGGTTAACGCGGTAAAATGTGGCACCGGCGCCACCCTAAGAGATACTCCAGTCTAGATTGTCTTTGGGCCAATTCTTGACAGTATACTGTCGCCCAAATAGAATGCTGCACTAAATTATTGAGGACGGTCAGCCGTTAGGGACACAGCCAATGGTCGCAGTTCCCCCCTTATAAACACGGATTGATGATTAAATGGATAACTGTTAATAAACACGAGCTCTCTCAATATAACTAAGTTTATGCGATTAAAATTGAAGTATACGGTTACAGGTAGCAAAAAATCTTTACTACAAGTATTAATCTAAATTAAATACTTTTAAATTTATTCCTTGAGCCTGCATTTACCCAGATTATTTAATTAACTAGTTCAAGCCACCATTTTATCTCATTTTCCACAATCGCACACTTTTCGGTATTTGCAATAAAACAATAAACGAAAGAAACATGACGTAAAGCCTGCGCGACCTACCTATATAACGTGAGTTCGATCGCGATGGGACCTTTTATAAATTCCCATTCACCCTATGGTCAGACGGGAGCGTCGGAAATTATTTTAATTAAAATTAAATTAATTATTCATTTTTTTACTATCTCAATACGCTAAAATTATTGCTTAACAAAGAACGGAGAGATTGACATAAAAAAATTACGGCTTAATTGCTAATGACAATGACGTATAATTCTGTTAACCCAGGATTAAAAATTATAGAAATTAGTTGCCTACTTTTCATATGTGTTAGCGGTTGAATGTAATTTTTACATTACATTGTTTTTTACACAATAGAAAGTAGATTAACAGACATATTTTACTTATACTGTCTTAAAGTTGTTTTGTTATATTTTATATAAATTATTCGACATTTGAATTCGACGGTTAATATTTGAAATCATTAAATGAAATCTATGTTGTTGTAATTACAAAGTTATCGCATTTATATATAAACGGTAGTCGTAAATGGCAACAATATGTTAATATATTTTATATTGACATGTTGTAGGTAATGCACCGCGAAAATTGTATTATTTTAATAAAGAAAAGATAATTAATGGGTTTTAATATGTTAATAAGTCGTAATTTGATGATTTTCAAGATATTTTATTTTATGTAACTGATATGTGACTAAGGGTTGAAAAAAAAAACATATGTTGAGGTAGAAAAAAAGTGTTCTCTCGAAACTTCCTTTACCAAAAGCCATGGCGAATTGTTGAACATATCTATACACACAGATTTCTGCTGAAAACGTCGCGTTAATAAATAATTACATCGGAACAAACCGAAAATCAAAAAGCATCTTTGTTTTTGCTTGTAAATTCGAGACATAAGGTTTGTTTTAGGACGAGTGCATATTTTAAAAATTAATACTTATTTTAGTAATAAATATGAAAATACTCCCAAGTAATGTTTCTTGTTTTTTTTATAACTTTTAAAAACAAGGGTGGATTTGGGAGTAAAGAAAGGGAGCTATTAGAGTTTCGATTTAGTCGGATCGTTCTGATTGATTAAAAACCATCATTGTAAACCGTTGTGGCTATAAATATCTTATTGTGCCCATTTTAGTGACACTAAAAACGCGAAAAATCCTTTATCTTACCTTGTTGGTTTTAATCTTTCACAAAATTAAAGTGGTCGAGTAAATAAAAGTATTGCAAAAATAATAGTATGGTTAGAGGTTTTAATCCGCGAAACGGACCTTTAAACAACATATCTCTGAATAATTGCCACCGCACCTTGCTTAAACCGCGTATCCTAATCCGATATGTTTGTGACTAAGTGTTTAGCCAAATGATTATATTCAAGTGTAAGCAGGTATTTGGATGTAGATTAAAGCTCGCAACAAGCAGTTGAACCAGCCTGTGTAATTGTTATTTTATAACAAAGGGTAGTAATCGAATTACCAATACGCCATCTCGCAAGCACACTCATTAATTTTAACACAGAAAGGGCTCCGCGTCAGACAGTACAGTGTCCCATCCCTCATTGCTTATAGGAGTTGGCAGTGTTGACTGTGTGCTAAGTGCTCAGTTAATTTTTATAAACGATACCGGGGTTTACAGGCACAGTTCCAGATGAGATTAAAGCCACCTAGAATTCCATTGTTACTGTTATACTAACTCGCTCTTATTGTTTTTAAATGCAGAGAGATATCACTAAACCTTTCGGCTCATTACCTGCGGCTAGCTTATGGGTCACTTTGTTATGGTTTATTTGCAGCTTATCCTTGCAGGGCTTTGTTTGAATGATTTTTTTATTGCCTTTGATTCAGTCAGCTTATATAGAACTGTTCGTCTACCAATTGATTTTTCTTTATATATTAATATATTGTAATTTTACGTATGTATTTTTGTGCTTTTATTCACCACACAACTGTGTATCTGTAAATTTCTTGTCTATTGTTTTTGATTATATAAGTGTAGATAAACTGCATTGCAGTGACATTATTGTTACCCGTTCAACTTCACTGTTTTTTTGTATTTTATATGTACCTTAACCTGCATTATTATTTTCTTATTTACCTCAGTGATAACTTAAAGACTGGCTTGATTGGTTGTATAGGGGACACATGTTTGGTATTAAAATTGTTATTCTGATTTATTTATGACACAATTGTGGGAGTGATTACGCGTTTGGTTTATTTTTGTGTTCATGTGTAGCTAAATTGCTTTTCATTATTTTCCTATCACTTAATTTTATAATTTTGTACGCACTTTAACCGGATTTAATGGTATTTTGTTATATTGACATATTGAACCCTTTCTTTGTCTGTTCTTTGATTTATGAATGTATTTGTGCAATTACTTATTCTTGGTGGTTCTTTCCCATTTTAGCAAATTAACGGGTTGAACCATCATTGCCCAAAGTTCGTTAATTATTATTTGAGTAGTTTCATTGTTTACCTGTGCCACTATGATGCAACACTTAACCTCATGCAATCATATCTCATTTACATAACACGGCGTAGCTTACCACTAGACGGCCAATTCTTTTTATCAGATTCGGCTTTTGCGAGTAATTCAATATCCAACTTGTAAATAAATTCTAATGTTTTAATTATTGCCAAGAAGGTCAATGTAAGGCAAGGAGTTCATTTGAGTCAGAGTAGCATTATGGTCAGTAAAGTCAAGATACATCCCTTAGGTATTTTTTGTTATTGAATTAGCATTATTGTGAATAAGTTCAATATTACGCTCTTAAAGATTTTACAGTCGATTAATCATTGAGAGTAATTTCACATTATAGTTTTAAGGTTAGGGTACCTGGGTACACTTCAATGTGTTTATTTTCTTCTAAATCAAATTCAATCCTAAGGGTTGCGTTTCACGATGAAACCTCCATTACATAGAATAGAAATTATAAGTTGTGTAAATTAATTAATTTACAGGTACAGTGCTAGTTTTTATTCTGCTAATTGAGTATTTACTGATTATATGGGATCTACATTTTATTATTTGAATGTTGACCTTTTTCTATTTCTACACTAATTTAATATAAAAGGATTATTTGTAACTTTTCCATTCCAGATGTGAATTATGACAAAAATAAGTTATTATTCGGCAAACTTTAATTGCGTAATATAAAAAGAAAATTGGTATTTATAGTTAACGGTGTAATATTTTAAACATTTTAAGTTTTGTCTGTCATGAAAACAATTTTTTTAAAAACATACAATATTTTTGAAGTTACTTTTCTTTCGAAGCCAGCTACTGGATACTTTGATAACGGAAAACAATTAGTCTTCACAATCCCCGCATATTTAAAAAATAACAATAAAAACAAGTGGATCACTTGCAGCTGCAACGGTTTTAACTGTATGTTTAAAAAAAAACTAAACTAAACTAAAATTTTGGGGGAGGAGCGGGGTGGGGGGAGTAAAAATAGTTGTCCTAAGTCTAATCTTTTTCGGGATGGAATTTACGTTATCTTAATGAAAGAAGGAATTGTTTGATTAAAACTAGCTACTATTTGATGTTGGGATTCTTCTTTCAAAAATAAAACATTAATATCAAAAAAGGTGTTTTTTTAATATTTTATACGGAACGGCAACGGTTGATATAAACATAATTAATTATTTGCAATTTGAAACACTTAGTATGATGTTTAATCGGCGTTGTACGGCTTCAGACCTTTTGGGTGGTCTTTGCGCGTTAAAATTTAAGTATACGGTTATCGGTATCAAAAAATCTTTCCTACAAGTTTTAATCTAAATTCATTTCTTTCAGGTTTAATCCTTGAGCGAGTATTTATTAAGATTATTTGATTAACTAATTAAACCTACTATTTTACCTCATTTCCTTCAACAGGTACACTTTTCGATATTTGCAATAAAGCACAAAGAACGAAAGAAAGATGAGAGAAAGCCCGTACGACCCACCTTTATAACGTAGGTCCGATCGCGGTGGGACCTCTAGGAAATTTCAATTCTCGCTAAGGTCAGGCGGAAGCGTCGGAAGCTATTTTAATTAATACTAAATTAATTATTGATTTTTTTATTATCTCAAAACGCCAAAATTATTGCTTAGCAAAGAACTGAGGGATTGATATAAAGATATTTACCACATAAACCCTATTGAATTGCTCTGTCGGAGAACTAAAAGATAGCATTAGTCATAAGCTAATCACAGTAGTGAAAAAGATAAGAGTTAAAAGGGAGGGTACATGTGTGTATTCACGGCACCATTAACTCACCTTTAACAGGGAATTTTTACCTAAATATATTAAAATAGCGACATACCCCTTAAAAGTCACACCGTACATCCCAGCACCATTCTGGTGCTTTCACTGTCAACAGTTCGGTCATGCGGCGTTAAACAGTTGAAATATAAAGCTATGCGTATCCGGAAAACCGACTGGCGTAGGTACAGCATGTCATGACCCAAAATTGTCCTAATTGCAAAGGGGAACAGAACGGACGTCTAACATATAAAAAAAGAATGAATCTAGACAAATGGAGGGATCAGCTGTCACAAGCCAGGAATCCTTTGCTGAAGTGGCAACCTCTTGCAATCTACTGATGAAGAATACAACTGGTCCCACGTCGCTTATCTCGAAAAACACTGAAATAGGCTGTGAATTATAGAAAATTATAAGAGAAGAGTTCAGTACCATGAACAGAAATCCTGCAACGTTCACCATACAAATTTTCGCAACGAATCCAAAAACTCTTAACAAGAATGACGTAGGAGCTGTTTGTACAAATAATAACACCTTACAAAGAAACGTTTATTCTAACATAAAAGACAAAACTCCAATTTCTAACACACTTAATACTGTTTATCAAGTGAATTGTACTAATTGTCTTTCTAAGTACATGTATATCCCAATAAACCTGCAATTCCTACAATGTTTAATACTGCTAAATCTAATAAATTATACTAGTTGTCGTTCCAAGTACGTAGGACAGCACAACAAAACTCCAGATTCTAAGATACCCAATACTGTTTATCAAATAAATTGTACTAATAGTTGTTCTCAGTGCATAAGGCATAGTACGTAGAAAGTACTAATTCTTATCACTCCTAACACTAATAGCTGTTTTCCTAATCCCAACCTGCCTGTAAATCTAAATACGTTTAATATCGTTAATCAAACAAAGTGTGCTATTTAATTGTATTTATATAGGATAATCCAAAAAAGCTATAGTTCATGATATACCTAATAATGTTTATCAAATAAACTGAACTAATTGTCATTCTAAATACATAGGGCGGTCCAACAAAACTCCAGTTACCACCGCAGCTAATATCGTTTATCAAATAGATTTCAATAATTATCTTTCTAAGTACGTAGGACAGTGCATCAAAACTGCAATTCCTCAGACACCTAATATTGATTATCAGATAAATTGCACTAATTGTCTTCCTACGTACATAGTACAGTCCGGCATAACTTCAATCTTAATACTATTAATACTGCTGATCAAATAACTTGTACTAATTGTCGTTCTCAGTACATAAGGTAGTCCAACAAAACTCCATTTCTTACCACTCCTAATACTGTTTACGATATAGGCTACATTAGTTGTTTTCCTATGTATATAGCACAGTCCAACAAATTTTCAACTCTTAATACGTTTAATATCGTTAATGAAATAAGTTGTGCAAATTGTAATTCCAGGTAGCCCAACAAAATTCCAATTGTTACTGTAGGATTTTTGTCATACATTTCTTACTTTATTTGAAAACACGGAGGACCATTGGGTTTTAGAAAACACTAATACAAAATTACGCTAATATTTTTGTTTTGTTTGGTCTATTCTGTAAACGATTGAGATAGTCGACTGACCATCTCTTCCAAAGAATCTGGTATGCTTTGAAACATTGTTGCCAAAATGTAAGTCTGTTATCAGGAATATGTGTAACAGATTTATCGGGAAAGGCTGTTAAAGCAGTACATATCAGAAAATGACCAGGAATCAGAGAATGGGAATCAGAAGGAGCGTTAGAGAGAGCGCAGAGAGGTCTGGAATTTAGAATTGTTTCTATTTGTGTTAACATTGTAGAAAATTCTTCAAACCTGAATTGAGATTTACCAATGATACATGTGATGTTTCGTGGTTTTAATTGCTGATTCCCGGAGTCTACCCCAATGCGGGGGCCTGGGTGGTATAAATTTCCACTGGATCCCATTAGAAGAAATATGGGCTAGAATACAGTCATAATTTGAAGGATTTTTAAAAAAGTCATACAAATCTCTAAGATACTTTTTAGAACCAACAAAATTTGTAGCCTGATTAGCGTTTCCTCTCCATGAAATAAAACGTTTAAGTGTCATAAGAAAAGCTTCGGATGATGAATTAGGTACGAGTTCTATATGTAAGGCTTTGGTTACCATACAAATAAAAAGAGCAAAATAATATTTTTGAATTGGAGCTTTTCTCAATCTGAATGACCTTCTAATGACCAAAATCAAATCCGCATTTTTCAAAAAGCCGCGAAATTTGAACTCTGTCTTTTGGCAAGTCTGACATTATTTGTTGAGACACCGTGGAGTTGAACCGAAAACAAAGTACGATGAGGCGTTTCACCTGACGAAGGCCTTTAAGTGGCCAATATCTCAATCGAAAATTAAAGAGAGTATTTTGAAGACCTACATGCCCTAACCGTTTGTGCTCGTGAAGTAACATAAGATTAACTATATAATAATTATTATTTGGTGGAAAAAGAACAGAATTCTTTTGTTCGTAACTAATACCAGCGTTTTTTAATCTACCACCTACACTAATTAAATCATAAGATCCAATGAAAAGTTTAAAAGGTAAGAGCTGTTTATTTGAAAGCGATTTATTATTAGAGTTCAAATATTCCTTTAGAGAAGTATTCCTTTTGAAGAGTTTCTAAAATAAAACTTAGACTTTTTTAAAGAGTTTTTGAACCAGCAATTTTATTGATTGGATTTTTTGGGTTATAAATAAATCGAAGAAAGTAAGGTAGGGACATCTGCATGCAAGAGAACGATGAGACTTTCGAAATTATAGATACCCAATTTTTTTTTCTTGAGTTGTTAATTTAAGTTCAGGATCATGTAAAAACTGTGGACCAAAAAACCAAAAGTTAAGAGCTTCATCTTCATCTCTTGACAGCGTATGTGCGGGATTTTGTATAGATACAATATAATGCCAATAACACTCTGACGTTAGTTCTTGAATTGGTGAGACCCGGTTTGCAACAAGGATATTCCAGCGAGAGGGATGACTTCTATACCACAGTAATGCTATTTTTGAATCGGTCCAAAGATGCACTGATTCGACTGAGAGATTATCATAGGATTTTAGAATTTTGTTCACTAATTTTGAAAGTAATGCCATAGCGCACAATTCGAGTTTGGGTATAGTAAATGTTTTGAGAGGTGAGATACGAGATTTTGCCGATGTTAACATGCAAGATACTGTCTTGTCCGCGTATTTTACTCCGAGATAAATGCAACCACCATATGCAGCAGTACTTGAATCAGAAAAACCATGAATTTGAATTGAATTTATCACTTTATCTAAAAGGACGAAGGGAGGAATTCCAAGACTTTTTAATTGGGAGTTACTTTTGAGGAATACCTCGTATTCCTTTAAGATGATCGCGTCACAGACTCTTGCATCCCAGTCAATTTTTAACAGGTAAAGTTTTTGCATTAAAATTGTATCTTTGACTATTACTGGATTAACAAGACCAAGAAGATCGAAACATTGTGCTGTCGTAAAGAGAATTTTTCATTGGGTAATATGATTCTCAACTTGAGTGTCAGTAGATGATATTTGAAAATTATCTGAAGAGGGGTTCCAAGATAATCCTAACAATTTGCAAGGTGACCTTGTAAGATTAATATCAAATTTGGATATTTGTTCATAAGAAATACTGTGTAAGAATTTATTCGAATGGGAACACCATTTTCTTTAACGAAATTCAGAGTGACTTAGGAATGAATTTAATTAAGAGCAAGGAGTTTTCAGTTCATCATAACTATCGCATCCAGCTAAAACATCATCTATATATGTTTGAACAAGAAGAGCATTAGATGCAAGGGGGCATTGTGTTCCTTGAATAGCTATTTCGTTAAAAACATGAGTGGCGACAAAGGGTGCAAAATTTATCCCATATGTGACTGTGAGAAGCTCAATACATGATAAAGTATTTTGGGTAGAATCACGCCAAAGAATATCTTGTAAAAAGACTTGATCTGGGTTTAACATAGTTTGCCTATACACCTTCTCTATGTCAGCGGTGAGTACAAACCTAAATCTACGAAAACGACATTATATCAATCAGGTTGTACACGATAACCTTTTAAGATAACACCATTCAGAGAGAAACCTTTGGTAGTTTAACTCGACCCTCGTATGACACATGAGTGAGGGATGAAACATTTATTTTCACCAATTTTGCTAGCGCAGAAGAGAGGAACAATTCTAGCGTTATTTATAGATATTTATCTATAAACTTTTTGTACTCTGTAAACCGATTAGGTTCTTTCTCGAATCTTCTTTCAAGAGACAGAAGTCGTCTTTGTGCAAGATTTAGTGATTCACTAAGCTTGCAGTGCTCAGTGGGTAATTCAAGGGGTAAATCAACTCGAAAGCGACCATTTTCGAGAATTTTAGTTGTACTAGTAAAACTTGGTTCAGAAATTTCATCTTCGGGAGTTAGAACAGACTTATTTGAGACTTGATTGAGAAAATGAGGGCAATTGATTAAGACAATAGTGCGGAATATTTCCGGAGACTATCCATCCCAAGTGTGTTTTGAGAAGAGTAGGGAGATTTTTACCCATTTTTACAAACCCATATGTTAACAGATCATAATGAACATCCGCTTCAAGTAAAACTTCAATTTCATTCGGAGTGGAAAAATCAGGGTCTGCGAGGTTTGAAAATATGTGATCTGTAATTTTTAATTTTTTTGGACATATGAGAGTTTGTGGTAACTTATCTGTAATTTTCTCAAGTACTACACAATACACTTTAAATCTTTTTGACCAACCAACATTAGAGTGCAAAAGTATAGTAATCATTTGACTCGAGAACGTGAGACTGAGAAATTCCAGAAATATTTAAATTTCTATTATATGTACTATAACCTAATTTGTCAACTAAATGTTGAGTTATAAAAGAGTCTTGACTTCCACTACCCATAAGTATTCTAATTTGAATCGGTTCATTTTGTCTGGGTAGATAGTATCGTGAGCTGCAGTTAAAAGTATGTGAGAGTTTTTTGTAGATAAAGCTGAGATATTTGAACTACAGGGTTGATCATTCACTTGATCGAGAGCTAAATTCTCTGTGGTTCTGTTATGACTATTACGAGATGGAATCCGAGAAGTAGAGCATTGATTGTCGTAAGGTGAAGTGTGATTTTGCGTTTTCTGATAGTGACTGGCATATAAAGGTTTTTGAGCGTTATCTTGACGAGAATTTGCATTTACTGCAGAGGAGCAACCGGAGGACATATGTTGAGATTTATCAGATGCGACATTTTGATATTGGTTTTGAGAGTATGAATTGCTTTGTACATTTCGCAAAAGATAACCGCTTACAGCAGGGATATTTGCAATAAAGTTTTTTGTCTTCAACAGTTGGCCAATGTGCAATATTATCCCTTCTGATATCGAATGAGGGAATTGGTGCTGTTGGACCTCGCTTTTTCTTCTTTTTATGTTCCACTCCTACTTTATCACCTCCATTACTCGTCGATGGTCTTCTACGTTTTCTATTTGGATTTTTATTTTACAAGCAGAAGCTTTGTGCTATATTGGCTTTGAAATTCAATTGGTCTTGAATGTCCTTCTCTGCTAATTTAACTTTTTTGCAGTCTCTTTTGAACCAGTTCCATGCGTTGATAACCATCATATCAACTAAATGGTAAAAGAAACGCATGTAATACTTCTTAGAACGCACATTTGTCCGATAATAGGGTATTTGACCATCAAGAAGATTTACACCGCTCATAAACTGATTATATATATTTAATGCAAAAGGATTTTGTATTGGCACTTTCTTTGTCTTCAACTGTTGCTTCCACTTCTTCATAGCATCCTCTGCCCTTTTTTTTTCATTTCTTTTCACTGGTGAACTGTAACCCTCGAAACCTGCATACTTTTATTGTTCCTATGGCACCTATACCTCTTTTATGTAATTGTACAAATAAAAGAGGCAACGCAAACAAGTTGTCGAAATATAGTAAGTATTTGTTATGATTGGGTAGTATATTTGATAACTGGAGAACTATATTAGAACTTGCCCCAATATCCCGATGACCAGGTTTAGGCAAAATTTTACCGATATATATATATCAAAATTATATATATTTTCAAATACATCACACAATGCAAAAATTTTGTAGCCCCATTTATGGGACTTTTGGGGTTGTACGTTTTAGAGCAGCTTTGCCTTTGAACGGTATAATTTGTTCATACACGTAAAACATCTGCCCTTGCTTAGGTATACTCTGATATTTTGAAACGAGACTATCAAAAAGGGATGTATTTTATATAAGCGATCCCAATTGTCTTCATTTCTATCGGGCATGTTGGCAATATTGTTGAAGTGTAGGTATCGTCTGATTTCTACATAACGGTTTCTACTCATAATATCAGCCACCTGTGGCAATCTAAACTCACAAGATCAATAATTACGTCTTCGATGTAAATCGAACAGTGACATGTACATTGTAACACCAATAAACTGCTCTAATTCAGCTACCGTCAGGTTCGGTAATTTATTTGGATTGCTTTGTACACAGTGTAGGTTGGACTAGTCTACAATGTGTTTTATTAAATCTTGGTCAAAAAATATTTAAAAATAGGCGACAGGTTCCCAAACATCCTCGTCTTCATCTTCAACCTCTTGGTAATCTGGCGTTGCTCTCGGTAAATATTTTGCAACGGAGGTTCAAGTAGGACGCTTGTTAGCATTATTATTTACGTTATTTCTACAGAATTGGGCAAGAGGAATATCGTCAGAACTATCGTTGTCTAATCAAAATCAGATTCCTGTTGAGATTTATCAGATGCGACATTTTGATATTGGTTTTGAGAGTATGAATTGCTTTGGAGGTTTTGAGGATAGTTCTTTTGAGGAATTTGATTTAAGTGTAACAAGGTGTGGTGCTTTTATTACACTGTGAGCAACTTGAACTTGAGGTGCAATTTTCAATCAGATGTTTATTACCTAAACAATTTAAACAATAATGTTTAAATTTAACGAACGCCAATATAGCATGTACAGAAAGTGATATAAATTTTTGCAAACATACATTCTATGGGTGTTATCGTTACAGTATGAGCAAAATATGATTCGTTTCTGCACGCTACGATTAACATTAGTGGAATGTAATAATATTTTATTAAACTTTATTTCTATTTTAACATCAAGACTAGACAGTAGGCTGGGCCGAAAAATTATTTTGGAAATCTAAATTGGAATAGTAAAAAAGTTGCAACATAGATAGACTAGTAAGCTGATTATCTTTCAAAATTAAAAAAATATTTAGCCGCGCCCAGTGTGAATAAAAAAATTTTTTAATGTCACATTTTGTATCTGGCATAGCAAAAACTAATTGGTATTGGCTCACTTATGACAGAAAAAATGTTGTGAAAATATTTTAATATTTAGCCACGCTCCTGGTGCTTTAAAAGAAAATATCGAAATTTTACGTTTTTGACCTGTTACAAAAATAATTATTCGTTTTAATTGACTTATGACAAGAAAAAGAGAAATATATTGTTTAGACACGTGTCGATAATGATGCAGTAAGAGTGTAGGTACGCCCCTGCATCATACACGTGACTGTTGTGTGACGCGCTACGACAAACGACAATGCGAATACGGAATACGGCAGTGTCACTTTAGTCGTTGTTGGAATAAGTTGTGTGAGCTTGTTATAACCGAGAAAGTGTTGTAGAGAATTACTTCCGTTGTAGAGAATTACTTCCGTTTAGTCATAAAGTAATTGTAATAATATCCAAGTGCAATAAACGTTAGTGTTTTTGTAAGTGCAATTTGGATATTTGGACATTAGACTTGGACGGCACCGGACACATAATAAGACTTATCGTGTTTCAGTTTTGTGTTTATCTGTTTCAAAAACAATATGGATAAAGTTAAAACTAGGAAAACAAACATTTGTCCAATATTTGGTACTGCTTGCGACCTGGAATCTGAAATTTGTTTACCAACTAAAGAAGATATGTTCCGTTGTTATTCAGTCACAAGACAACAGATTAAGGAAATTCCAGCAAGCAGCCGCGTGAATGGGATGTTGCCAAACTGGTTGCGAATAAAATAGAAGCCATATGGCAACGCGCTTCACTTCCAACTGTTGGTTCCAAACGGGTAATAGCAATGATATTAGCGTATCATAAAAACTATCGCAATCTAACAAAATCCCTAAAATCCCTAAAATCTCCATTTATTATAAAAAAGGTGGAAAATTTTAAAATTGAATCAAAAACACTGTTTGGAATTTCTTCTTGCAAATGCAGTAGTTTCGATTCCTGTAAGTGTGAGAAAATCCACAAAGTACCCTTGTTAGAACAAGACTTTTTGAAAGATCAAAGGAATGACAGAAAAATGCGAATAGCTGGGGTGGATAAAGTAACTACCGAAAAATTACAAAAAAGGGAAGCAAGGCTACTTCAATTGTCAATGCCTTCGACTTCGACAAGTAGTCAGAAGTCCGATTCTATTTCAACCACTGAAAATGTACGATAGTTCTAGTTCATCCAGCGAAGACTCAGCTAAAGCTAACGATGAAGACTTTAAGTGGTCATATGCTCTACAAAATCCATTGAAAAAACACACTAAAACAAAAATCAAACCAATTGAGACTTGCATTGCCAAATCTTGCCCAAAATTGCCGGTATGACAGGTGCATCAAACCGAACCGTAGCCAAAATTGCAACAGCTACCCTGGAAGATTTTGGACTTGTTTCCTCAGATAACCCAATTAACGTAGTGGACAAAATAAGATCCGCCGAGAATTACAGAGAAAAGAAAACAAGTACAAGAAACGGCTACAGAAGAAAGAAAAGATATTGAAGCTATTTACTTCGATGGCAGGAAAGATCAAACACTGATGCAAGTTGAAGGCCGCCGTGTTGTTACACAAGAGGAACATGTAGCCTTAATAGAAGAGCCGGGAAGTAAATATGTTGGTCACTTGTCAGTCAAACCACCTGTAAGTGCTGTAAACATCGCCACAAATATCCTATCTTACATGAGAGAAAATTTTGTGAACCCAGGAAACCTCAAAGCAATAGGCTGTGATGGCACCAATGTCAACACTGGTTGGAAAGGCGGTGTAATTAGAACAATTGAAGTTCAAATTGAAAAGACACTCAATGGCTAATTTGTATGCTTCATGCAAACGAATTACCCTACGTCATCTGCTCCAATAATTAGATGGACAAACGAAAGGACCGAACTCGTTTTCGTGGCCAATTGGTTTATTGCTAGCATCGTGTGATACCAAACCCTTACAGGAATTTCAGTCAATTCATACCCTATTACCTGAAGTTGACGACAAGACTTTAAGTACAGATCAGCGATATTCATATCAGATCTGTTGTGCTGTTAGAGATGGTTTCTGTTCCGAAGCTTTAAGTAAAGAAATCCTGGAAAAATCAACCATGCACGATGTTTGACAACAGACAACGGAATACTGCGCTTGTATGTTGCAACTTGCAGTCCTTCTCAGAACTTACTTCTATTGGTCCGGTTTATTATGAAAGTGTATGCACCTATGTGGTTTAATATAAAACGAGACCTTCCATTGAATATGGTTCCGTACATTTATGGAAACCATTAATAAGTGAAGAGACCTTCCTAAGGAAGTAAGAACCATTATTGATAAAATAATTACAACAAACGCCTACTTCGCCCACCCAGAAAATTTGTTGGTAGCTATGATTGCCGACGAAAGAAGTCATATTAGAGAACTTGGTATTCGACGGATATTAAAGGCTAGAAATCAACCACCAGCAAGAATGAGAATATTTAAAATCCCTCCTATAAATTGGAATGCCGAAGAACATACCGAGTTAATTAATTGGAGTAAAGTCTCTATCACAGAGCTTCCACTAACAAGGGATATCAAAAGTGAAGATTTGGTGGCAGCTATCGAGAATAAATCCTATATTTCTATTAGCAAATTACCATGTCACACCCAAGCTGTTGAGCGATGTATAAAGGTAGTGACAAAAGCGTCCAGCAAAGTTTGTGGCCATTCTGAAAGGGACGGTTTTATAAGAGTTACAGTAGAGGCAAGACAAAATTTACCTTCGTTTGAAAATAAGAAAGATTACTTTAAAGCTAAAAGGTAAAACATCAAATACTTAATTACCTTTAAGGGAGGGAGGGCGGTGCAACTCGACATACAGCCACCTCCCGTGGTGAGTTGTGGGTTGACAAAATGATGTTAAGAAATACAATTTTGTTTCGCGATTAATATGTCATCATTTTTCATGCGAAGAGCTGTATATTATGGTCTTCTCCCCAGGGGCGCGGTTAAACATTAAACTGTAGTAACCAAATTTTTTCTTGTCCTAAGTGAGCTAATATTTATCAGTTTTTTGCTATGCTAGATCCAAAATGTGACATTGAAAAAAATTGTTAGCAGTTGCGGCTAAAACATTTTTAAAATTTTGAAAAAAATCACCTTAGTTGTTTACCCATCTTACAACTTTTTCAACTATGCCAACCGAGATTTCCAAAAAAATTTTGATTGCGCATTTCGGCCCAGTCTACTAGACAGATTTTCGATTACTGTGCATCTCTTTTCTAGAAACCCGAAAACTCATCTAACTGAGGTAACGCATTAATACCTCTTTCTTCTTCAAATATTTTCTTAGAACTGTAATCTACCTTTTGCTGAAAATTGAAAATTAATAATGCTTCAAGAATTTATATATCTTCGAGTTTTAAGTTTTCAATGATCTAAATTACTGTTACAAGTAGTGGCAAAATCTAACAAATTCTGTGCATTACGCTTTGTTACAATTGAGCATTTAAATATTACTAAAATAAGAATTCAAAATTTTATTTTTATTTTCAAATCTTTTCTTTAACCTCTTTGTGCCCAATTTTTCTAAAATGTTTGAAAAAAATTTTGTTGCGTTGTAATGCTTGTAATGGTACTTCTAGTAGTTCTTTACAGAAATTTTTGTAATTATTGATTATTTGTATCATATATGATACAATGGGCATTGAAATATAAATAAAACAAGATTTTTGGATAATTAGTAATATCAGCGTTTATTGTGAATTTATGTAAAATATACTATGATTGATAAGGCATTTGATATATATGTACTTATTTACATGTGGAATTCTACAAAACAATTTCGTTCCTTTTGTAAACATAAATGTACATTACATTTTGTACATTTCGTAAAAGATAACCGCTTACAGCAGGGATATTTGCAATGAAGTTTTTGTCTTCAACAGTTGGCCAATGTGCAATATTATCCTTCTGATATCGAATGAGGGAATTGGTGCTGTTGGACCTCGCTTTTCTTCTTTTCATGTTCCACTCGTACTTTATCACCTCCATTACTCGTCGATGGTCTTCCACGTTTCCTATTTGGATTTTTATTTTGCAAGCAGAATCTTTGTGCTATATTGGCTTTGAAATTCAACTGGCCTTGAATGTCCTCTGCTAATTTAACTTTTTGCAGTCTCTTTTGAACCAGTTCCATGCGTTGATAACCATCATATCAACGAAATGGTAAAAGAAACGCATGTAATACTTCTTAGAACGCACATTTGTCCGATAATAGGATATTTGACCATCAAGAAGATTTACACCGCTCATAAACTGATTATATATATTTAATGCAAAAGGATTTTGTATTGGCACTTTCTTTGTCTTCAACTGTTGCTTCCACTTCTTCATAGCATCCTCTGCCCTTTTTTTTTCATTTCTTTTCACTGGTGAACTGTAACCCTCGAAACCTGCATACTTTTACTGTTCCTATGGCACCTATACCTCTTTTATGTAATTGTACAAATAAAAGAGGCAACGCAAACCAGTTGTCGAAATATAGTAAGTAATTGTTATCATTGGGTAGTATATTTGATAACTGGAGAACTATATTAGAACTTGCCCCAATATCCCGATGACCAGGTTTAGGCAAAACTTTACCGATATATATATATCAAAATTATATATATTTTCAAATACATCACACAATGCAAAAACTTTGTAGCCCCATTTATGGGACTTTTTGGGGTTGTACGTTTTTAGAGCAGCTTTGCCTTTGAACGGTATAATTTGTTCATACACGTAAAACATCTGCCCTTGCTTAGGTATACTCTGACATTTTGAAACGAGACTATCAAAAAGGGGATGTATTTTATATAAGCGATCCCAATTGTCTTCATTTCTATCGGGCATGTTGGCAATATTGTTGAAGTGTAGGTATCGTCTGATTTCTACATAACGGTTTCTACTCATAATATCAGCCACCTGTGGCAATCTAAACTCACAAGATCAATAATTACGTCTTCGATGTAAATCGAACAGTGACATGTACATTGTAACACCAATAAACTGCTCTAATTCAGCTACCGTCAGGTTCGGTAATTTATTTGGATTGCTTTGTACACAGTGTAGGTTGGACTAGTCTACAATGTGTTTTATTAAATCTTGGTCAAAAAATATTTAAAAATAGGCGACAGGTTCCCAAACATCCTCGTCTTCATCTTCAACCTCTTGGTAATCTGGCGTTGCTCTCGGTAAATATTTTGCAACGGAGGTTCAAGTAGGACGCTTGTTAGCATTATTATTTACGTTATTTCTACAGAATTGGGCAAGAGGAATATCGTCAGAACTATCGCTGTCGTAATCAAAATCAGATTCCAATTCGGTGTCAGTCCCAGCATTAGAATCTGATTCTTGCATATATTCCTCCTCACTTTCTTCGGGGGGTGAAACAAAGGCATGCAGGAATTTTCCCTTCCCTTTTTTGTTAATTTTCCTTGGCATCTGAATAATAATTTAAAAAAACGAAATTAGTGTATATAAGCAGACGTATGCTTCGGGTGCCCACTGTATCAAATATGATATATTCCTCAAATTTATAGCATATTGCTTGTTTTTTGAATAAAAGTAGAAATATTGAGTAAAAACGTAAGTAAGACTCTACTGAACAAGGAAAAATATAATTACATACCTTTGTTTGCGGATTACTTTAATATTTCACTATAAAACTCACAGCACCATGCATCAAACCTAGCATTCAAAGGCGCGGGAAAAATGACTGTAAATTCTATTATTTCGGATCAAAACCATTACTGACATTATAGTTAATGACGCAAAGACGGCAGCAGAGTTGAAAACTATCTTCAGAAGTATGGGAGATTCAAAAATACGGTAGGTATCAAATATGATACGTTGGGCACAAAGAGGTTAACAGTGAAACTGCAGTAACAAAGTTATCACTAGTTACTTTTAATGAATTTACAATTCTTAAAACTTCACCTTTTAGCAATGTCTTTAAATAATCAAATTTTTATCAATATGCGAGGTCAACAGATAAAAAAATGTTTCCCATTCAGAAAAATTACCAGAGAATTGAGGTATATTAATTTGTGGAAAACAGTGAGATGCTATATTGACATTGTCATTTTGAGAAGTGTGACTGTCAGAGAAAATATTATTTTAGGAGATAATTCTTCTATAGAATTTCTAATTGCAGCAAGGGTATCAAAATATTTGATTTCCATCTCGTCCCTATCCTCAGGATCTGTTTGATCCTATATATCAATTAAATAATTTACAATTTCATCTTGAGCAGTATTATATTTCATAAATAGATCTTGCAAAATGTCTTCTCTTGACTTAAATTTATTGGTACCATTTTCAATACCTTTATTTTGCAAAACCCAATTATGAATTCTAGTAATTTGAGCCTTAGCACTTGTGCGAGTTGATTTTAACTTTAACATATCCGATGTGACATTTTTTTTTTTTTTTTTTAGGTTAGTTTGCTCATGCTTTTGGTTAGTATGCTTATATGCTTATTCGTAGACTGTTCAGGAATCCTCCTCTTCAGCCCTGGTCATTCCATTATTGTTGGTGTTGCGATGTTTTTTGTAATTGTGTGGTTTACAACCATGAGTTTATTATTTTTGGTTCCGATATAACAACTAAACTTTATGACATACGTTTTAAGTAAATTAAAATGTAGCGCAATAAAGATTAATATAAAAGAAAATACCTGGATCCTCTTGGAAAGTTGAAAATTCATCTAATTCTTCTTGGAATTTTACAGTTCCGGCTCGATGGGACCAAAAATGTAGGATTTTTGTCCTATACTTCTTACTTTATTTGAGAACGCGCAGGACCATGGGATTTTAAAAAACATTTTCTATATTAACACACTTGAACTTCAATACAAAACTACGCTAATATTACACAATGTCCGACACCAACAGAATTCGTGAAATTATTACAAACTCAAATAGTAATTAAATGTGCACATAATTTAAGCGAGAACGAGAGTGATACTTGATAGCTTAGGAGATGATTATATTTAGACATTGAGCGTGTATCTTCGGAGAATTGAAATAAACTAATATTTCTGAAAAACTAAACTAACTCGTGCTACATTTTTTTCTTTAACTACAACACTAATTTTTTTTATACATACACCGGGTTGGAAAATATTCCTTCAACAATTACCATACCTAATACGGTTCATAAAGAAGTTACGCTAATTGTTTGTCTAAGAGCATAGGATAGTCTAACAATACTCCAATTCTTAACACAACTTATATTGTTTATCTAACAGAATGCATGTATTGCCGTCCTAAGTACATAACACAGTCCAACAAAACAATTTGTAGTTAACCTACAACCGTTACATACATTGCGCTAGTTGTCTTGCAAAGTATACAGAATAGTATTACGTGGACAAAGGTACTGATGCCCAAAACTAGGTGGTGTTCCGTAACCCCTTAGATTGCAGAAAAGATGAGATGTAGCATTGACTACTGCGCAGCCTGTCTTTTCTCCCACCAAAGACGCCCACTAATTACAGTTCCGATAACGTCAACAAAGTTGTCACCAGAGTACATGAAAGTCACGTTCTTTAACTGTTTACGTGTAAAGGTTAAGATATTGTAACTGCTTCTTGTGTTGTGTTTGCATCGAAATTTGTTGTAAAAATGCCACGGTGTGTTCTTAAAAACTGTATATACCATCAAAGTGCTGAATGTGTAAGAGACAAACGTAGGAATCACTTATTTTGTTTACGTTTTGTATTTCAGCCATATGACTTTTAGAGGTAAGCTGAAGAGACACGTAGGGGTGTATCTGGGAACTTTATTAATTCATTAAATTTATGTTTTTCGATAACCATTGCTAACCGTAATTTTAATATGTAATTGATTTTTAGCGTCCCAAGAGACATCAATAAGCTAGAGAAGTGTAAGTTTGCTCTGAATTTAGAGGAAGAAGGGATATTTAAGAATACTGGGATATGTCATTTACATTTCAATGAGGATTATGATTTTGAGAAATCGCCATATACCCTCCATTTGAAAAGTAGCGCCTTACCCAAAAAGGTAAAGTGCTACAATATTTTTTATGTAAATGAACTGGGACAAATACATTGTGTATTTTCAATAGATTATTATAAACATTGCTTTCTCATATACGTACGTGTAAATAGAAAACTATATAATCGGTTTTAATTTTCATATCTCGAGGTTTTGTGGCCTAAACAATATAAAAAAAACATTTATAGATAAAAAAATTTCATGTTTGATTGTGAGTGAGTGTGCGCGATATCTTTTGAACCATTAAAGCTATCGGTCGAACTCTGTGGCGAACGTTTCTATACAGAGATATATTTGAATAATTCATACTTTACCACTTATACAAAAATTTAATTCAAAATGATGCAACAAATGTGTTTGAGTATATTCCTATCTACAAAATGAGTTAAGATCACGTGGAATTATTTTTGGGATTGATTAGGACAATGGGGGGTTTTAATAACAATACAACAGTGAAACAGTTCAAAGCTGCCTATAAGAAAACGCTACTTCACCTTGAACTTAGAGTCTCTTACAAAGATAACTGCATACCACTAGAACTGATATCTATTATCGCACCTGACGATATTATTAATAAATCGTGTAAGAGGGAGAGAATTATAGAAGAAATTGTAAATTTTGAAATTGTTCCCAAGTTTCCTTTTCAATTTATGAATATTTCGGAATAAACCAAAGAAGTCGTAATATATATGGCACGATCTGCTGTGTATAAAATCTCACCAATTCTAACATGGGAAGAATGTATTGAAGGTCTTATCGGAGACAGAGCTGAATCAGAAAGATAAAAACCTAACATGGGCATCGGAAGATGTAATAAGTATTTGTATGACTTCAGAAAAAGGTTTTCAAGTACAACTGCAATGAAAACAGTTTACCCAAAGACAATAAAGCCATTTTCCAGGTTCTAACAAAATTACTACACGAAACTCTTTTTGCAAAACATAATAATCAGTTTAAAGAACAAACATTCTTCAACCCTCACTTCCGTAATTTAATAAAGTTAATAATACCTACTTAAATTAATGCTAGAATCCACCATTGTACAAACACGTTACTCGATAAAAGTGAAAGTAAAAGGTCAGCTTATGATAAATATTTGCTATTTTGAGGGCACTAACGTTAGAAAGAAAATTCAAAACTTAGTTTTAATTTTGTAAGTTTTAAAATTTGAAGCAAATATATTTTTTAATTTTTGGATCCCCTAAAAATGACCCGCCACAGGTTTGATTTTGCTCATTAACAAACTTGGCTTAGATTATATGGCAAACAATTTTTGTACCATATCTCATATCCATAGGTTCAATGGTTCAAAATATATACCGCACCACACCACAGCACACGCACCACACACACGACACGCACGCACACACACACGCACACACCACACGCACACACACGCACACACCACACGCACACACGACACACACGCACACACACACCGCACACACGCACACACACGCACACACGCAACACACACGCAAACACACAGCACACGCATACACCACGACACGAACAACACACACACACACACGCACCACACACGCACAACGCACACACACACGCACACACGCACACACGCACACACGCACACATGCACACACACGCACACACGACACACGCACACTGCACACACGCACACACGCACAACACACGAAACACGCACACACGCACATCGCACACCGCAACACACGCACACAACGCACACACGCAAACACGCCACACGCCACAGCACACACGCGACACACGCACCACACACGCACACCGCACACACGCACACAGCACACACGCAACACGCACAACGCACACAACGCACACCGCACGCACACAGCGCACACAGCACACACGCACACACGCACCACACGCACACACGACACGCACACGCACACAACGCACACACGCACACACACGCACACACGCACACAACCGCACACACGACACACACCACACAGCACACACGCACACACGCACAGCACGCACACACACACCGCACACACGCACACGACGCACACACGCACACCGCACAACGCACACACGCACACAGCAACACGCACACACGCACACACGCACACACGCACACACGCACACACGCACACGCACACCACACACGCACACCACGCACAACGCACAGCACACACGCACACTACGCACACGCTACGCACCAACACGACACACGCACACATGCACACGCACACACAGCCACGCACACACGCACAACGCAACACACAAACACACACTCCATACACAGCGACAACCACAACGCACACCAACACACACACACAACGCAAACACACACACGCAAAACACAAACACAACGCACAACGCACACACGCAACACGCACACACGCAACACGCACACACGTACACACGCATCACTCAAACGCACAACGCAAACCACACGCAAACGCCACCACACGCGATTGCAACACAAACACGAACAGGACACAGACACACGAACACGACACGAACAAGAACACGCAACGCAACGCATGCACGCAACGCACACACGCACGCACGCTCGCACGCAAACGCAACGTGGACCAGACGACAGCGACACGACGCAGACGCAAACACAACGCAGACGTAGACGAAGACGCGGAACGCAACGCAACACGCAGACGCAGACGCAGACGAAGCGCAGACGCAACGACGACGCGGACGCAACGCACGCAAACGCAGACGCAGACGCAGACGCAACGCAGACGCAGACGCAACGCAACGCAGACCAGACGCAGACGTAGACGCAGACGCAGACGCAGACGCAGACGCAGACCACGCAGACGCAAGACGCAGACGCAGACGCAGACGCAGACGCAGACGCAGACGCAGGCGCAGACGCAGACGCTGACGCAAACGCAGACGTGGACGCAGACGCAGGCGCAGACGCAGACGCAGACGCAGACGCAGACGCAGACGCAGACGCAGACGCAGACGCAGACGCAGACGCAGACGCAGACGCAGACGCAGACGCAGACGCAGACGCAGACGCAGACGCAGACGCAGACGCAGACGCAGACGCAGACGCAGACGCAGACGCAGACGCAGACGCAGACGCAGACGCAGACGCAGACGCAGACGCAGACGCAAGCGCAGACGCAACGCAGATACAGTCACGGACACGGACACGGACACGAACACGAACACCAACACGAACACGAACGCGAACGCGAACGCGAACGCGAACGCGAACACGAACACGAGCACGAGCACGAGCACGAGTGCGAGCACGAGCACGAGCACGAGCACGAGTACGAGAACGAGCACGAGCATGAGTGCGAGCACGAGCACGAGCACAAGCACATACCCAACCACAAAGACAGACACGGACATTGACACGGACACGGACACGAACACGAACACGAACACGAACACGATCACGAACACGAGCACGAGCACGCTCACGAGTACGAGCACGAGGACGAGCACGAGCACGTGCACGAGCACATACCCAAACACAAACACGGACACGGACGCGGACGCAGACGCAGACTCAGACACAGACGCAGGCGCAGACGCAGACGCAGACGCAGACGCAGACGCAGACGCAGACGCAGACGCAGACGCAGACTCAGACGCAGACGCAGGCGCAGGCGCAGGCGCAGACGCAGACGTAGACGCAGACGCAGGCGCAGACGCAGGCGCAGACCCAGACACAGACACAGACACAGACACAGACACAGACACAGACACAGTCACAGACACAGACACAGTCACAGACACAGACACAGACACAGACATACAGACACAGACACAGACACAGGCACAGACACAGACACAGTCACAGACACAGACACAGATACAGACACAGACACAGACACAGATAAAGACACAGACACAGATAACCGGAGGCTCAGTCGTTTTGTTAAAGCACTTGGATACGTGTGCGTGTGGTAGTAGTAGAGTTTCACAATTTTCAAAAAGGATACCACTTGGTTTGTGCTTGTATCATCCTCATACCAAGAAAAGCACTAAAGACTACGGTACAATTAAAATAAAGTAAACATTGACTATGAAGAGGATTCGTATCGTAATCCTAATACGTCGAAGAGAAAGAAATAGTAGTAGCCTAACACAGTTCCTTAATGCTTATCGCAACCCAACCCCTAAATTAGCAAAATGAAATAAAACAATATATCTAAACCCAAAATTTGTAAACGGAAATTGGAGTTTAACGGAAATTGTAAGACAAAATGTACCGTGAAAAAGGATAAATAACTTCTAGTAAGTATAAATTCCGCATAAGTCGAATATACAGCAAAATAAGACGAAAATCACAAATCGTTACAATAGTAAACCATTTACCCTTTTTAGTGCTAAAGGCAAGATCATTATAGAATAAAAAAAATTCACCGTTGAGCTAGAAAAAAAAACCTAAGGCAGGTAAACGTTTGAACCGTGGATTTTGGAAGAGCTGTCCTTAAAACTTGATTGTCTTTCTTTGAATCAAACGGAGATCACACAAATAATATAACTAACCAAATCGTAAGCTAACCAGATGACTACCGCTGAGGCTAAACAATTTAACATCATAAAATAAGCATCAATCGCCTAATTTTAAAGCAGCAAAATAAACTAGATTGCAACGCGTCTAACCAACCACGTCACATAAAATGGGGAGGAATGAGTTAGCTCGACTAGTAACTCAGCCAAACGGTCCTGAGACCTCAGAGCACTCGGCGAGCGTGGGTGTTTTGAAGTGTTGGTAAAGATTAAATATATGGTTAGGTTAGTTATAAAGCGAGAACGAAATTGTAGGCAGAAAGATAAGGAGAATAGACAAGGAATAGGCGCTACAAACTTTGAAGGAAGCAAAGCAACAAGCGTAAATTTAGTTATGAATTTACCCACAGTGAATAATCTTTGTAAATTTAATATATATAACAATAACAGTGCATGCCTGGCCAACATGCAAATTTTCCCCACAGACCCAAAGATAAGTGTAGCCTTATCTATCACAATGTGAAACACTAAAATTTCGTAATTAACATATATTTCCAAAATTAGGGTGGATAATCTCACCTTTAATCAATTTAGCTAACTTAATAAAAGAACGTAATGCCCCTGTCCGCTACGCTGAAAGATGATCTTCTGAACACCTTTATTCTCAATAAAAGAAACGTTGTACTTAAAAGATTACAAATATAATATAAGTAATACGACATAGACAACCGGTATATACAATCTATGCTTTGGGTTACTGCCACTGAGAAGACAGCAACCATAGAAATTTTCTAAAATATATTTCACATCACACAAAATGGCCGTTAAGAAACCACACCTTAGGAACAAGGCATTCAGCAAAATTTTCTTATCAAATGTTTAGTTGTAATCAAAATGTATTTCAATAAAGCATTTTTAGTAATATGTAATTATTCAATGGTATTACCATCTCGTGGTGATTTAGCAAACTAGCAGATATGTATAAAATGTAAGAATTTAAAGCTAACCAGAACTCACGTATAGATGGCACTAGCAAGTTTATTTTAAGAACTTTTATAAAATAAGAAATGTAAATACGATGAAGAAATAATTCAATCCATATAAAATAAGAAATTTAAATACGATAAAGAAATAATTCAATCCATTATGAATTAAAAGGCACATGGTCCCGGCAGTAAATACAGAAAATTCAGATCATTAAGGTAGAGGCATAAGTAACGAGCAATCCTTAAATAACAATCCTAAATATCACGTCACAGGTACCTATTTAATCTTGTTCTTTTCCAAATAGTAATAAGAGAAAATTGTAAGATCGATCCGAAAAGATACGATATCGATTTTTGCACGTTACAAGGTAATTAAGTCCTACTTCCACGAGTAATGAGACAATGTATAAAATAGAACCCCCAAAAATTGAATAATGAGCACTTCAATCCCCCAAAGGTGACAAACAAGTTATTAAGGAACAATTAACAATTTTGTGGCTGAAGGCCGCATCACTTACAAATACATTAATATCTAATAGGTTTCTCGTTATGATAGTATCATTTGAAAGTAGCTGAAGCATTTTTACACGTCTATTTATAACTTTAAATATCTAAATAATACCGTTTACCAAATAAATGGCACTACGTCTTCACAGTTTACAGTTCAACAAAACTCCAAATCCTAACAATAATACTGTATATCACACAATTAGCTATAATTGCTTTTTTAAGTACATAGGTCAGTGAAATAGAACTTCAATTATTAACACATCTGATACTGTTTATCTAATAAATTTGTTTTAACTGTCCTTCTAAGTGTATCGGGCAATCCAATGAAGCCTTAAAACTCTGGTAGCTGAAAACAACACTAGAAATCCACAATTCTACGAAATGATTAAGAATAAGCAAAACGATAACACAAATAATTACAATACAGGCACTGAAAACTTAAGCCTAATGTGTCATGGCTTATTATTAAAAAGCAACAGAAGTAACGTGTACCTGGATAGTTTCAAGCCCACGAATACTATACGTAAAGTTAAATATTCAGAAAGCATTATTAAAATGAAAAAACTAGCTAATGCGCATGCTCATTATATTTTTTACATAAGTAAAGTATTATAATATTACATCTTTAACCAAAACCACGTTTTTCAAATCAAGAAATAGAATTGATTATAACGTAATACACGATACTGAAAGATAACTATAATAATAAATGAAATTGCATGTAATTACAAGAATGTTGTAATTATTACTAACTAAACGAAACATGTGTTTTGCTCATGTTTGCACATCATTTAGATACAGGACACCAAATTAACACCAACAATGTTCGTTTAATTGCACCTCTATATACCTTACAAGAAAAAATTATTAGAGAAGCAGTTGAAATTGAAAGAAGACCAAACGCCCCCAATAAACGAGATGACACTTCTAGAATGCCACAACATTCCAAGTCCAAATCTTCCAGAAATTTCAAACAGTTATGCTGCAACTATTCCTGACTTCCCCACTTCTGCACCTTCTACAACATGTACTAGACCAACTACCCGAAGTCAAACACACTCGTCTAGATTAAATTTAAATTAGTTACCGTGTTTCATATTCTGTACTTGTTAAAAATAGTTACCTTATTTCAATTTCTGTAATTGTCAAAATAAATTCTTCACAAAGGGAACAAAGGACGTTCCCGAAACGTTGAATTAATTTGTACGTTTATTTACACAAGTTTCAAAGAAAAAATGTCGCATTTAAACATTAATACTTGTGGAAATCTAAATAGAAATATATATATATATATATATATATATATATATATATATATATATATATATATATATATATATATATATATTGGGATATATAATATGTATGTGGGATAGGAAGGTTTAACATAATTAATATAATATTTACTATATATTTAAATTTGTCTCAATATGGGATAGGATGAATATATAAATTGTAAATTATCAATATAATGATATTATATAATTATAATTATGCACCGGACTAGTTCAAATCTCAATGTGGGGATAGGGTTCGGGATTTAGTGGGAAATTATATTTGATTCGAATATAATTATGTGAATTGCCCTTTATAAAAAAAATCATATATGTAAAAAAAATATATCTGAACACAATTTATACTTTAACGCATGCGTTGTAACGTTACTGAATAAAATTATCAAATGTCAAAACTGTCAAACAATGACTTGTTGAATTTATGTTTATACTTTTAATTGGATAAATGAAATTTAATATTTGGAAATAATTTAAAATTTTGCTTCTTTTGCAGGCGTTTACACAAGTATTATTTAAAAATATACACCTATACATATAACCAATAATAATTGCAGGAAATCAATCACAATAATGAACACAATAGATAGGGTTATAATCAAAAGTAACTCACATATAAATGTTCCAAATTCAAACTGATGTCTTCATACAGGTTGTTCCAAATAGATGCAGGCACTTTCCAATATTTTCGAAGATCTTTATGTATGAATTTTACTGCTACTATTTACCCACAAGCTGCTAACTAGTGCTCGGGTTGTTGATCACGTTCGCTTCAGTAACTGGTAAAATTTCTCCACTTAACGGCTTTACTCCAACCACAAATTTTAATTCAATAGTACTTTAATTAAACGTATTAATGCTTTCTGATTGTATCGTTTATATAATATTTACTGGTTGTCCAAGGTTTAAATTAATGTCACTTTATTTTAGGTTCCGGCTCAACTATAAATTATTGAAAGAAAATCGCAGCAACAAATAAAACAAATAAAAAAAATGATTACGATTTTATTTTGGTAAAATGTAACCAAATTCAAATTCAACAAACGAAAAAATTTTAAACGTTCAACATAAATCGTCACAAAAAAATAATTAATTCGTAATGAATTTTACGAAACTGCACAGGTATCGGTAACCGAACTTAAATATTTAAACTATAGTCGGTATAAAAACAATTGCGCCTGATTTCTCTTTTCTCCGTTTTTTATTAAATTTTTCCCGATGATTATTTAGGTTAGGAAAACTTACTTGTAACACAAAAACACAACACTACTTTAACCTTTTCAAAAAAACTGACAAATTATAGAGAGCTCACTTCCAGGGCAATTCCTTTTATACCCTTTTGGTTGTTACTACATCTTCAATTTTTTTTTAGCAAATCTAAATATGTAACCATGTTTCTGATTGGTTGACAAAATTTACAAACTTAACTAAAACAGAAATTTAGCCATATCTTTCTTATTAAATTACGGATTCAAATTCTAATGACATAAATGAAATCTGTGTAAATTACGCATAGATAGACAGCCAACAAGATATGGTTCCTTTAAATATTATGCAAAATGACCTATTCTAATTTAAATTTGCTTATATCTACCTAATCTTACAAACTACACTTAATTTGATTACATATATGTAATCCTGATAAAATTTGGCATAGGAAAACACACATTTAAAGTCCAACATCATAAATTTAAAGGAATTTTATATTTACCTAGAAAAATTATAAATTCAACCCCCAATTCATGAAATTTTGCGCTGAAATGCATTGTACACTCTATATTACTATGAAATACTGAGGAAGACCTCCTATTAATCACTTTAATAATATAATTTAAGCCTAATATAATAAAAAAAAACTGTAAATTTGTGAAAAAACATAAAATTTAAAACATAACCAAACTTAATTCTAAAATTACAAATAACTTACTTTTAAAAACGTTTATTGTATTTAATGTTCATTTCACTTGCATTGTATAATTTAATGTTACATTAAGAAGTCATATCGTTTAACACACTTTCTTGAAATTCCACTATAAAAATGTATCTACATGTAAATGTCTTTGTGTGAATATGTTCTATGCACTGTTCTTAATATTTAAATTGCATCACTAAGTTTGTCACACAATCGCTTCCAAAAATATGTGAGAAATGATCATGTTAAGTCCATATTATAACCCTTTCTTAAATTTTACCAAATTTCCAGCATTCTACACTACTTATACAATATCAGTAATATAAATCTATCTTTACACTTTGTGTTAAACACCTGTAAAATATTCATGTGCCAAAATATTTTCGAAAAATTCAAATTTATTAAAACAAACTAAAATACTGAATTGAATTTACGGAAATAAGTTTATTTAACATTCCTGAGATTTTTGTTGGTAGCACAATGCTTTTTATGATTAAATCAAATTGTATAAATGTTACTCAGATTGTTTTGCCCAAAACAAATCCACTTTCAACTCATTGTGAACCAAATTATATCAAATAAATGTCTCGCACATGTATCATGCCCGAAATCACCCTTTTTTAAAGAAATTAGTAGTTAAACTGTCCGATCCTTGTCTTACTCCTATCTAAACATCTTAAAAAAAAAAAAAAATATATATATATATATATATATATATATATATATATATATATATATATATATATATATATATATATAACACACAGGGTCCGCCTTTGGGAGCTGATCCTATGGGTATCTGCTAAACCAAACTTACTATAATTTTGACAGGGAAATGATGTTAGGGATGTCATCTAAAATATTTTCACGCTCGTACCACTTCCGGTTATACCGGAAATCGGTACTTAGTCGCTTATTTTAAATGGAACACCCCGTATATTAATACATTTTCGGATTCTATGTCGAATTTTAGGGTAAGTTTGTTAAATAAACTAGATACGATATTTTAGTCGTTTTAAAAAAAACATTTTTCTAAAAAAAATTGACAGATGCGGTCTTAGTAATAACTCGTTAATTGTTCTGTTCCTGTCAAACAATTTGAATAAAACTTGTCAGCATGGAAACCAAATAATTGAGAATTGAAATAAAGAAAAATATTTGCAAAAGGTTACTGCAAAAAATTATTAAAATTGATAATTTTGTGATTCAAAAGTCATTTTTTCAAATTCGATGTACAATATAAGTGTAAAAACTATAAATCGAAAAAAACTCCTTTTTACTGCGGAGGTATAACTTCATAGGTACATATCAGTGCATTCTTACACGATAAAGTCGCTTATTTAGTATTTCTTGCTCGTGATCAAATGTAAATTAATTTACAGTAAATGTTCAAAATGTTGCCCTTTAGACGCAAGACATTGTTGAACCGGTCTTATAACGGCCTTCAATTCTCTTTCTCCACAAGAACTTCAAAGGGCTACAAATGAAGCCGTTATAAGACGGGTTCAACAATGTCTTGCGTCTAACGGGCAACATTTTGAACATTTATTGTGAATTAATTTACTTCACGAACAAGAAATACTAAATAAGCGCCTTTGTCGTGTAAAAATGCACTGATAAGTATGTAGTTACTACCTCCGCAGTAAAAAGTAGTTTTTTCGATTTACTCATAAAGTAAACATGAAAAAAAATGACTTATAAAATTTCTATTTGGCAAAAATGACTTTTGAATCACAAAATTATCAATTTTTATAATTTTTTGCAGTAACTTATTCAAATATTTTTCTTTATTTCAATTCTCAATTATTTGGTTTCCATGGTGACCACGAACAAGGAATCTAGTATGTAGCTCATTTTTATCAGAAATTTTAAAATTGGGACTTTTCTGATAATAAGTATGAAACCGTTACGTTTAGGCAAATAAAGTTTTAAACAAACTTACCTTAATTTTGACGTTAAATCGATCTGAATAGTAAAAATAGGGTTTCTATTCAATTTTTTGAGTAACTTCCATTTTTGACAGTCAAGTTTAGACATTCATAATTGTATTTTTATGAAAATACAAATGTCATTTTTGCAGACTGTTGCAATAAACCTTTGCTTACAATACCTCAAAGTTTTGTAATGATCCTGCAGATCCTTCCTAAAAATTCAAATCCTTGTCAATAAATTCCTCCAAACTTATTTCCTATTTTCTTCCACAACTGCATTGATATGATTTAAACATATTATCAGTTGTTCCCACTCTCCCACTCTCTCCCAAAATCCCTATATAAACATCCACTTCACATCCAACAGACAGACACTTCTTGGCACTTTGCGTTCATACCTTACTTTCATTTTATAATTATTATTCCAGTATTATTGCTCATATCCTGAATTCTCCTTATTATATCCTTTCCTTAATTAGTTATACTTTAAGAGTATGCTAAGTCTATACTAACCCTGCCTGAACCTACCTGATTCATCAGTCCTGCATTACATTCCGTCCTACAATCCACCTGTTACATGCATCTAACCTGACACCGATTCCTGTTCGTATTACATCCATTACTAGTCACAATACGTATACAAACTTATTGTGGGTCCTGGCCCGATTTGGGTATACGAAAAGAAGTTGATTGTGTGAAATCAGACGGAGGGCCTGTACACCCGAATGGTTATGCACAACTAGCTACCCCTGTTTCATCATTACCTTTATTAACCAAACAAGAGATTTATCACTATAAACTTGTTGAAGGTGCAAGCCGCGACAAGGATAGGGGTAGACATCCTAGAGATTATAGAGGAGTGACGGTGGTATTGCCCCGAAACATCCTATATGATCACGAACAAGGTTATTCCCTGAAACTGCCCCTTTGACGGTTTAGGCTTGTGCCCCGAAAAAGGATTTCCTAACCAGAAATATTCATCTGCTGTCCCCTGTATATCCTAATATAAATAACGTCGCCATCCCTCACAATAAATTCTCCCTGCTATCACCCACATACACACCAGATCAGATTTGCTCCTTTAATTACCGGTTCATACAATCACCTCCTACAAACTCACTCACCCACCACCTTTAGTTCTCCCATATAATAACCCTTCCCTTAAGTAAACGATCTATCTTCCACCTGAACAACCCTTGTTTACTTTTAAATAGTAGTGGGACCTTACATTCTACTTAAATCAAATTTCCTACTTACCCCGTATATAACCACCTCCTGATTACCGTACTCCACCAGCATTTCCCATTAATTAAGTAATATCACTTATAATTAACACACACATAAATTCGCCGGTATACCACGTTTTGACCATCTGTTTTAGAATTAATAAACAACCATTAAAGGAAGGTGGGAAACCAGGATAGACCAGCGGCGTAGGTGCTTATAGAAAGAAACCCGCAAGAATAATTGACATATTTTTAATAGTACTTTAGTGAATTATATAACCAGTTAATTTCCGTTTCGTTATTTATTTGTTTTGTAGTAGCATCAATATTATAATTTCTGTTTTGATTTGTAAATAAACCATTCTTGTATGTAACGTTTGTAGAAATTAGATAGGCAACCCAACATACGTCTAGGTATACATCTTAGTCTGAACCCCTTTTATGAGAAAGTTCTCATGTTCAGAAATTTGAGTCTACAAGTTGTAAAATAAGACAGTTACAACCAATAAAAGACCGGTGGCTTCAGCCAGAACCAGGAAGCAGTACAGTTTTATTAAAATTGTTTGACAGGAACAGAACAATTAACGTGTTATTACTAAGACGGCATCTGTAAATTTTTTCAGAAAATGTTTTTTTTAAAATGACTGAAATTTCGTATCTAGTTTATTTAACAAACTTACCTTAAAATTCGACATAGAATCCAAAACGTATTAATATACGGGGTGTTCCATTTAAAATAAGCAACTGAGTTCCGACTTCCGGTATAACCGAATGAGGTGCGAAAGTGAAAATGTTTTAGATGAGTTAGCCCTAACATCATTACCCTGTCACCAAATTTTCAAAATTATAGTAAGTTTGGTTTAGTAGTTATATATATATATATATATATATATATATATATATATATATATATATATATATATATATATTGTGTCCCAAAATTTCTGGGACACAGTACTACCACGTGTAGTAGAGGTCAAAATAAGTCGATTGGACCCAATTTATTTATATACCAAAATGTACCGTTTGTCCGTGAGAAGAGTTCAAAGTATACATAAAAAAACACATTTTCGTACGCTGTTCAGAAATGAGTGAAACAAATTGAATTTGACAAAAGGGCATTTTAGAGGATTACTCTCCTTTCGGTAATCAAAGAAACCCAAAAGAAATGGTAGAAGGGTTAAAACCACCCTCATCCCCTGATACTTTTTTAAGAACATTCTTAGGGGTGGTAACACGGTTCTCAATTTTTTTTAGCGAGAAGATTATCTTCATTTTGTTACTCTTGTAAAAATTTCGTGTTCCGCATAGTTTCGAAGGAAAAAAATGTTCTCTTAAATAAAAACAGGTATCCCTAGTTTAATTGTAATACAAAATTTAGTTGGCAGTAGATACAAAAACAACACAAGTCGTGATTTTGACACGAAACAGATTCATAATAGCTCCAGTTTGTTATTGACTGTAAATGTTACAATAATTTCTTCAATTTTGTTATTATCGCGAGTACTATTACTTATTATTTAATTGTTGTTGTTACTTTAACTTTTATTAAATATGGATTTCTCTTTTAATGAGCAGACCGACACGGTCTTAGTTCTTGGATTCCGTTAAGGTAACTGTCGCAGAGGTCCCCGCGTATATCAAGAGAGGTGTGCAATCCGGAGAATTCCGAATCATAAAACTTTTACCCCAATCGAGAGACGTCCTCGAGAAACAGGCAAGTTCGAACCAGTCAGACTTAACGCTGGAAGACCCCGAGTCCGGAGACCTAATGCGGAACAAGCAGTTCTTGGAATAATCGATGACAATCCTGAGACCAGTACCAAATCTGTGCAACGCTAATCAAGAGTTCCAAAGAGCACTGTAAATCGGATCTACAGAGAACAATTAATCCATCCATTTTAGATACAGCCAGTGCAAGAGTTATTACCACTTGACCACAGATCACGTTTAAATGTTTCACACATAGTTCGGGAGCGCAGAATACTTGACAATAGATTTCAAAATAACATCTTGTTTACAGATTAGTCTTGTTTTACACGTAGTGGCATGACGAACCAGCACAATGAGCATATTTTTGCTGATGAAAACCCACATGCTATTAAAGCTAGACGCCATCAGCGAGAATTTAAAATTAATGTTTGGATTGGATTTATCGGCATTTTTTTGGTTGGGCCGATCCAATTGCCAGATCGTTTAAATGGTGCCAGTTACCTTCGCTCCCTTCAAGAAATTTTGCCAGATTTATAATACGACTTGTCTCTTAATCTTCATTGAAACACGTTCTTCATTTACGACGGTGCACCACCTCATTTTGCACGTGCAGTAAGAGAATATCTAAACCAACAATTTTTGGTAGATGGATTGGTAGGGGACAATAAGCGCCTATTAAATGGCCTACGAGATCTTCAGATGTAAATCCGTGCGACTTCTTTATCTGGGGAGCGTTAAAAGGAAAAGTGTGCGAGGTTCAACTTAATATTTCCGAACAGCTGTGGAACAAAATTCAAAATGCCGTAAACGCATTACGAGAAAACGACGATGTCCTAAGAAGGGTGTATTTCAATTTTTACGTCGGAATTGATGAAGGTTGCCGTCATATTGAACATTTATTGTAAAATAAACGTTTTGCCTTTGTTTCGACTGCCAACTAAGTTTTGTATTACAATTTTATTAAACTTGTACTAGGAATATCTGTTGGCAGTATTTAATAGAACATTTTTTTCCTTCGAAACTGTGGGGAATACGACATTTTTACAAGCGTAACAAAATGAAGATAATTAATCAGTCTTCTAGATAAAAAAAAATTGAGAACGGTATTACTACCACTAAGAAAGTTCTGAAAAAAACATCACGGAATGAGGGTTGTGTTAACCATCCTACAATTTCTTTTGGGTTTCTTTGATTACCGAAAGGAGAGTAATCCTTTAAAATGCTCTTTTGTCAGATTCAATTTGTTTCACACATTTCTGAACAGCGTACGAAAACGTGTTTTTTTATGTAAACTGAACTCTTCTCACGGGCAAACGCTACATTTTGGTATATAAATAAATTAGGTCCAATCGATTTATTAATTTTGGGAAATATATATATATATATATATATATATATATATATATATATATATATACAGGGTGATTTTAAGTTGATGCTTTTTTAAACTGTGTATAGAACTAATTAAAATAAACAACTTTTTCAAATAACATTTTTAATTAACTCAAAAATAAATGAGATATTTCGTTTTAAAGGAATAAGTAGTCAAGTTCTATTTCAAATCATTCTGTTCTACACAACGCTGTGCGCGATGTAACCACAGTTCGGTCACAGCGCGTAATAACGAAATTAATTCTTCCCGCGTGTTTACCGGTGTTTTAAAAACTAACGCTTTCATGTAACCCCACAGAAAAAAATCGCATGGTGTAAGGTCAGGTGAGCGAGGTGGGCACGCAACTGCCCCATTTCGACCAATCCACTTGTTTGGAAAAATATACTCCAAGAACTCCCGCACTTCTCGTCTAAAATGAGGAGGTGCCCCGTCTTGTAGAAGCCACATGTTTTACCTTATATCCAATGGCAATTCTTCCAGCAGATTAGGTATATGATTTTCCAAAAAACTCAGATAATTCTCGCCCGTTAAACGGTCTGGCAAAATGTGCGGACCAATGGGTATTCCATTTACAATTCCAGCCCAGACATTTACGGAAAATCTTTCTTGAAAACTTGATCTCCGCATAGCATGGGGATTTTCAAATGACCAAACATGAGTATTGCGGAAATTGTTGATTCCATTTCTGCTGAATATTGCCTCGTCCACGCACAAAATTTTTTTGTAAAATTCAAATGATCTGCATTGTTTAGTGAAAGCCATGCACAGAATTCAACTCTACGAGGATGGTCTTGAGGAAGTAGCACGTGTACACCTTGAACATGAAATAGGTACAACTGATTTTCCCGCAATGTTTTACACACCTTTGTTTGACTTACACCGACCTCACGTGCAATTTCTCTAGTACTTATCGATGGATTTTCCTCAACCATATTCAAAACTTGTTCTTCATTCTGCATATTCACAGGTTATCTCGGTTTTCCTACATGCCCTCCAAGATGTTCTCTGAAATAAGCGTTCTGCATACAGCCTTGCAGCTGCAGCCGCGCTTTGACGATAGTCCCAATAAATCAACAGCATGTCCACGAGTTCATTATTTTGATACACATGATCCATTCTTTATTTTTCAATAACCACAAACTGACTGAAATCTAACACTCGATTAACTGACAACAAATTGACACATTTCTGCTTGACATAAGAAGTGTAAACAGAAACAAAACAAAATTAACAGGTGTCTTATCACAGAGATTGTTTGCAGTTCCATAACAACCCGAATATGCGTGGTGAGCCTATAAACACCGGTAAACACACGGGAATAATTAATTGGGCGCATAGAACGGGCAGCAGCAACAATTAAATCAAAACGAAAGGATTTTATTTGAAAAAGTTGTTTATTTTAATTAGTTCTATACACAGTTTAAAAAAACATCAACTTAAAATCACCTATATATAATATATATATATATATATATATATATATATATATATATATATATATATATATATATATATATATATATATATATATATATATATATATATATATATATATATATATATATATATATATATATACAATTGAACAAATAGCCAGATCGGGAATAAGTTCAACATATTATTTTATCCCGTACTTTTCAGGCTTGTTGGGTGGATACATCTTAAATTTTAATTAGCCCCTAAACCCCACGAGCATCTCAACAATTCAAGCTGATTTTTCTATAACGTAACATATCTGGCAGTTCTGATTAAAATTATTAGAAATTTTCGGAATTGGAGCAGCTAGACCTACAACGTTTCTTACGTTCCTGTCCTCTGGATTGTCAAACCGAGGACATGTTAGAAGAAAAGCACATCTTTCTTTTGGGAATAAGTTCAACATATTATTTAGTACCGTACTTTTCAGGCTTGTTGGGTGGATACATCTTAAATTTTATTTAGCCCCTAAACCCCACGAGCATCTCAACAATTCAAGCTGATTTGTCTATAATGTAACATATCTGGCAATTCTGATTAAAATTATTAGAAATTTTCGGAATTGGAGCAGCTAGATCTACAACGTTTCTTATGTTCCTGTCCTCTGGATTGTCAAACCGAGGACATGTTGGAACAAAAGCACATCTTTCTTTTGACGAAATGCACTTTATTATTATTCTACATGTTCTGTTGATAACAAATATGGTATATAATCATCAATGGACTTGAACAAGTATGTGTATGCTAAGAATCCAAAGAAAGCATCGATTACTACCATATCCAGACTTTTAAGTGTAGCCGAATTTTGATTTTTATACTATACTTAGGATTGGTGTTGTTAAATAAAAGTTTCCAAACCGTTAAATGATCAGCACTATCACCAATTTTCGCCGCACGGCGTAAGCCAGGTAATTGTAGAACTATATTGTGCTGATGTCGGCGATCCCTGTTAGAAGTGGCAGTTTGTTGAGCCCATTTATCTATTTTTGTCAAAATAATAATGTGACCTGTTTTCATTATATTTCTGTTCAGTCTCTTCATTTTCAATATTCTCTTTGTCTTCAATTTGATCTTTCCCATTCTCGTTGCCTAAAACAAAGAAAGTATAATTTTTGTACAGATATAACATTTTTACAATAATTATTTCTACCTTCAGTATCGTGTTCGCTGTTTATAGCAAAATCTTTATCACAATCTGCTTCTGCATCACTAAAGTCACTGTCAGCCTTCTCAAACCACTTTAAAAGAGCTTCCTCATAGTTAGAAGCCATTAATCTGATTTTTTTGACGTATTAGGTCTTCGCTATATTTTTCAATAATAAATAGATTTGTACTGTAAACATTAACACGCCGTCTGGTAGATGGGAACCACTCTTTTAGTAGAAATATTTTGAAATCTACACACTTCTGAACTTCGCCGTACCGATTACTAACCGAAGCCGATCTAAAATGAAGTTAGCTAGGCGTATTCGCTTCATATTAGAGGAGGTGTGGAAATACCGTAATTTTAACAAAGCGATTCCGTCTGTGAGACGGGCTGTTAGTACTTAAGGTAGGATTTTAGCCGCATGTGTATGTCGAAAACAATGTCTGACTTCGACAAATTCCTCTTTTAGTTATAGTCATAACAACTTGATTTTTTTTCTACACACGAAGGAATCGGTAGTGTAGAGTTATAAAAGTTCTTTTTGCGTGATCGCTATCAGGGGCAAACATATTTAAATTGAGCAATTTTAACATGCTGTAATTCAAGTAATGATAAGAATTCGAAAATTGTATCTCTACATAGCTTCAGACATCACCTTCTGGAATTAAACGAAACAAGTTTATTGTTCCGAAAACTTCGGAAATAGAGCTAATTGTGTGATATACAATATCATTGTTAGGATTTGGAGTTTTGTTGAACTGCAAACTGTGGATACGTAGTGCCATTTATTTGGTAAGCGGTATTAGGGGTGTTAGGGATTGGAGTCTTATTGGACTGACCTATGTATTTAGAACTGTAACGTGCCAATTATTGGCTATGGTTATCTTAATTTGACGACTTGTGTTGTTTTTGTATCTACTGCCAACCAAACTTTGTATTACAATTAAACTTTTACTAGAGATACCTGTTAGCAGTATTTAAGAGAACATTTTTTTCCTTCAAAACTATGCGGAATACGAAATTTTTACAAGAGTAACAAAATGAAGATAGGTAATCTTCTCGCTAAAAAAAATTGAGAACCGCTAAAAAAGTTCTTAAACAATATAAGGGGATGAGGGTTGTTTTAACCCTTTTACAATTATTTTGGGTTTCTTTGATTACCGGAAGGAGAGTAATCCTCTAAAATGCACTTATGTCAAATTTCATTCAATTTGTTTCGCTCATTTCTGAACAGCGTACGAAAATGTGTTTTTTATGTAAACTTTGAACTCTTCTCACGGGCAAACGGTACATTTTGGTATATAAATAAATTGGGTCCAATCTACTTATTTTGACCTCTACTACACATGGTAGCTCTGTGTCTCAGCAATTTTGGGACACCATATATATATATATATATATATATATATATATATATATATATATATATATATATATATATATATATATATATATATATATACTGGAAAAAATTCTGATGGAGATGAAGAGCAGAAGTACACTAAACCAAGACAGACAGTATTGCGCTTGTGTGACACAAATATGCACAAAAGTGCGTTTTACCAACAAAGAAGCAAGAAGTGGGAACAGCCATTATACTAAAGATATCGCATTGGTACGATACACAACCAAAGTAAATGGAGCTATTCTTTTAGTGTCACCATCTCAACATGGTGCCAGCGAAGGTCCATTTACGAAAACGCTTGACATCGTTGTCGATTATAACTCCACCAAAGGTGGCGTTGACGCCTTAGATAAAGAGTGCGCCAAATTTTCGTATAGTCGTCAACACATTGAACGCGTATGTACTGCATGAGTTATACAAAAACAATGTTTCCTATGGAAAGGCCCAAATTTGTGGAAAAGTTGGCATACCAGCTTATTCAACTGCATTTCAAAAGAAGGCTGGAAGGGTATTTCATACCAACAAAACTAAAGCTACACGTGTAATACTGGGAACAGAAAAACCAATAAATAAACCCACGACGAAAGTTGAAAAATTAGAAAAGAGAAAGGATTGCTTTCTCTGTCACTACAAAAAGAAAAGAAGGACGGCTATTGTTTGTTACCACTGTCAAAATCCAATCTACATGGAGTGAACGAAGAAAATTTGTAGTTGCTTCGAAAAAAAACAACTTTGAAACATGTCAGCTGTATCTTTAGTATTACGTTCTTTGATAACATGATTTTATGAATGGTTAGAAAGAACGAGTACGAACAGCACCAATTGCGTATAAGTATATTTTCTTAAATTATATTTCACAAAGCAAACAAGAAATATGTTTTTTTAATTGCCTAATAGCTATAAAATCTTATCAAGGTATAGAAAATCCAAAACCCAGTGTCATATCGTGTAGACGGTTGGTTAGTGTTAAGTAACATATTTGAAGTATTAGTACTTAAGGGTTAAAGATGGGCGAAACGTCGTGTTTAACAGGGATTATATCTTAATTTAATGCGTAACCATATGATATGAGGGCTGCTATTTTTATAAATAAAAGAAGTTTCCCCAAATAAACTGTTTTCGTTAATTAGCGAATTCATTCCCATTCATAACATATCTAACTGCAACAAATTACAATAAAATTTCAAACTTTAAATTTATTATTTGCAGAATACTGATTGCTTGTTTAGGTTGTTCATGGAATAATAAATTTAAAGTGGGTATTGTATTTACTTAGTACTTCAATTATACGGTCTCTGTATATTGCACAGTATTAATATGTGATGAGGTACCAATATAAAACTTTTGTTCTGCATACATAGTAAAAACCTAAATAAACAGAATACCCACGTTTTAATTTATTTCACTTAAATATGATTAAAAACCATGACGACAATATAAACAGTAAAATAAATTAATGTTGTAGTTGTACTAATTTGGTTTCCACAGATCTTTTTGACGCTGAAACATTGACAATATTCGCTTTTGTAGAAAATAGTTTCTATTGGCGTACGAATAATGAAAAGCATTAACTGACCCCCAATAAATACTGGCCCTTAAAATAATTAGAAATTTTAGGAAATTCATAGTTATCAATACTACATATTTCGAAAAAATATTAAGCGAAAATAAAATAAGAAGCCATATTACGGGTGAAATGGCAGTAAAATTAGTATTACATATAAGGGTAATTTTCATCATCTGAGTGAAAGGGTGTGGGTGGATATTGATCTATGTGCGAGGTAAATAAGAACATCATTAATTAAAATTGGAAAAGTCATTAATGAAAGGGCGTCAGTTAGTTTGAATCAGAATTATTGGTAAAATTTAGCAAATCTAGCTTAACATTCGTAGGATTCAACCAGATGGATCAACAAAACTGCTCCTGGACTGGTGCTATATTTAAAAAACATCCGGTGTGGAACAACACACAACCTTCTAACCTACAAGATGGAAATGAAAAGAAATTAAACAATTTTACTAATAATATTTTTAGAATAATAATTATGCAATCTATTTTTTAATACGCACATAACGTAAAAATGCAACATTGTAAAAAGAAAATAATAATATGTCAAACAGACGTTTAAAATTTCATCTCAAATAGAGGTTAATAGACATTTAGATGTTCTGAAGTTATCGTGGATACTAACGTACATCCACACACGCATTAACATACAGACATCATGGCCGATCTTGGCGAAACTTTGCTAATCGTTATGAAAGGAGCCAATAGGTCGATTTAGCGATAGTGAAAAAAGAGTCGATTACATAACACTTTGTACCTTTATTTGTACGTGAGGATTTGAAAGTAAGTGAATATATATATATATATATATATATATATATATATATATATATGTAGGTTGGACGGTAAAAGGTTTAAAACAATTTCACGCAATAATGGCTTAAGGTCAGCGTGCTGTCGGATCAGTTGTCTCAAATACGTGAATGTCATCGAACTTATTTACGGAATGTTACTTTTCTGAACGTTAATTCTATCAAAAACTCTATATTTACATATCTTAATTGTAAATATTACCTATCAGTGTCTGCAATAAATGCACGATCTCAATATTATAGTAAATTACAAAATTTGCTGTGCTCAAACCCTAAACACAAAAAAACGTCGTCACAGTGATCGCTGTGTAAGCTCCAAAGTACAAACAGTACAATAAGTTAGAAATAGAGCCCATTTGGATCCCAATAATACGCAAAGAGGCTAAGCGCAATAGACCTGCGCAACATGCGCAATAAACCACTGCGCAACCTCGTTCTAAGAAATATATATTGGATTACTCAGTGGCTCAGCGTTACAGGTACCAAGTTCAAATCCGAGTGTAGTGATATGCTTGGGAAAAAATCATAACATATAAATTCGACTCAAGTGTGAAAACAGTCCTTCTCAGGACTAAGCCTGATAACAGAAGCAGAGTCCGCTTCCGAAACGTCGCGCTATATAAGCAAAAATTGTAGAAATCTGCCGATCAACTCAACTAATTAAAAGTTCTGTTAACACACATATATCACAACTAAACTGTCTTGAACAATTGATTTAAGCATATCTTCGAAGATCAAAATACTAATTGGGCAAATAATTATATCCCAAGCTAAATAATCACACACCTTAATTTCGTTTATTGCAAATTGTTACAGTAATACAAAGTTAAATTCCATAATTAGACAAAAGAAGACAAAGGACAGGATAAAAAACGCTACTATAAATAGAATCTCCTATTAGTGAAGGACGATCGTTCAAATTACACAACACAAGCGCTCTCCAAATAAATTTTCATACTAAAAATACATCTTTATTCATTACCTCGCGTTCGCAGAATTTTTCTTCTCATGTCATAGCTACAAGGCACGGGAGTGGTACTACTCTTGTTCGATTGGTCCTTATAATGGATGGGAAACAATATTCTGTTGAAATCTTCAATTCCCTTTTTATATACGAACCCCAGCAGTGAACATAAGCTTTCAATCACGATAGCAAACTAACAGCGAAATACAGGGCAATGAAATTCTAACCATAAATCTACATTTAGTGAAAAACGATATATTTAGCAGTAACTAGTAGGTATTTCGCGCGCACCGAATTGCTACCACACACCACAATCTTTCACGCCACTCAACCCAAATATCTAACTAAAGAAACTTCTCCTGCCCCACTATAACATCTTCATACGCCATGTTTAACCGACCATCATAAAAATTTTCCACATTAAAAATTAAATTCAACACGTCCCACGGAAATTCACTTTAGAAGCTATACTTGTGTAAAATGAAAGCAATGCTTATCTAGAATCGTGATAACTACATCCTCTTTTTATAATATGACCGAAGCCTTCTCGGTAGTATCCTATAGCTAAATCGTCTATTTTATATGAACAATTTTACGAATAAACAAATTATCGTGATCTTCCATATATTGAATCAAATCAAACGCAGTACAAAATCCTTAATGACATAGGCAATCTTCGCAAATCGAAATAAGCAATCTTCCTAATACAAAATCTGACGACGACAACACCCATATAATTAAATTTCATAAGATAACTTTCAGCAATGATAATAAATTCTCATGAGCTCTTGATTTCCTGTTATCGAGAACCCCAAAATAACAAAAATAATATTCACGGAAATGCCAAAAATTCCAATTACGATAACTAAACATTAATATCCGAAAAAAATTTTAAACCAATACTAAAACTATGGGTGGAATATTGTGGGTTTATTAAGGAATATGTCTAAAGTGTGTTGATGGTATGCGGTGAGGTATCCGTAGGGCTACAAACCTAAAATATTTTTATTTGAATAGCAATGTTTATACAAGCGATTTATATCAAAGTTGCATTTTTTAAATGGAACCCCCTGTATATTATTGCATATCTGAGTAGTACCTGAAACGAATGGTTTAGCCGCAATTCGTCATTTTTACAAAAATACAACAGAATATTTAAGAAGTATTAAAAGTGGGTTGTATTAAAACGGTGGCTCTTGTCGCATATTACACCCATAATTTCTGGCGCACTACTACTTGGAGTTGAAAATTCCGCCTGGAAAGGCTTCTCTGGTTTATTACATTGCATGTTTGAAAGTTTGAATTTATACAGTCAGTTCAGAATGTTAAAAATATCGGACGATCAAATAAATCTCAATTTAGCGAGTTTGGGGAAAATATTTACGGATTGAGGTCTTTTTTATTTTTGAGTTACGTGACGGATGACGATGAAAGTTTATGCAACCCATTAAAGCGGGTCTCTAAACATACCGGTTTTGTACGTATACGTGATTAGTAATGAAGCAGTACAGTCGGTTAACGTTACGTTAATTACGAATTCACAATCTAGACTATATCACTTCCGTGCGTCGTTTTTCTTTTCTGGTCTCTCAAATGCAGTTTCAGCTTAGTTGTCACCTTGATGCTTTCTAATTTTTACATTAAAAACACAAGTATTTCACGTACACATGTACTTATACAGAGATGATAAAACATCAAGGTATGCTTGGCCGTTATACTGGACCAAACTTAGGAGTATTGCAACACTAACTTTTACAGTTACACCTAGCAACATTTCTTATACTTACAGACAACTCAAATCAATTTTGAACTGGAGAGATAGTTTAAGATACCTAAAATTATGTAGTTTATGTTATAAAAACTATTTCCAGGTAAAACAAGATTTTATGATGTTTCGTAATAAAATCATAGGGAACAAATCGTGCTTTTTATTTTTTTTTATGATTTGTTTAAAAATTGGTATATGTGGTCTTTGTTGCATTCTAAATACATTTTATTAATACAATTTTTCGATATCTTGACAATTTGACCCATTTTTCGACATCACAGGTAACATTTTTCAAAATCCCCGCCAAATTTACGGTCACGTGACGAATGTCACAATGGATTATTTGGTTGTCAGACATGCACAAACGAACCGCCAATAGAGTTTTTCAGAAATTTCAATAATAAAAATTTTTCCCATATGTGTCCAACTTTATGGCGGTCTCTGTACATAATGACCGCAATCCTTATAAGGTTCTAATAGAGAAGTAACAAATGTTTCAATTTTTGACAGTTCTGCAACCTCTTCCTTTTTTCCAGAATAAAACAGCATATTTAAAACGTAACCGTCTGTAGTTCTCGCAGAGTAAAGTTTTGCCCCATACCGTGTCGTTTTGTTTCTTTGTATGTTGCTTAAAGCTTAGACGGACACGAAATAGTTTAGGAGACTCATTTAGTAACAAGTTCTCTATAGATAATAGGCATCTCTGAATATTTTAAGTAATTTTTTCAAACACGGGCTTATTTTGTACGGTTTGTCTCTAGTATTGGCTACTTGAACATTGGCACAATTGAATGCACATAGTAACTCTGACATCTCGTAATGAAATACGGGGCAGAAAGACAATGGATCTAAGCTAAACATTTTTATAATTGAGGCAATCTTATTATGACTCTCGAGAATGCGCAGTGCCAAAAATGTCTTCAACTCCTGCATCATGATTGGCTTGATACATCGATTGTGTTTTCTGCGTGTCATTCCTGTTTTGCCTTAGTCTGCTGAATAATAATTCATCATCCCAATTTTTTTCAGACACTAGCGGAGGGAGCTGTCTAAATGAAAATCTAATATATCGTCGATATGGCGTTGCCACTCGGCGCCATTCAGTTCAACATCTCCAGTCACATACATGAAATGTGGCAGGATCATTACCGCGAGAAAAAGTTTGGTCGACCTTATTCTCCAACCATCTGAGCTGGATTGATCAAACTAATTTTCTAAGATATAGACAGGATACGAAATATCATTATCTGCACTGAACGGTTCCGATTCGATGATTCTTCCGCACCGGGTGCTTACTTCATCCACCACTTGCTGAATCCTACTAGTTTCTTTCGGATCCATTTATTTGCCCTCTAAACAAACCGTCTAATTATAGTGTGTATTTGCGTAAACTACTACCTACTACCTAGGTACTTACTTTTGAGTATCAACCACGTTTTCTAGTGTTTAAAACGCTTATAACACTACACAGATGTGGAGGTGTGCAGATAAACAGAGAATGAGCTTGTTAAAACAGTATTGGTAGGTTTGGGTAGCCAAAACGCGCATTTAGACACTACGTAAGATTTTGTACCTTCTCCTGGGACAGTAAGCATCTATCACTTAGAAATCATAAGCAGCTCTGTTGGTAAACGTTGCGTTGAACTCAGAATAACATTAGTAGTCGATTAATATCTCCTGTTTTTTCCCAGCACTCTCCGCGAACGGGTTAAATTTTAGTTTACACTTTTTACACCATATTGTTGTTGATGTTCTTTTGAGATAACACTATAATATATATATATATATATATATATATATATATATATATATATATATATATATATATATATATATATATATATATATATATATATATATATATATATATATATATATATATATATATATATATAAGCAGATGGTTTGTAATCTACCAGCATCCTTTGAATTTCTCTAGGCAGATTCGTCATTTGGGCTCTTCTTTTTAGTTGTTCATCAAGCAAAGATAGGGATAACCTCTTCAAAAAAATCTCCCCTTGTACAATATTCATTCCCGTTAGCAGGAAAAATGACCCTGGAGTTAATGCCAGCTACATTCATAAGGTGGTAAAAAATTACAGTAGGCCATCTTCTGGTATTCCTGGCAAAATTGTATGTAGCGCATAATTTGTCGTCAACGTACACACCAGATTTCGTTTCATTGCACAAATTTATAGTTTTGGTCTTCTTTTCAGTATCTTCACATATTTCATTTGAACCAACATGCATAATTGAAATAAGTACTTTTATCTTCTAACTCTCGGACTAATTTCAAGCTTGTGAACCAATTATCTACTGTGATCCAAATTGAAATATTAGTTCAGATAATCTCATTACATTTGAAGAATTGCTTTCCCTAAACGGCTCTGCAGGTTGCTGATCGTAATAAATTTCCATGTTGATAATATAAAGTAGTTTTGCATCACTTAGACAAAAGATTTTTATCCTCTATTTTTACTAGGTTTTGACGATATATCCAGTTTAAAGCCACATCTGCCACGATAAGCGGGCGACATTTCGTCTATTGTAACGTTTCGTCCAAGGTGGTAGTGTTTTTTTGTACTTTTCAATAAAACAAGAAAACAGCACAGCTTAATACCAACACCTCTGAGTCAATAAAAAGAAAAAGGTGCCAACCTTGTGATAGTGAAAACGAGAAGACATCACTTTCTCAGGACCATTGTGAAAAATGTGGTGTATATTTGTGCAGCAAATTGTATGTCAAAGTATTGTGCGGTAATTTTTTAAATACAGAGGAAGGACAGAATTCGGAATATTCACAATAATATGTTAGGGTTGATAGCAAAATGTTTAGGAATAATTATTTACTTGATGAAAGTTCTTGAATAAGTAAATACGCTAAAATTCTTTCGAAGCTATTGATCTTTATTTATGATAAGAATTTATTAAGAATGGAGAGTAAATTCTTGATTTTTTATTAAAATAATAAGACTACAGTCATTAAAAGATTTTTTACTTTATGATAATTTCATTTTTATGACAAAAAAAAATCATAGGTATGTAAAATTAAAATTTTTCTGCCAATTTTATCATAAAAATGACTAAAATAATAGGTCCAGTAATTAACAAAATATTTGAGATTGATATAAAGACAGAAATGATAAAATGCATGACAAATCATTTGTGGGATACGTCGATTTGATACATGAGCGGCTCATTATGTTATAAATAAACGATTAAAAAGTTAAGATTTTTCTCCAAAATTTCTGTGAAAATTTTTTTTGTTTACATCCTAATAGGCAATGATTTTTTAATTTTAATTAATAAATAGGTATGGGATCAAAACCTAATTTAAAAAAAAACTAAAACCAAGACGTAAACGTTTATGAAAAAAATGATGGCCATTTGCTTCTATGCTTCGAACAACGAAAGCTGCCATTTGACGACGAAAGCAGGTATATGAATAGCATGCGTTATTGGTGCAAAACAAAGGTATCCCCATTTATAATTTTTGAAGAGAACTTGCACGCATTTTATGCATGTTAACTTCGTGACGTCATCCACCACGCTTTTGCAACGATACGAAATTCATTAACATAAGAGCTTTTTCATAACACAATCGGTTTTCCTTAATGTAGGGGCTCATCTTGGTTCCCTATTTGTTGCCTATTAAATATAATATATGCAGAAATGTAATTAGAAGCCTTACATACCTTATACAAGAGAAGCTAAACTTAAAAACATAACATACTAAACGGACGGCAGAAGAAACGGAAATGAATTAAGCGTGGTGTGGCTAAAATAGCCATTATAGACCATAACATATGAACAGGGACGTTCGTAGTTACGTATACTGTAGAGAAAATATCGACATATACCAAAATGTAATTATTGAAAGAAAAAGATACCAACGTAATGTAAATATGTTTATTAATAATAACACAAACTCGAATTTTAAATTAAGTTAACGATAGCCAACAAGTGGAAGGTTACAGCGTATACTCTTAACGCTAACAAACAATTTCTAAAACGTTCACCAAGGATAAACGTCATACGTACTCTTTCTTCATGAGAATACTGCTTTATTTTTTTAGTCTTAAACGATGATAGCACTATTGAAAATAAAATAAGAAATTTGACAGTATTTTACCGAATACTAAGGTTAAGGACAGCTGTCAACTAGATAAATCCAACAATATCTTAGTTTTAAAATCATTACCTACAAGAATGTAAAAAAAAACAATTTTCACAGAAATTTTAAAGAAAAATAACTTTTTAATCGTTAATTTTAGACAAATGCATTAATCACAGTTTTTGATAGAAGATTAAAGGTTATTTCACATAAATAAAAATGATACAGGATGGTCCACTTGAGTTAAGTTGGTTTTTGACGTTTGGAAAATATAAAATAGGAATCCTTTTCCTAAATATCCTGTACTAAATATCGAAATCCTACACAGTGCAAATGACAGACTTAAAGGTCAGAATAAGTCTATATAAATTTGTGTTACTCAAAGTAAGAAGTTTCCGTGTTTTCAGTTCTTGTTTAAATTGAATATTTTTTTAATAGCATAGTTTTCTCAAAATTGGTAAGCGATAGGTACAGAGAACGTTCAATAAAGTTGACTAAATTTTTATAGTATAATCTAGAATAATCACTATCAATTTACATATGTCACCAAAAAATTAAGCTGATATCTCGTACAAGAGACCGAGTGAATAGTCGTGAGTCACCCTGTATAATAAACCAATCGCCATTAATTATTTAATAACAAGAAAATGATTTTATTAATTTTTTTTTTGTATGTCAGTGACAGAAAAGGTAGCAACGATATTAAAGAGCTCTGCCTATCTCCGAATGGAAACAAAAGCTGTGATAAAATCAAATAAAGTAATTAGATAAATTGCGCATTTGATTAGTAATTGAACGTATGCTTGAAGTAGTTTACTTCAATCATAAATATATAGACCAAGTAAGTTAAGAAAATAATGTTTAAATACGAGTATATTTTTACCTGTTACATAGTTTATTGTTTTCTGATTAATATATTTGTTCTTAAGTTTATTTAAACCAATTGGGATTACAGCACTATTATCAGAAAACATTCTACGTGAATTTATAAGAAAATGTGTTTTATCTAAATGGGGATGTAAGTTAAAGTTCAAATAAAAACTTGAAAATACCCGTTTGAAAACTTTGTATATCAGAGAACAAATAAAAGCTGCATCCATTGTGCGATTTTTCTAGATCATTCACTGTATTCTATGCAAATCTAATAATCCAATTCAGTTCATAAATAGAACTGAATTGTACATGGGAGACTGAAATTAATTTTATATCTCATTATTTAAACAATAGTACATAAAAATCAAATTGAAAATCTATAACGCAAGGACAAACAAATCTTTCTTTTTCTCAAATTTTCTTTTTTTAGATCTTATTTTCGCACTCAATCAGATTTAGACAAGCACTAAATTAATATTCAGGGATTCAGTCTTTGGCAACCGAGTTTTATTACGGTTACATCTTTAAAACGGTCTAGAAATGTATTATTGGAGAAGCGATAAAAACGATTGGGAATTTAAGGGACTAAAATTTAACTACAATGGCATTTAAAACGCACTTTTTATTACAGACGACGTTACTTGAAATTTAGTCCTTCGAGATAAAATTAGATAATTATGCAAAAGAAAATAAGTAGAAAAGAATATATTTGAAGTAAAATTTAAATCCTAAAATAAAAGAAGAATATTACTGGATTTCGACCTGTCAGACTTTATTTCTCATTTAAGTGAACAAATATGCTGGGAAAAATTTCAATAAAACTGACATCGTATAGTGCAAAAAAGGCAAACACAAATAGGATAAGTGCGCTCTTAAGTAGTAAAAAGATTTAAACTTTATAAACGTAATAGTAATTAAGTTGGTACGAAGAAGTTCATTTCAAAGGCAATACGCCTTTAGCTATTAAAGCATTTTAGGAAACTTTTCGTTAAGGTATCAGAAACTTCGAAATCAAACTGCGTGGTTCTGATTATATCCTATAATTGCTACTCCTTTCCAAGTTTAATAATTTTATAAAAAAAAAGTTTTTAATACCTTTTAAGAAATTTGATGTCTTTTGTTTCATGAATGAATCTTCTTGTATGCGTTATATAGTAGTAAAGAAAATGTTATATGTCAAAATTTATTTTTCTTAATGTGATATCACAATATCGCTTTATCTATCTCGAATTTTTCTTTTTAAATGTTTAGTGTAATCTGACATGCAAAAGCTTGCGACGTTACGTTTATCTGAATATTTTAAATCAGTTTTAAGGTTTAAAAGTAGTTTTGTGACAAGCAAGTACATTTTAGTCGTACGTTGTGTGCTCCCCAATTAGTGACGCATTAACCCTTTCGGTCTTGGCGTGCCCTTAAGTGACAGCATTTGATCAAATATAAGAACTGGTTGAAATTCAATTTTGACCGCCGCCAGCCACCACACATGTTTGCATGCAGGTTTTATTATAAATTTCGCATATGTTTTTCCATCTATCCGTGAAAAGGTGAACATAACTACGTAGTGCATGTTCTGGGAAGTAGGTCATTTAACGAATGGAGTGCACATGTTTGTTTACCGTTGGTTTCTTGAATTTTACCGAACAGTGGTGTTTAAAGAATTGTTAATTGTTTAAAAATAGTTAATTATTGATACAATTAATCAAGTTTATTACAATTTTGAAAATACCTAGGTATTTCGGCCGCCTGAAAACTTGTGCACTATAGTGCACATTAGGACTAAGTGGAGTAAATAATATACATACACACACACACACACACACACACACACAGCACGCACGCACGCAGCAACGCACGCACGCACGCACGCACGACGCACACACGCACACGACACACGACACGCACGACCACGCACACACACACACACACAATATATATATATATATATATATATATATATATATATATATATATATATATATATATATATATATATATATATATATATATATATATATATATATATATATATATATATATATATATATATTATATATATTAAATGTATGTATTATATTTATGATTCTGAGCGATTGAGCGAAAGTTCATATGAATGTATGTCCTCAGAAGCTTCGTATCGATCTACAGGCTGTTGAAGTTGTTGTGTTTTTCGGTTTTTCCAAATTTTCGAAAACCCTTCTAGATATTACATTGAAATTTTACATATTGTATAAGGGCATGAATGCCCTTATTTCAGCTAAAAAGTTCATTTTTAATTTAACCAGTGGCGCAGATACAGCTAGGTCATGACATAAATTCCACAAAAAAAATGTGTTACGCCACTGTTTTATATGACGCGTTTACACGATAATCATGAGAAATCAATTCCGATCAAAAAAGGTCTCCATACATTTTCACGTAAAACTCACCGTTTAGGAAAAAATAATTAAAAATTTTCGTGGCCTTCATGCCCTTATGCAATATGTAAAATTTCAGTGTAATGTCTAGAAGGGTTTTCGAAAAATTTGGAAAAATCCGAAAAAACAACAACTTCAACAGCCTGTAGATCGATAACGAAGCTTCTGAGGACATACATTCATATGAACTTTCCGGCTCGAAAAATCGCCTCAGGAATCACCCTTGAAATAAGTACATACACTAAAGTAACATGATATATATATATATATATATATATATATATATATATATATATATATATATATATATATATATATATATATATATATATATATTTCTTCTTCTTCTCAGCCCTCTTCGATCCATTTTGGATGTAGGCCTCCCAATTAGTTACCAATTGTTTCTATCCTCTGCCCTTCTCTTCCACATTAGTCCTGCATGTTTCTTTACATCGTCTGACCACTCATCTGGTGCCATCCTTGGCCATGTTTGGATGATCATATTCCACCTACTACCTCTCTGCCTTGCATTATGTCCGGCGAATCTCCATTTCAGGCTAGCGACCCTTTGTCTTATGTCTATTATTTTAGTTACATTCCTTATCCATGTATTTCTTTTTTTGTCTCGTAAAGAGATATGCAGCATCTGTCTCTCCATGGCGCGTTGTGTTTTTATTAGTTTGCCCATATCCTTCCATCCAGGTCTGTGCGGCATATGACATGACAGGCAGAATACACTGATCGAAAACCCTAGTTTTCATATACTGGGAAATTGATTTATTTTTCAGTATATAGCTTATTCTCCCAAAAGCTGCCCATCCGAGCTTAGTTCTTCGATGTACTTCGGCTTCTTGATTTTCTTTATTGGGTTTAAGTATTTGCCCGAGATATATATTGATCTACTTGTTTGAGTGTATGTTCATTTATTTTTATGTCCAATATATGGTCGGTGTTCGTCATCATCTTCGTCTTTGCTTTGTTTATTCCTAGACCTATTTTATTTGATTCGTCGTTCAGTTCTTGTATCATAGTTTGTAAATCTCTCTCGTTTGCAGCTATCAAAATTATATCATCTGCATATTTAAGATGGTTAGATATTCACCGTTAATATTTACTCCCATTGTAACGGTATAAACGGGTGGTAGAACGGGATTACAGATAAATTGGCCTTTTTGCCCCGACTAGTCAGTGTTTTGGGTGTGGGTATGATGTTGCTAAATTTTGGACATCCAGAATAGTAAAACGTACGTAAGTCAAAATAGGGGATGAAGACGTAATCAGATCGGTTTTGGGCGCCAGAATGTTTGGTAGTCAAAATAAGGGTCGTCGTGCCAAAATTACGAGTACATAGCGTGTCTAAACATACAAAAGCATACGCTTACCTATCCGCAATAAATCCCAGGTGTGCTGGACAGCAACTCAGCAAACCACCTGAAATAGGGCTTCAAAATAGCACTAAACGCTTGTCAAATAAAAGCGTGATAAACACTCAATAAAGTTACGTTATTACACCTCAGTGTAAATGATAAGGCATTAAATAATAATCAAGACAAAACAAAAAAAAACTATAGAATGCACTCTAAATGAATTAATACTCAACTAAAAATCAAATAAAACACTAAATATTATTAACGCTATTACTCAATAATAAAGAAAAAAAAACTGTCACTTCGTTACGTTAAAATTTTTCGCTTCTAAATTACTTGCAATTTGAAAAAAAAAAAAATTTATGTAACACAAAAGGGTTTTCACAGAATTAAAACGATTTATAAAACCTAAACAAAGCTATAATAAAATAATAGAAAAAATAATATAAATGTAAACATACGATAATGCGTATAAAAAAACAAATGCTTAATGGGCGACAGGATGTCTGATCAGAATTCTGCGTAACGCCGTTCTAAATTGTTTAATCTATAGATGCATGTGTCGTGGATTATTTACCCGCACTACGATAGGGTCAATTGCCCTTTACTACTAAAATAAAAAGTGTGAAGGCGGAGCGTCAGAGATATGATTAATTTCAATAACTAAATTACAACAACAACTTAACTTAAAAGGTAAACGACTCCGCTTTCAAACTTTCGTTAACAAATAAAATAATTCGTGATACACAAGAAATCTAAATTAACACCTCTTCTGTGTTACAACAATAGAAAAATGATGACCAATGACTGCTATGACGGATACGGAATCTTCCCGCTCTGACAAATGATGAATGATATTGTTGACCATTGTTCTTTTATACACAAACGATTCCTTGATTGAATCGCGTTAAAATGTTACTGCTTTAATTAAAAACTTCTTGTAAAACAATAATTTGTGCGCTCAACTTGCTTGTTAACTTTTATCTTTTAAATAGATTTATTTACACTGGCAATTCCAAAAGGTTATTAATTTTATTTAAATAACCATAATTTTATTATATTGCGAAAGTTTCTTTATATTTCAACACTCTTTGCACGGCAAATAAGTGGCACTTCAAGAACGTTAATGTTAAAAAAAATCCGCAAAAGCGATATAAACCAAGGAGGTCACTGAAGCACTAATATAACACGACGATGATCTCTAGGTGACTTGATGACGTTAAATCGAAATCGGCACTAGGTATAATCCTTTGGTGATTGAACAGTTTTACTTAAAATCCCTTCACAGGTCTTCTTCAGAAGTAGCTTAACTACCCTTACTACACAAAAAAGTACGTTCGTTAAACACCACTAGGTCCAATATATCAACGTTCTAAACCACCCCTTACAGCGTAACAACAAGTGTCGCCGTACTACTACTCGAGAGCGCGATCAGTTTCAGAAACAAATCATATTATTACCAAAAATCCATCTTGGATTCTGAATCCCACCACTCAAAAAAAAATCTCATCTAATTTAGTTCCACCAACTAAAAAAACGGAAGGAGAAGATAAGTTACCCCCAACACATAAACTTCGATTCCCATTGTAAGGACTCGATAGTTTTCAAAATCTCAAACGTCAGCAGACTTAACCTGCAAAATATCTCTATATTTTTATTTAAGTACAAACAATAAGTCCCACATTCTCTCTCTATGACTTAAAACCAACATACTCAATATTACACTGAACCACTATAATTAAGCGACTTCTTGTCACCAATATGACAACATATACATATAAATCTACGTTCTTTCTCTAAGTTACGTAATTTTACAAAACTTTCCATTAAATTTTTCGGAAATCAAACGAAATAAACCTTATTTAAACTTATATACAACTATTCACAAATAAACGTTACTCAACATTCAATAAACGGGGAATAATAAGAAAAACAATCTCTCAAAATTTGGATGTAAAATTACAAAATAGTAATTAACAAACAATCAACAAAACTTAAACTTGCCACACACCATCCCTAAAGATCGCCACACACGTAAAACGAATTCATTCATAAAGATCAACTTGACAACAAAAATTTGACGGTAAATCGCTAGAAAATCGTGATCCTATCATAATTAATTCCTTAATACACATTACACATTCCTAAAATTCCTTTACATACAGCGTGACCCATCCAAACAAAACATTCATTATCGGCAGTAAGCTCTCAAACAAACAAAAAATATACATACGGAATCTAACTAAGTGAATAAAACTACAAATAAAATTACCCAATACGTATACGGGGTGTTCAAAATACCCTGACACCATTTTTTTCCCAGTTTAATCCCTTGATCATATCCTCCAGTGTGTTAATGAACAGTTTCGGTGAGATCGTGTCTTCCTGTCTCACTCCTCGTTTGATGGGTATTTGATCTGTGTCATGTTGAGTTCGGACTGTGGTTGAACAATCTTTATATATGTTATGGATCAAGGTCATATATCGATAGTCTACTCTGCTATTCCATAGCTCTGCTTCCACTGCCCATGTTTCGATGGTGTCGAAGGCCTTCTCATAGTCAACCAGTGCGATAAACAGTGGTAAATTGTATTCTATGGTCTTCTCTAACAAAGTTCTAACCGTCAAGATATGCTCACTCGTGCTATATCCTTTGCGGAATCCCGCTTGTTCGCGTGTCTGGTATAGCTCTAGTTTATTGTTAATTCTTTTAGCTATTATTCTGGTTAATAATTTGTAGATCTGGGACAGTAGTGTTATAGGTCGATAATTAGACAGGTCGCATCTGTCGCCCTTCTTGAAAAAACAATATAGCGATTGCGTTTTTCCATGTTTCAGGTATGGTACCTTCTTCTAGTCGTCTATTCAGTAATATTTTTAGGGTATTTACCACTTCTTTTCCCCCTTCTAAAAGCATTTCTTTTGTAATATTGTCATTTCCGGGAGTTTTGTTACTCTTCATTTCTCTTAGGTTGCTTTCTATTTCCTCTTCTGTTATTTCTGGTATGTCTTCGGAATTGACGTTTATCACCTTCTTCTGTAATTTTCTCTTGGTTGTTACTGGTACTGTCGTCTTTGATTCATACAAGTTTTTATGATATTCTTCTATTCGTCTCTTAATCTTTGATTTCCCCCTAACTTTTTCATCGTGTTCGTCTTTTAAGGCTATTATTTGTGCTCTTCCTAATGTTGATCTGAGTACTTTCATGTTTATATTATTTTCTATAACCTCTGTTATTCTTTTTTCTTTTTTTATCTTTATATTTTGCTTAATGTTCTTGCGAATTAGCTTATTTAATTCTGTATATTCTACGGACTTTTGTTTCCCTTGCTGTATTAGGTCTCTCCTCTTTTTTAACATTTGTTTCGTCTCATTCGTGACAGGATCTTCTTTTTGTAATTTCTTCTTCGGTAATTCTTCACTAGTTTCTATTATCTCTGTGGAGAGAATATTATTTATTTCTTCAATGGTTTTGGTTGCATAATTTGCTTGTACTCTTAGTTTCTCCGCAATGTTGTTCCGGTATGTTTCTTCATTATCTTTTATTGTTTCCGTATTCACTACCGACCTTTTATTTCTTATCCATTTCATCCAATTTAGCTTCCCATTTATCTCTATCTTTGCTCTGACTAACCTGTGATCACTCCCTATCGAGAATCTGTTTAAAACATTTACATTCTTAACCATGTTCTTAGAAGACGTTAAGATGTAGTCAATTTCGTTCTTAGTGGTGCCGTTGGGGCTGATCCAGGTCCATTTCCTCTGTGGTTTCTTTTTGTAAAATGTATTCATAGCGAATAGCGATTGTTGTTCTAGGAAATTATATAACATTTCTCCTCTGCTGTTTTAATATATATATATATATATATATATATATATATATATATATATATATATATATATATATATATATATATATATATATATATATATCTATGGCTACCTTTGTTATTATAAGAGATACAGAGTCGGTTAATTAGCAAAGTTGGGCAGAATTACATGCTAATTCAAATAATGATAAGAAAATTCAGTATTGTTGCCAACTTTCTAAGATGTCTGAAGATAACTAAAAATCTTCCAAATTTTCAATCGGCTATATCTTTTTTAATATTCAAAATACGAAAAAGTTATAAGAGAGACTTTTGATAGCTATTTTTACGCAAAATGGGAAATTGTTTAGTAATTATTTTTGGAGCTACAACCCAAACATACATTTTCTGAATGGCAACAATAGGTGGCTATGATCTCATTCGATGGCTTATCTTTTTCTGATTTCAAGAATGCTTTGTATGTTTAATATTATTAGTTAACTCACAATTTTTAAAAGAAAAGGTAATTATAATACCTATTAAACAAATTAAAGTGTGCCGTGAACATATAAATAACAAAATAAGCTCATATTCTACTACTAAATTTGTGGAAACAACAAGAAATAATGTACTGCATTATCAAAATATAAAAGTTCTAAATAAATTTATCTTACAACGAAGAGTAACAGTAAAAAATATAAACAGATAACACAATCATAGGAGTGCTTCAAAATGCCCTTTATTATTTTGAACACCCAATTGACATCGTTTTAAAATTTGTTTCTGAACTTTTAATAAACTTTGGATTCTAATTTGTTGTATAGCAACACGAATTTTATTTTTTAAATCGTCTAGATTACCAGGTTTTACTCGGTACACTTTGTCTTTAATTGCACCCCACAAGAAAAAATGCAGGGGGGTTAAGTCTGAAGATCGCGGCGGGCAAGCTATTGGACTTCGATTTCCTATCCAATTAAAACGTTGCTGTAAATAGTTACACACAAGTAATCCATTGTGTGCTGGTGCCCCGTCGTGTTGAAAATAATTCAAATTTTGAATTACGTACAACGGAAGGTCGTCCAAAATTTCTTCAAATTCGTTTGGTAAGAAAGTTAGATATCTTTCGGAATTCAAATTATATCCATAAAAAACGGCCCAAGGATTTTGGTACCGATAATACCGCACCAAACGTTTACTGAAAAAGCATATTGACCTCTCCTCTCAACAGTAATACGAGGATTTTCTTGGGACCATTGGACATGATTTTTCCTATTGAAGATGCTGCTGTTTGTTAATTTTGCTTCATCGGTAAAAAGAATTGTTTTCGAGAATTGACTGTTTCCTCGACTTTTGTTAACCTTTATGTAACTGGATAAAAAAACATCGTTACATTACAGGCGGGGTACCCGTGTACCCATGCACTAAAATCGGCAAAAACGGATTATTGGCATGGCTCTATGGTTTATAGGATCAGTTGTGATTAAAGCGTTGAACTAGTAACACGTGCATACCTATAGTAAAATGTGTGATAAAGGGGCTGGGCCAAGTACAAGTGCTTCAAAACCAAAATGGAGACGAACCAGGTAAATTATATTTCACTATAATAAGTTCTGAGTAATTACCGTGAAATATTTATGTGTGTTTAAATAATATTTCAACACAACAGATGAAAGTGGCATTTTTTTAGCGAGAGTGAATGTTGACATAAGAGGCGAAAGCCGAGTAAGAAAATCACACGAGTTAGTAAAAATCACTTTCATATGAGTAGGGTACAGGTAAATAAAAGAAACGTAGAAAGTTACTAGCTGACCCGGCAAACGTTGTTTTGCCATATACATTATTTCTAGGAAATATTTTTTGCGATTAAAAAACAGGGGTTGATCGTAGAAGGGTAAAAATGTAGGGTTGTATGTATTTTTCAATGCTGAATCACAAAAAAATAAAAACAAAGAATTAATATTTAGAGGTATGAAGAATAGATGATGACCGATTCTAGGTCCTACCCGATATGCACACACGACACAAGAATTTTATATATTAGATAAAAAATTGATATTTCAGGCTGACATCAGAAGAGCTTAGTCAGCTAGCGTATATGTCAGATGAAGATCTCGAAGAGCTCTTTGGACCATCTTATGAAGACGAATACGTTCCTATTCCTGACGACCAAGACTTGGAAGCATCTGATGTTGAAATGGATTTGGTAGTTGAAGCAGAAAGCGATTACAATGAAAGCGATATTGAAGAATTAATACAGCCTACAGACGTTCCTGTAACTACAAAATGCAAAGATGGTTCAGAATGGAGTGATACTCCCCAACGAACTTCACAAACACTGCGGCGAAATATTTTAAGAGGTACAATTGGAGCTCCTACATTTACTTCTTCCCTCACTCCAAAACAGTTGTTGAGATTATTTATTAGTGATGAAATATGTTCTATAATTTTAAGAGAGACTAATCGAAATGGAAGACAGGTTGTTGAAGACTATAACAAAAAGATATTAGAAACAGCTCCAGTTGGAAATAGGCCGCAATCAAAAATATTCCATCCATTTACCGAGGATGAGTTGGATGCCTTTTTTGGAATACTGATCGCAGTAGGCGTACATAAGTCAAACAGAGAACACGTATCTGAAATGTGGAAATTGGAGTCATTGCCTGTTGTACGTGCTGCAATGTCACGCGATCGATTTGAATTGTTGTTAGGTTTTATGCGTTTTGATAATCAGAATACTCGGGGTGAACGTGCTAAAACGGATAAAGCTGCCCTAATTCCGGATATATGGGAAATGCTAAACAAAAACCTGCAAAAAAACTATCAGTCTAATAAATGCATAACAGTGGACGAGATACTTTTTCCCTACTAAGGACACACTAAATTTACACAATATATTCCGTCAAAACCTGCGAAAAACGGAATTAAAGTATTTTGGGCTTGCGGTTCAAAAACTGTATACCCCTTACATGGTCAGCTCTACACAGGAAAGCCACCTGGAGGAGAAAGACAAACAAATGTGGGAGAACGTACAGTCCTTGATCTGGTTTCTAAATATAAAGGATCAGGAAGAAACGTGACAAACGACAATTTTTTTACTACGTTGCGATTTGCAAAAACTTTGGCTTCGTGGAACCTAACTCTAGTAGGTACTGTCAGAAAAAATAATTCATTTTTGCCTGCCAAAATGCAAGCATCTAAAGAAAGACTAATCAATTCCACTAATTTTGTTTATAACAAAGATGCAACGCTTTGCTCATATGTGCCGAAGAAAAAGAAGGGAGTAATTCTACTGTCTTCTATGCATGTTACAGGTGAAGTAGAAAACACGTAAACCGCGAAACCTGAAGTTATAAATTATTACAACCAGACTAAAGGCGGGGTAGACGCAATGGACTAAATGCTGTCAGAATATACAATAAAGCGGAGAACCAATCGTTGGTCTTTGGCATTTTTTATAATATGATAGATATTAGCGGTTTAGATTCTTATGTAATTGACAAGGAAAACAACCCAGGCATAAAATCTACTGAGAAACACAGATTATTTCTCAAAGGCCTAGCTAGCGATTTATGTATGCCTGCCATTCATATCAGATGCAAATTACCAAGAGTTATGGCCAATCATTTTACGAGAAGTTCAGTAGAAATGGTTTTGGGATGGCAACTTTTTGAAAAACCTGGTTCTGTCAGAAAATCACTTCCAGCGTGATACTTCACGGTGTCGTAAAGTAGTCGACTCTTTTATTTTTTTCAAGAGAGCTCAAAAAGAAGACGGAAAACAAGGAAAAGTTGCAATCAGTGTTCAAAACCCGTTTGTAATGAGCACTCTGCTGACAAAGTTCTATGCGGATATTTCAATAGAGAAGCTGAATAAATTTCAACACATATTTTATTATACTTATTTTATGTTATCTGATGTAGTTTTATAAGTAGATTATATCTCAATATGAATATAAGAAAATTCTTTTTAGTCTAACTCAAATTTATTCCAACTTTTACTTAAGGGTACCCGGGTACCCTGGCTGTCACCAAAGGGTTAAAAAAGTTAAAGGGATTTTTATTCATAAAAATATAGAAAACAAAAAAAAAACGTGTTGGCAAAATAAAGTAAACAAGTCCGTATAAGATGTCACGAAGTCTCAAAGCAAAAAGTTTTAAAATAAAAGTGTTACAACGGTTTAAAAATGAAAAGGGTACCCGGGTACCTTGTCAGTCACATAAGGGTTAAAGAAGGTTTAATTTAAATTAAAGGTTATACTAGGTACAATGCGTTTATCCATAACACAAGGAATTGAAATACTTGTGACTATTAGATGTATTAATAGAGTGCGCACAAAACAGCAGGTGTGTGTTTTATTTAATAACAAATATCCGGAAAGACCAATAAACCAATCGATAGCAAAATTGAAAGAAAGTTTCGAGGTACTGGCTCTGTGGAAGATAAGTTGAAGACTGGACGTTATTCGATCAATGATGATAAAAAAGTAAATGTTTCACTAGCTGTACAAGAAAATCCACATAGTAGCATTCTGCAAATTAGTCGCGATTACAACATTCCTAATTTATCTGTACATAAGGTTTTAAAATCACAAAAATGGCATCAGCATAAAATAAATCTTGACCAAGACTTAAATTAAGACGATCCGGCCGATGAATGTAATTTTGTCAAATCTTAATTTCGCCCGCCACGTTGAAAATATTGTATTTTCAGATGAAATTATTTACATTAACCAGCTAAGTTAATATAAAAAACTGCCGTTACTGGGAAAAAAAAAATCCCAGATGGGTGAGAGACCACCTTACCTAATATCCCGAAAAAATTAATGTTTGAGCAGGGATTGTCAAAAATCAAATCGTTGGGCACTACTTTTGAACAGACTTTGAACGGTCCAAGATACATTGAATTTTTACAGCTACGTCTAATCCCTGGTTTGAGAGCTTTATTTTCCAGTCCTAATAATCCAATGACGTATGAAGTAGATTTATGCTTCCAGCAAGGTGGGGCACCACCGCATTGTGTAGCTCAGGTTAGAAAATATCTCGATGATGTAGCATTTCCCAACAGATGTATTGGAAAGCATGGAGCTGTTGAATGGCCACCATGGTCTCCGAATCTTAATCCTTTGGACTATTTTTTGTGGAGGAATCTAAAAAGTGTTGGGTACAAAACTATACCTGAAATTATTAACGACTTAAAAACTACATTCAGAAGAGAATGCGTTAATATTAGTCCAGAAGCAATAAATATGGTTCATCAATAATTTATCCACCGTTTGGAATACTGCCAGACACAAGAAGGATTTCAATTTGAACATTAAATTTAGTAAATACTTATTGATCTTACTTATTAAATACTGTTTCGTGAAAATATATTGATAGTTGCCATAATCATCGTCTTGGTTACAGATACGTTCAGAAGTAAATTTATCGATAGCTGTTGAGTTTAGGTATCGGACGTGCTACATAAAATATACTTTTATGTGGTGTACAAAATACACCAACGCGAGTAACTATGTAAGTATCGTTGCAAGTAATGTTTTACCGTTTTTTTGCAACAAATTAATGTTTGCTTAGTTTTTAAATATGTGGTTATGAAAATTATTTTTGGGAAGAAGTATAGAGATTAAGGGAAGAGGGAGTAAGGGCTAGAGAGGATATAGTCAGTAGATGTAGGGACGTACAAAAGCATGAGAGTTGAGCAATAATAAAAAAATCTAAATAAAATGTAAATTATAGAAAGATTAAAGGAGAAGGGATACCAGAATATCCGAAAGGATAAGGGAAGAAGAGAAACGAAGAAGTCATAACGAGGTTCAGATGCGGTAAAGAGTTGAGAAATAATTATTGGAGGAAAGAGGAACAAAGGATGTGTAGATTATGCGAGGAAGTGATGGATAATATGAGACATATGATGAAAGAGTGTAGAGAGTTAAAGGAAGATGACAGGAGTGAAGTAGAAATACTAGAGGAAAAGGGAAGTAGAGCGGAGTGGATAGTGGAAGCGTGAAACGGGGGAAAACGGATAATGACAGATGGGACGAAAAGAAAGAAGATATATAGTGAGAAAAACAAAATGTAAATAGTAGAATTATAAAACTAGATTGCTTTGCACTATTGTAACATGAGCAAACAAAGATAAACTTATATTTTTATTTATTTATGATCATTTTCGGGCATCGAGTAGCGATTAAAAATCCCAAAGAATTAACCGAATTGTTGGAAATTTCTCCAGGTTATTTGTTACTCTGAAGAAGAGGTGGCTGGTGAATCAAATATATCAGAAGATGAGCTTATAGAGGAATATGGCTACAATTCCAACTCAGAACAAGAAATCAGTGACTTAGTTATTCCAGAAGAAGACGTGATGGTGGAAAGTGTGCAGAATTCAGATATGGAGGAAGAAGTATTTTACCCAGGCAATCACTACGTTGGCAAGGACAAAGAAGTATATTGTTCAGAAATAGCACAGTGAATAAATTTAGTAAAACCAGCAGTTAATAAAGATATTACCAGGGACCAAGAAGTGTACACATGAAAGGGAACTGACAAGGTGACTGCAGAACAGTGCATATTGGACAGTTTCGTAAACAATGGCAACACAAATTACAGTGTAGCGGGTTTGTAGCAGTATTACTTCTGGACTAATATTAGCGCATTCTCTTCTGAATGTAGTTTTCAAGGCGTTAATAATTTCAGGTATAGTTTTGTACCCAACACTTTTTAGATTGCCCCACAAAAAATAGTTTAAAGGATTAAGATTTCCAATACATCTGTTGGGAAATGATACATCATCGAGATATTTTCTAACCTGAGCTACACAATGTGGTGGTGCCCCACCTTGCTGGAAGCATAAATCTACTTCATGAGTCATTGGATTATTAGGACTGGAAAATAAAGTTCTCAAACTAGGGATTAGACGTAGCTATAAAACTTCAAGATATCTTGGACCGTTCAAAGTCTGTTCAAAAGTAAGGCCCAACGATTTGATTTTTGAAAATCCCAGCTCAAACATTAATTTTTTCGGGATATTAGGTATGGTGGTCTCTCGTCCATCTGGGATTTTTTTTCCCAGTAACGGCAGTTTTTTATATTAACTTCGCTGGTTAATGTAAATGATTCATCTGAAAATACAATATTTTCAACGTGGCGGGCGAAATTAGGATTTGACAGAATTACATTCATCGGCCGGATCGTCTTCATTTAAGTCTTGTACAAGATTTATTTTATACTGATGCAATTTTTGTGATTTTAAAACCTTATGTACAGATAAATTAGGAATGTTGTAATCGCAACTGATTTGCCGAATGCTACTATGTGGATTTTCTAGTACAGCTAGTGAAACATTTACTTTTTTTATCATCATTGATCGAATAACGTCCAGCCTTCAGCTTATCTTCCACAGAGCCAGTACCTCGAAATTTTTCTTTAATCTTGCTGTCGATTGGTTTATTGGTCTTTCCGGATATTTGTTATTAAATAAAGCACACACCTCCTATTTTGTTCGCACTCTATTAATATATCTAATAGTCATAAGAATTTCAATTCTTTGTGTTATGGATAAACGCATTGTACCTAATATAGCTCTTAATTTAAATTAAACCTTCTTTAAGTCAAATCAAAACTGACAAACATGCGAATGTCGATATTATTGGAATGTTGTGTTAAACATACCATTTCTTTGAGTTTAGGTATAAAATATACTTAGAATTCTATGCAGAATTCAAAAATAAAACTAAATATGTGCGTTTCTTTTTGAAAAAATGAAGTTGATGGTTGTAACATGTTTTTGGGTCAGCCTGTATACATGCATTTACCATGAAAAAAACCGCAATGTAAAACAAGGATCGACGTGTCCGAGCGTTTTTCCAAAAATACCTGACCTTTATTGAATTTATTCCATACCTTATGTACACACTGTATATATATATATATATATATATATATATATATATATATATATATATATATATATATATATATATATATATATGACAATCGGTTTTGTGGCACCGTGAAACTAAACATCGAAGTGGCACCCGGAATTTTGTATAGATAAAGTTACGTTTCAGCACCAGTATATAAAAAAAACATGTATATGCGATCCAGCACCTTATATACTGACTGGTTGAGAGGTCTGTGATAAAATTACGTCACAAATAACTTTTGTGCAAGATTGCAGGTAACGTGACTTCTTAACACATGCGTTTGCAGAAATCATAAAATAGATTTTATGCTTTTGTAAAATCTTCGACAACCTTTTCCCGTAATTCTAAAAATTGATTTGAACCTGCACTTTTTTTGATAATCTTGCAGGTTGAAAAAAACTAAACTATTTCATTGTTAATAAATAAAATACTTTTCAGCAGCCTACTAACTAGTTTTGTAGTCACTCGCGTGAGATTTTGAATAACAAGAATTTCGTGCATAATTTTATGAAAATGTAAACTTTCACCATATTCACACATATTAAAATACTTATCTTTTTGGTTTCTTTATGGTGTATTTGTATTTTAAGTTATGCAATCTAAACCTTTCGATAAGACAGTTATTTTCGTCAGTAGCAGCATTATTTATTAAAATTGTTCAAGTTGAAAATAAATTTGAGAAATTTGGAAAATTAGAATCTAGAATTTTCACTAGAAAATTTTGTAATGAAGCCGCGAAAAAGCCAGTGGTTTTTACAAGATAAAGCAGTGTCATTTTAGGGCGAAATAAGAGCCATACAGGATTGATACTACTGAATAATTGATTTATGGTTGCCGTTCCTAATATAACTATTAAAACAAAAAATATCTAAAATTCTAAACTGTTTATTATGTTCATACATAAACACACTAAGGTACATTCAATAACATAAAATTCCTGTCACTAAAAAATTTAAGTCATCGGCTTATTTTTTTTAAATGTTGAATAAGCAATAGTTCTGTTTCTACAAAACTTTTCTAAAAACTGTTTCATTTGATTCGTATCTGGATATGATGATTTTAACTGCATAGTTTCAAAATTACGAAAGATATAAGGACTGCTATTATTTCTCACGGTTACAAGATAAAGTTACCAAATGAATTTATTTCATATTTTATTCCATTTTTTAGAATATGTTAGCAACTTGCAAATTTGAAAAATCTAAAAAAAATCAAACATCCTAGAAATCTAGATACTCTCATAATTTTCTGTGATGGAAAATTGAAGTTAATAAGCATAGCTCTCATTTGTTTGCTTATACTATTAAATGTTAAAATGTTAAATACATAAAAAAAATTTTTAAAATTCCATTTCTCAATAGTGAGTTTCTCGAAAACTATGGCACATAGGAAAAATACTAGGATAAACTTCCTTTTAGGAAATTAATCAAGCTGTCTTTTTATAACGAGTAATTTTTCGATATCTTTGACGGTTAACAAGTTATTAGCGAAATAAAGCTATTCCTCAAAAGGGACGGTTTGTGGGCAGGGGGATTGTGCACCACCATCAGAACTGATTTTTGTGGTTTTATGGTGTATCACACCTCCACTAACTGTTTCTGAAGAAAAATTTCAGGAAATATTGTTTGCGATCTTCTTACCGACTGGACCAAATGTAGATTTACTAACATTAGACAAAATTTTCGATAAAAAAACTTGGCTATCTAGATTTGCACGGGATGCTACAATAGGTCTAAGTGGTTTACTTTGTTTGTGTAATTTATGCAATCCACACGTTAGGTGTAGGACGTGTGAGTGGATGTAATTTAAATTTCATTAAATATTGAATTTCAAACGATTTAGCGATTACGACGAACATTTTTGAAACAAAAAAAAATAAAGAAAAAAAAAAGTACATGTATATATGTACATTTTGAAATTTCATACAGTAAGTATACGATCTATTATTTATATCTATCTATTATGTAGTGACAGTAGACATAACTGTCCGGTAGTAGGACGATACCGTTAGTAGGGAATGCTACATCGTCCAGAGAACGGTCTGTAACCGGTCTGTTCGCTATGGTATTACTCAAGAAAACAATACAATGGCCTCGGATCGACCTGGCCACAAGGGGCGGTCAAGGTCGAAACAAACAGGCCCTGTTGCTGACGACTGTGCAAGGAATGAATGGAGAGTCGGTACGTGGAATGTTAGAGGTATGCATGGTAAATAATATGAAATTGCGAATGTAATGTACGAAAGATACCTTGATATTCTGTGTGTATCGGAGACAAAGCGCAAAGGAAAGGATGCTGTGGAGATGGAGGATGGCAGCCTGGCACTATAGTCAGGAGTTGAGACGGAAGTGCATGGCGCAAAAGGAGTTGGGATGATTATAAGTGAAAGAGCGAAAAGATGTGTTAAACAGTATTAATTGGTATCTCCCAGTGTAATATGGGTTAGAATGAAAGTGGAGTTTCGAAGAATTTTTCTTATTGCATGCTATGCACCGGTGAATGGAGAAAGAGACCAGGAGCGTGAGAACTTCTGGAATGAAGTAGAGAACGTGTTGAACGTATGTAAGCTAAACGAAAGAGTGATCACAATGGGGGATATGAACGGATGGGTGGGTGTACAGAGAGAACATAGTGAACGCGTTTTAGGAAAGTTCGGAGACCAAAGAGTCAATGAGAGCGTTGAACACCTGCTGAACATATGTGTGGAGAGAAGCCTGTTTGTATCCAATACGTGGTTTAAAAATAAAAATGTGCATATGTATACATGGCAAAGAGGTGAATCTAAATGTATGATAGACTTGATAGTGTATGATGAACGGCTTAGAAACCTGGTGAAAGATACAAAAGTAATGCGCGGAGCGGAGTGTGGATCGGACCACTTTTTGGTTGTATCGAGAGTGTGTTTAGGGAAAAAGTGGGTGTGGAGAAGGAAATCAAACGTAGTGCGAACTTCCAGAATTAGGGTTGACAAACTAGTGGATAATGGTGCGAGAATGATATACGCAGATGCTGTGAATAAAGACTTGAATGTGAATGAAACAGCGCGGAACGAACAAATAAAAGACACTGACGTTGAAAGTGCATGGATATGCTTGAAAAACACTGTTGTCAATTGTGTCGTGCGAATATGTGGAAGAATGACTGTAGGTAGACAGAAAAAATGTTCTTGGTGGAATGAATCGGTAAAAAAGGCAGTAAGTAAGAAAAAAGAATGAGAAGAAACGATTGTATGAGGTGTATAGATTAAGAAACGAAGAAGCGAAGGAGGCAGTGAGAATAAGTAAAGAGAAAGTGGTGGCTGTGGAGGGAGAGAAAATGCAGAATGATTTTGACGGAAACAAAAAACTATTCTGGAAATGGGTCAAAAATACAAAACGTGGCCCAAAACAGAACGTTGCAAGAGTGATGAATGATAGAAACGAAATAGTACGGGACGATTGTGAAGTGAGGAAATGCTGGCAAGAATGTTTCGGAAAGCTGTACAGTAGTGAGGAAAGTAAGACAAAAGAGTTAAATAAGGAGAATATAGAAGAAATGATGAATAAAACTGAGAAGGATATTGTAATAAATGAGGTAGAGGAAACGGTAGGAAGGTTGAAAAACGGCAAGGGAGCAGGCGTAGATGAAATCACGGGTGAAATGCTCAAGTATGGTGGTGCAAAGCTTATACGAAGATTGCGTGAATCATTCAATGTATGCCTTATGTGTGGAGAAGTGCCGAGTGATTGGAAGAGCGCGATAATTGTACCATTGAGGTAAGGGGAACAAGAGTGATTGTAAGAACTACAGAGGAATAAGCTTGCTCAGCGTACCTGGTAAAGTTTTTGGAAGAATACTGATTGATAGAGTACGAGAAACTACACAATCTAAGATTAAGATGTGCAAGGTGGCTTCATGCCAGGGAGAGGATGTGTCGATCAGATGGTTGCTCTCCAGCAGGTGATCGAAAAGTGTTTAAAGGTAAAAAGGAAGTTGTACTGTGCGTTTTTAGATCTAGTGAAGGCATATGACAGAGTGAATAGAGAGAAGCTGTGGGAAACATTAAATGAATATGGCGTAAATAAAGGTCTAATAAATGGAATAAGGGCAGTGTACAACGGTAGTCGGGCATGTATTAGGGTGAGAGGAGGTGTGAGTGAATACTTTAATATTGAGCAAGGAGTGCGACAAGGCTGTGGTTGTTCAATGTATACATGGATAACTGTCTTAGACAAGCATGTACCGATACAAATGGTAAGATGGTTGGTGACGTAAATGTACGACCTCTGGTGTATGCAGATGACACAGTCTTATTAAGTGACAGTGCGGATGAGCTACAAACCGCTCTGAGGAAGTTTGATACACTCTGTGAGAGCATGGACCTAAAGGTAAACGTGAACAAATCTAAGATTGTGGTGTTCAATCGGGAAGGTGGAAAGGAGAGTAGAGTATTTACTCTGCAGGATGAAATTGTTGAGCAACTGGACGAGCTGTTATATCTCGGTAGAATGTTTACTCTAGATGGTACAATTGAGAGCGAGATTGGACGAAGGATCAATTCTGGAAGGAAAGTGATTGGAAGTATGTGGACGATAATGAGAAATGAAAGCATGAGCCTAGCTGCGAAACGAGCAATCTATAAAGGCGTATTCGTCCCGTCAGTACTGTATGGAAGTGAGACATGGGTATGTCAAGAAAAGCACGAAAGGAAAATAAATGCCGTGGGCATGATATTCCTGAGAAGCGCATGTGGTAAAACGAGAAGGGAAAAGATAAAAAATGAATGTATAATGAGGGAGTGTGGTGAGGAAAAGACGATGATGGATAGATATAAAAGTTGTACATTACGTTGGTTTGGTCACATTGAGAGAATGAACAACGCAAGATTAACGAAACAAATATGTGAGTGAGGTTAGTGGAAAGGCCGGGCCTGGTAGGCCGCGTAAAACTTGGCTGAATGTAGTAGAATCTATGATAAAGGAAAGAAAGATAAGGAGTTTTAAAAACAAAAGGGCATGTCAGAGACTATGTATGAATCTTGTGGAAGCTAGGGTGGTATGCCGAGGTAGGAAAGCATGGAGAAAGATTGTGAATGAAAAATAAACAAGAGGCAGGGATTGTTTTGCCTACCCGCAAGGGAATGGCGTGAAGGTTAAGTTAAGTTAAGTTGAAGCAGAATTAAAGAATTTTACCAATTAATTAGTTAATTCAGTAGCGGGTTAGCAATGATTTTAAATGCCATTTAGGCATAATTGACTTTATTATTCTTTTAGTATTTAAGAATCAGGCACAGAATAACAAATTGAACAAAATGGATCTTAAACCTAGATTTACAATTGTAAAGGAAACAATTAAGGATTAAATTTTTTAGATACGAGCAAAACAGTAAAGGTCATAAATCTGACAGAATAATCAATTCCAATTTACACAAAACAATAAATACTACAAAAGCTATCAATAATTTGGTTAATTACGCCATTGCAAAATCTTCACGAATACACCATAAAAAGTATGAACAGAATTAAGAATATTCTTCTCAAAAATAATTTTCCTTTACAATTTATTAATAAAACAGTTTGACAACGTATCCAAAATTTTAATTCCGCGTTAAGCAGTATTACTTTAGATGTCAAAGTTAGTCAGATTATCTTTGTAATCTTTCTATAATTTAGATGATGCAGAAATACCTAAAACCAATTACGTAACTGTACCTTTCATATCTAAACTTTAACAATCAGTACAAACGTAACAATAACGTAAAAATTATAATACACATTAACAATACTCCAACACAAAACACAAAACATAACAAATCAAATGTCGTTTACAAAATTGATTGCCATAATTGTTACAAGTGTTATGTAGGGAGTATACAAATTTTTGAAGACATTTCACATAAACTGGAATGCTATTAAGCTTTAAAAATTCACTAAATGCAAACGTACGGTGAACAGCAAATTCGCGAACGTGTATGATTCTCACTGTTAACTCAAGTTTCGATATATGTTTCGTTAATATTTATAGTATACTTGTTAATTCAGCCACAGAACCACTCTCTGGAGGGGATTGATGTGCGTCTTGTATTACGATTAAATCCAGAAATTTTGTTGGTAGGAGGTCCATAATTGTTTCGCTGTGATAGATTGTTAACAAATCAAAATTTCAGTAATGTATTTGTATGAGTTTTTAAATCCACGGAGAAAAAAGCAGATACATTGTTCTATCATACTGTCCAAATGTCTTCATAAAAACTGATAGTTAAATCTAGAAATGCATACCACTGATAAATGGTTTGAAGTTACAAAACATTAAATTTTAAAAACTAAATTTTGAAACAGTAAATCTTATGTGTTGCTTAATTTTCTTATGGAGTAAGGCAATTAAGGTATGGTCAATCGTTTCCACTTTCAAGTGTTTTATACAAAATTCTTTAAAACGTACACTGCCAAGATATTTTGGAACTGGTATACGCTTCTTTCTCATGTCATTCTTAAAAAGATTTTTTGCGTTTTTAGTTGTGCTTCATTTCTAATAACTACGGCGGCGATCCTTTCTACGCCGCATCACAATAAACGTCTTAATAACAAGAATTCTGTGCTGTAAGTTAAATGCTAATAATTCCAATTCTATACTACGTTTAGAGAGGTAAAGATGGATTTGCACAAAAAGTGTGCTTAATTATTTTCAAATATTTAACTAATTTTAAAATTGTGAAGAAGAAGTTGTAGTGATAACGCACTTTGGAATTGGGTTGAAAAGCTGATAATAATAAAATTTTCACGACTGTGTAAAACTATCGGCAAACTGATAAGAAAACAATCAAAGATAAGAAAACAGATGAGTCATACAGCATGTCTAGTAAATTCTTCAGTTGAACTACAATGAGTAGGATTTGAACCTACGACCTGTACTTTGCTAGACTACCGCGCTAATCATCTGCGCCATCGAGATTCAAGTCCCAATCGATGCAAAATTTAATAAAATAAACCTTAAATGTTCACAAGTGGTACGAAACTTCGGCTTAGAAATGGACAATAACCTACGATTGCAAGAACATGTTACTAAATGTGTTAAGAAATCATACTCTAGTTCAAAAAGTTATTTCCTCATCACCATATTCCTACTATCGTAAGCATTAAAATTGATATAAACCGAATCACTCGTATTAAGTCATTTTAATTTTTGTGATGTAGTATACGGTCCATCTCTTGCAATTACAGAAAAAAATCGTATTCGAAGAGTACAAAAATCATGTTTATACTTTGTTTATGGGACAAGGAAATATCAACCCATTACTTACAAATTAAACGACGCTTTTCGAACACATATGCTCCATCGATCATTTACATATAACACCTATTCCTTATATAACAAACTGTTACCGTCTCTCAAAATCCAATCTCTATCCAAATTTAGATTTTTGTATTTTTGTTGACATCGCAAGCATAATTCAACGTATTAGTGCAATTCAAATTTAAATTCCATATCTGTATATTATTCGTTTTGCACAAATCTTTTTGTTATGTTACAACTTAAGGTTGAAGAAGATCAGTTTTACTGCCTGTTTACCCTATTTTTTGCAATTCTAATTTATAATTTAAGCGCACATTAATAGTAGTGTTACTTTCCTATTTTTTTTATTGCAAAAAATAAATATTATTATATCTCATTAAGTACATCTCGCTCATTAAAATGCTTTAAACTTGTTCAAAGTACCTAATTATGCAAATTAATCTTTCAGTATGTGTTGACGGCTATTTAAAAGGTCTGTCCTTTTGTTTACCCTCATGTGACAAGCGGGCAATAATGGAACAAGGGACGGGAAATTATTAATCTCGTATGTTTGTTGAAATTTACTTAATTCTGTAGTTCATGATAAGAATCTTGTAGACTAGTTTCAAATGGTAGGCATAGAAACCTGAGGTAATTAAATATTAAAAATAGCATAAACTATAACTACTTTAATTCTGTCTTGAAGTTTGTAAAATTGTATATATACCATCAACAAATGACACAAATTGGTTATATTTATTGAAATCTACAAAGTTTATAATTCATGTTATAAGTTTTTTTTTCATAATAATTTAATATTAGTCAAGTTGCATTGGTATGTGTGAATCCTTGCGATATTGCAGGCTCACATTCTATTAATATAAGTAATTTGATTGTAATCTCATTATATTTAGAATTTACATCAGTTCTACCTACATAAAGACAAACTATACATCAATTGGGGCTTGGACCTTGATGGGGCAGTTGGTTAGCGCGGTACTCTAGCAAAGTACAGGTCGTAGGTTCAAATCCTACTCGAGGTAAACTTTTTATTTATGTATCTAATAAAATTAATAATAATTTCTCATATTTCTTATTTAATCCAATGAATGTAGTGAAATGAAAGCAATCATCAAAAGTTAAAGTTTTATTAGAACTGATAGCATTAATGAAACAAGAGAAAGAAAATTAATGGTTTTTAATGTTTATACAAATTTATTTCGTACTATGGTTAAAGGCAAGAGAATTTCAAACTGTAGGTATACATTAGTGAACAAATTAAATAGTAAAATATCATAAATGATAGATTTCAAATTTAATTTTATTTTGAAAGTTGCAAAATTGTATGTAAGAAAATTAAAATTGCCGGAAAGTAGTAAAAAAAGAAAGGAAATTATTCATTTCAACGTTTATTAAAATTTACTTAATACTTTAATTTAGTTAATTATAAGAGAGCTTTACGGATCTATTTCAAATGTTAGTTAACATAACTGAGTCATTTACATAGTAAAAATAATATAATCGACATTTAACTTAATCTTGAAATTTAATATTTATTGAAAACCACCTAAAATTCATATTTTCTTTATTTCTGCAATGATCATTCTAAAATGAAAGCAAGACATGATAAAAAGTAAAGGTTTTATTAAAACTGATAACAGTAATAAAACAAAAGAAAAGAAATTAATCACCTTTAATACTTATTTAATACTATCGCTAAAGATAAGAGAATTTCAAATTCTAGGTATACATTAATAAACAAATTAAATAGTGAAAAAACGTAAAAGATAACTATTCAAATTTACTGTAAAATTGTATGGATGCAAATTAAAAAAGTGATACACAAAAAACAGGAAATCATTAATTTCTAAGATTTATTAAAACTTACATATTTATTTTGTTGGTGATAAGATAGTTTTGCCGCCATTAAATTAGTTAGCGTATTTAAATTTAATTTTATTAAAGTCCTCAAATTGTTTGCATGCAAATAACAATTACCGAAAATTGAAAAAAAATTTAAAAATCAGGTTCTTATGTTTACTACAATTTCAATAGTCAATAAGTTATAATAAAATAGAAAGATTTTCATAAAACTGGTAACAGGTAGAATAAAGAAAAAAAATTAATAGTCTCTGACATTTATTGAAATATTGAATCAAATAAGCGAGTTAAATAGCAATAGTAAAAACAGCGTTACGTACAAAAATGTAATTTTTTTAATACTTTGAAACGTAGAGAAAGTTGTCACATTCAATAAAATAACGCATTTATTTCCTCTCGTCTAAACTTTTGTCACAAAGGATGTAATTTATAGATTTTAAACATTTTTTCAAACGAAAGATATTATCTCCAGTAATAAATGAATACAAAGGATAGTAAAAGGGGAGACCTGAAATAAACAACTGGTTGACCTTGTAACTGGCACCAAAAAAAGGTGCCACAGCGTATATACTGGTGCCTTAGCGAACGCGTATGCTACAAAGTGGTACAACTAGGAAGGTTTGTATATATATATATATATATATATATATATATATATATATATATATATATATATATATATATATATATATATATATATATATATATATATACACGTAGTAATTCTAAAATCGTAAATCCTTACGAAAGATATCGTTTTAGTTATTTTATGCTGATATTAATACAGACATTATGCTTTATTAGATATACATATAAATACAGTTGTTTAGTGTTTACTCAGATTACCTATTATGCTTTAAGTTACAACTTTCTCAATTTGTGTTGTACTTTAATTATGAAACCTACAAATTGAGTGGCGTCCCTCACGATCTGAAAATTAATGAATTCTCAATTACAGTAAGTTTCATAAGTTTGTACCTCACTAAGATATACAGTGATGCAATTTACCTTTTTAATATAACAATCAATCACATATAATTCTTTATTTGTTCTAACCTACAAAACTATTTAAGTGAAAACGAATTTTAAATACAGTTCTGGTTCATTTTGCATACATCTTCTATTGTGGTATGACTTTGTTTCAGAAAAAAAAATAAAACAAATAGATATTGAAACATTATTTTATGCTAAGATAGTCGTGTGCTGATATAACGTTTATAAATCCAGTAGGTATTTCGCTGTCTTACTATCGAAGAGTAAACATCGTCTGTTACGCTCTGTTATCTTTGAAAGTGTCGAGTGCCGCGCTTTCAATTCTATAAGTGTCACTACAAGTAGTCAGTATAATCTCGAACACAATTTTCAACTTCCATATACAGCACAAAATCAGTCAGTAGTTTCACCACCCTACCCAACAAATTCTTATGCAGCCCAATGCCCCCAGGCTATGCAAAGCAACTCAAGCCAACACATAACGAATTCCACGAGTCAATCAAATTACCAGTGCAATGATAATACGCATTCAAGGGGGTACGACCAGTATAGGGATGAATCGGAAACAGACCCAAACGATTTAGAAAACGAAAACACACCAAAATCACGAATGGCAAACAGTAAAAAAATGGAATAGCTCCCAACAACACGTGACGCAACACCAACTTCCACAAACAAACGTGTCGAGCATTTACGAGTTCTTAACTCAAAATATCAACAGAAACACTGAAACACCTAATGCTCCATCACCAAAAATCGCTAAACCTACACTATTTTATACACATGGGGTAAATAATTACAACGAGATGATTAATAGCATAAACAATACACTTGAAAAAGAACTATATTACTCAACTATGTTAGCAAATAACACCAACAAAATCAATATGAACACGATAGATTCATACAGAAAACTTGGTAAACATCTTAAGGATGAAAACATATTTTTCCATACCTACCAGCTAAAGCAAGAGAGAGCATACAGGGTGGCTATCCGAAATATCCATCATACCATTCCAACAAGCGAAACCATTAAAGAATTGATAGAACTCAGGCAAACAGTACGAGACATAATTAACAGACGCTATCGCTTGACTAAAGAACCACTACTGCTGTTTATGGTTGAATTAGAACCTAAGGAGAACAATAAGCCGATATTTGGTGGAAAACATATCAGTAACATAGTTGTCTCGATAGAACCTCCCATGTCAAGACTACGGTCATACAAAAACGTACTGTTACAAACCCTTTACCTTTGCAAAATTCGGTGTGGGACATGCAACTTTCACATGTAACAAACTCTCGACCACCCTAGAAAAATGTGCTTTATGTGGTGGAAGTCACCAGGCTAACTACAAAGGATTCTCGGTTTACCAAGATATACAAAGAGCAACAAATATGCCATTTAGGGGAATTACAAACAAAACTCCTCCACAAATCCCATTAAGTGTAACTGATTTTATATCGATTGGACCACGATCCAAAACTCAAACCAGGGAATCACAAATATGCAAAACCTATTAACCTATTCACAGGCAACCGAAGGAAGATCTAGTAACCACCCAAACAATGAACAATAAACAAACATCAACACACTACTTTCAAATTTGCTCATGGAATTTAATGCAATGTTCACTCAACTTATTAGTCAAAACATTATGGTCTTAAACATGCTTTCGGTCGTAATAAATAAACTAGCTTAATATGGCTCCTTACGTATTTTCCTATGGAACGCCAACGTAATTTTAAATCATATTCCTGAAGTTATAGTCTTCTCAAACATAAGTTACTCGTATACAGTATATCTCTAAAACCATCCAGGCGAAACGGCGCACGGCGTCATTGTTAAAAATAAAATTGCTTATTATGAATGGAAATCCCATCAAACCAATAAAATATAAAGTGCTAGTATTAAAGTCCAAGTTTTTCCATGCTCACTGACTGTAGCAGCTCGCTACTGCCCACCCAGGCATGCTATTTCCACTGAAGAATACCAAGACCTTCTACGACCTTTCGAAACGAAGTTGATCATTGAAGGGCACTGGAACTCCAAAACTGCTGTTTAGACATCACGACTAATTACCCCAAACCTTCTCTGTTCGATACAAAACCTGAACTGTAATTACCTCTCAACCGGAGAGCCCACATATTGGCCTATCGATCCAAATAAATTGCCTGATCTGGTCGATCATGCTATGACTCATGGAATAGCAAATACTTACATCTGAATTAAATCTAACTACGATCTGTCCACTTACCATACTCAGGTTATCATTACACTAAGGACAACAGTCAGCAAATAATTCACCCCAAAACCCTCCACTGAACACACCAATTGGGGTCTTTTTCAAAGCCTACTAGAAAGTGAAATTAACAAAGGTGCTCAAGATCCTGAAAAAGCAACGCAGCATCTAACTACAACGATACAAAACGCTGCCTAACATGATAAAACCTTATATAATAGACTCGCTCACCAGCTTCACAACGCAATACTGGAAGCTCGGAACAACTCATTCAAAGAATATATCACGCAACTCCCGTCAGAAGATCAAACTATATGGAAGGGTACGAAAACGTTTTAGCGGCCGATAGCTACGACACCCCCAGTCAAAAAACCTGACAATAATTGGGCCCGACCTGAAAAAGAAAAAGCGAACACATTCGCCGAGCACATCGCTACTGCTTTCACAACACCGCAGCCTCAAGGCACCCATGATGAGCCACACATCGAATCATTTCTTACATACCCATGCCAGATGGCACTATCAATCAAACCCTTTTTGTCAGATGAAGTACTTAACCAAATTAAACTTACTGATACTCGGAAAGCTCCCGGATATGAATTGATTGTAGGCGAAATGTTGTAGAATATTCCCCGTAACGCTGTAGTATTTTTCACTACCATTTATAAAAGCATCCTGCGTCTATGTTACTTCCCGTCTCAATGGAAATACGCTCAGATCATCATGATTGCTAAGCCTTCAAAACCACCTACGAAACCTTCCTCCTATAGACCATTTAGTCTCCTGCTCTTACTGTCCAAGATTCTCTGCTTCTCAAAAGAACTCTACCAATCGTAAGCCTTGACACTATAACTCAATTCTACCAATTCGGATTTCGACAACACCATTCCACAACTCACCAAAGCCATAGGATTGTTACTCAAATCATGGGGATTCTAGAGACGAAGCAGATATGTTCAGCCGCATTTCTAGACATTAGGTATACATTCGACAGGGTATGGCACGAGGGCCATCTATAAAAGATTAAACTGCACTTTCCAAACCAGTTGTACCTAATCCTAAAAATATACTTAACCTAGAGGACCTACCAAGTTAAAATCAACAATACAGTGTATGAATACGATAAAATCACCTCCGGAGTACCGCAGGCTAGTGTGCTTGGTCTGTTACTCTATCTACTCTAAGCTTCTGGCACACCGACTGCAGACAACACTTAAATAGCCATGTTCGCTGATGACATTGCTATCCTCTCCATTAATGAAAGACCAGAAAGAACGGTAGCTCATTTATAAGCCCACTTAGATACCCTACAAGATTGGTTTCATAAATTGCAAATAACAGTAAATGGTGACAAATCTACGCATGTCACATTCACCAACAAGCGCAGTGTTTGCCCGCAAGTGAGGGTTAACGATGTTCCAATACCACAAAAAACGGAAATCAAGTGCCTCGGACTCGATATTGATCAGAAACTAACAAAGCACCCACATGAAGACCAAAAGGAAGCCAAACATACATGAAGAAAATAAATACATTGTAATATTTAAGAATTAGAATGAAATGAGAGGGTGTTGTGGTTATTAATTAACCCCGATTATTATTTATACTTCTGTCAACTAGAGCCTTTTGGCCAGTCGGGGATTAAATGGGTATGGTTCTTAAAATTTTGATTTGCTTTAATCTAAAACTAATTGTGATTTGATATATTGGTTTTCCAACATTGATGTAGCCTCAGCCTGCAAATAAATGTTTAAAGAATCTCAAACGTCAACTTATGTTATGGAAAACAAGTAAATCTTAAGTGTAATACAGTTAAAACTAAAGACAATAACAAGGTTTATAGGAAATATACTTGTTGATACCAAATATGTAAATTCCTTTAGAAAGCAGCCAAACTTTGGTTGATTTAACGGGTTAAGGTACCATTTGCTTATAATTCTACTGCATAGCAATAAACTTTTACTGCGCCATCCTCAATCAATTGATACATATAGCGTGCAATTAACGGCAAACTTAGTTGTACAATGAAATGTAACGGTATAAACGGGTGGTAGAACGGGATTACAGATAAAATTGGCCTTTTTGCCCCGACTAGCCAGCGTATGGGTGTAGGTCAGATGTTGAAGAATTTTGCATAACCCGATTAGTAAATCGTACGTAAGTCCAAATAGGGGATGAAGACAAAATCAGTTCGGTTTGGGCGCCAGAATGTTTAGTAGTCAAAATAAGGGTCGTCGTGTCAAAATTACGAGTACATAGCGTGTCTAAACATACAAAAAACATACGCTTACCTATCCGCAATCAATTCCAGGTGTGCTGGACAGCAACTCAGCAAACCACCTGAAATAGGGCTTCAAAAGCACTACACGCTTGTCAAATAAAAGGGTGATAAACACTCAATAAAAATTACGTTAATACACCTCAGTGTAATAATAAGGCATTAAATAATAAACAAAACAAAACAAAACAATCTATAGAATGAACTCTAAACTTAATTAATACTCAACTAAAAATCAAATAAAAGACTAAATATTAATAACGCTATTACTCGATAAAACAAAAAAAATAACTTTGTTACGTTAAAACTAAATTACCGGTAACTTGCAATTTGCAAAAATAACAAGAATAAATATAAAAAAAATGCAAACATACGATAATGCGTATCAACAAAAAAAAAAAACAAATGCTTAAAAGGCGACAGGATGTCTGATCAGAAATCTGCTTTACGCCAGTCTAAATCGTTTAACCTATATTTATAATTCGTGGATAATATACCCACACTACAATAGGGTCAATTGCCCTTTAACACTAAAATAAATAACAAACTATAATTACTTACATTAAATATATTTAAAAACAACTTAATTTACCAAAAAAATACGACACCGCTTCCAAACTTCCATCAACACAAAAAAAAATAATTCGTAACACAAAAATCTTGAAATATTCAATAAAAAAACAATATTATTTTACCTTAAGGTCTAGAATTACACCTCTCCTGTGTTACAACAATGAAAATGATGGTCGGTTACTGCTATAATGGAAATGAAATCTTACTGGTCTGGCAAATGATGAATAAAATGTTGACTATTGTTCTATGATACCCAAACAATCCCTTGATTGAATCGCGTTAAAATGTTACTGCATAAATTCAAAACTTCTTTTAAAATAATAATAATTTGAGCGTTCAAAATTGCTTGGTAACTTTTAGCTTTTAATTGGTTTTATTTCCACTAATAATCCAAAATGTTAATAATTTGTTTTAAATAACTATATCTTTTAATATATTGCGAAAGTTTCTTTATCTTAAACACGCTTTGTACGGTAAATAAGCGGCACTCAATAACGTTGACTTTAAATAAATCCGCAAAAGCGAGAAAAACCAAAGAGGTCACTGAAGCACTAATACAACACGACGATGTCCTCTAGGTAACTTTACGTAAGGTCGAAATCGGCACTAGGTATAATCCTTTGGTGATGAACAATTTTAATGAAATCCCTATATAGGTCGTCTTCAGAAGTAGCTAAACTACCCTTACTACACAAAAGTACATTCGTTAAACACCACAAGGTCCAAAATTTCAACGTTCTAAACCACCCCTTAAAGCGGAACAAGCGGCACCGTACTAGTACACGAGAGCGCGATCAGTTTCAGAATCACACAACTTATTCACAAAAATCCATCTTTGAATTTTGAATCCCACTACTCATAAAAAATTTTATCTAAGATAATTCCACCAATTAAAAAAACGGAAGGGGAAGATTTAGTACCCCCAAACACAAAAATTCGTTTTCGTCCGTAAGGACTCGGTAATTTCCGAAATCTCAAACGTCAGCAAAAGTAACGTGTACAGCATCTCTATGTTTCCCTTAAAGTACGAACAATAAGGCCCACATGCAATCTCTATGATTCAAAACCAGCATATTCACTATTACACTGAACAACTATATTTAAGCGTGTTTATATCGCCAACATGACATCATACACATATAAACCTACACTATTTATTTAAATTACAAAACTTTCTATTATATTTTACGGAAATCAAACGAAATGAGCGTTAATTAAACTTATATACAACTATATATAGTAAACGTTAATCAAACTTCTACAAACGGGAAATAATAAGGAAAAACAACCTAAATTACAAAAAAAAATAATTCACAAACAAAGAATCTAAAGCTCGCCATACACCTACCATGCCTAAAGGTCGCTACACACGTTAAACAAATTCATCTATAAAACTTAACTTGACAACAAAAATATATATATATATATATATATATATATATATATATATATATATATATATATATACGGAATCTAACTAAGTGAATAAGACAAACAAAATTACGCACTACGTATACAGGGTGTTCATAATACCCTGACAGAAAATACGTCAAAAGGAAAAGTTACCGTAAAAATGAAAGTGCCTAAAAAAGGTAAACATCTCAAACAATGTAAAATAGGTTCAAATGGCTCTTACTGTAAAAACTGTACAGCACTTGTCAACAAAATGTTTAAGAGAACAAAATGGATGATCTTCTCGCTTTTAATCAACTACCCAAAAACGATTCTAATGAAATCATTGCACATGCCCTACCCGAACTGTGTGTGCAACAGTACGAAAATAATTTTAATGCATATTTTCAGCCAATAAGGTATGCAATTTACATGACACGAAAATGAACGAAGTTGCCTACATTATTGCAAATTTCAACATAACATAAAAAGTTCATCCAGAGACTTACGACATAGTCCCACAATACATTACCAGGACATGTAAACCAACCCATCGATCGCCGCAGCAACCAACCGACTGTCGTCAGAGGACTGAAGGGACGATGGCCCCACGACTTAACCTTGTAACCAGCCAAGTGTAGTGTGATATCATGTGGAAACTGGCACTGATCGGACCACTTTTAAATGGTGTAACCTACGTAACATTTACTTATTGCTTATAATTTCTAAATAGACTAAATAAACAGCAAAATAACTAAAAACAAAAAAAAAATTAAAATTATGACATCTTGGCGCCTACTAGATTATGTAAAATTTTCAATGTACTTAAGTATAAAACTCTATCCTCTAGAACACTCATTTTTTCTCGCATCTTCGCTTAGTAAGTAGACATTGAGATGAGGTTTTTACCATTTTTTTCAATTCCGTGTAAATTCCAAGTAAATGATTAAAATATATAGCATCGTATTTGAAAATTCCAAAAAAAAGTTGAAAAAATAACAATTGTTCAAGCAACGCCACCTAGCAATCGTTAAAGAACAGAATAAAACAGTGATAAATTATTTTATTAGGCATTCAATTCCCTTTCAAATGATACTAAGTTTGTCAAAATCCATAAGTCGGCACAAAAGTTACTACTGCTTTATTGAGTTAGTTTCCACTGACCCCTACCAGTTGTTTTACAAGATAGAGCAAAACGTACCGGAGCAAATTTACGTAAAATGATCTGATGATTACGAATATTTAAATTTTGTGGTACTATTACCGTTCATTTGTTATATAAATTTTTTTGTGGTGAACTACGCCCTCTATTGGTGGAGTATGAAACTTGAAAACAATTTCCAGCAGTTTCTCTTATGTCACTTTGTTATACAGATTTTTTCCCTAAGTTGTACGATAAATAGTTTCTGAGATACAGCGGGTTGCCTCTCTTAATTAGACACCTGGTACAAGAGAGCGTAAAGTGTGTTACGCACTTTCTTACAAAATTTCAATAAAGTTTTGTAACATTTCATTAAATTTAGTTAGCTTTACTGCATGAATAATAGAATAAGATATTATCAGACTTGGTTGCAAGAGCCCTCATAATAATTTATATATGGTAATCACGCAATTAAGTATGTAACTTCATTATTTTACAATTTGAATATATCAAACCTAAATGGAGAGATGACGATGTATGCTGTTAAAACCAAATTCCTTAATGCGTATAGCTATTTGGAAGGTAAAGTTTTAAGTAAAGCTTTTCACTGATGCTTTAACTAAAACTAATAGAAAATTCCAAAACTCCACTCTTACTTGTTTTAAGAGCTGTTAATCTCACTTCACACATTAACTAGTTTGCTTTACGTACGTCTCTTGACATTTCAGTATTTCCTCTTAATTCTATAAAAGAAAATTAATTAAACTAAAACATACAATTAATTTTTTTTAATACAAAAGATAATTAAGCCGTGTATTTCATTTAAAAAAAGAAATAATGAATTGGATGCAAAAAATAAATTTCTTAAATAAATTAGAAGCTTTTTAATTGCCACAATTCCAGCATGCAACAAAAACTTCAAGAGAAAATTTTTTATGCTTCCCTTTTATGATGGAAAACGGAAATAAAGTAAAGTCTGGACTGTCATTGAATGAAGCTATGAAAGGAAATTCCTAGTACTTTACAAAATGAAAGTTGCGAGTATGATTAAATGCCTTAAGCGTTCAATCTGGAATTAGCCAATTCTTTGAATTAAATATTTGATAAAAATCCACAGAATTGTTCTTTTTATTAACTAAAATGATGCGCTGACTTTTTAAACTTATTCTGTATAACAAAGGGAAATGTTTTATATTGATACTATTCTCTTTCAGTACTTAAATCTTTTTTCGTGTACCTCAATGATCTCTTTAATGTTTTCAATTGTGATTTTTTTACATTAGGAAAAATCAGTAGAGGAAATGTACCGGTAATATAACTGTGATTGTGGATTAATCCGAAATCAATAGAGTTCAAGATGTTTTATAAGGGGATATGTGTTCTAATTTCTCGTATCTCCACCAACAAGATTAAAAGGGAACTTAGCAAACAAATCAACTTCAAATTCCCCAGGATAATCAGCGTCTACTTTTCCCTAGGGAATCCTATGTTTTCACAAGACATAAGAATACCTCATTTCCTAGGTTACAATTTTGTGACATCTTTTTAATTATTTATCTCAAAAGTCACAATTACAAAAGTTTCGAACCACAAATAGCGGCTCTTCTATAAAACGAGGTAGTTTTGTCTTTGCTAATTGAAATGCCAGTTCTCAGTTTAACTATTTGGAAAGTTTAGTTGGAGACGTAAGACATGTAACTTTTTACTTTATTATCATGAAATTTAATAGTGTAACTAGAAATTAAAGTTAATAATAAATATAATTTATTCGCTTCATCCTAATGCATGTATTTTTATTGTATGGTCACTGATAGGGTTAATGTCACTTGGCAATCAATATACCGGTTCGCTCAGCACCTCATTGAATTTCAATTTGTAAAATTAATCAATGAATAGTTCTTTAATAGGTTAAATATTATCCAAAAATGTTCAAAATTGGATCCAGAAAGTAATCATTGACAAGCATAAATTCAAAATATGTTTAATGCTGAGCTAGCAATATGCGACTTACAGGCGGATAACGATATTTATGCCGATGCCGAGTTTTGACCCTGTCCGAATATATATGTTATAGTCTAGTGCTAGCAATTAACCAGCCAACGTAGTGAACAGTCGGTTTTACAAGCGTCAAATAATACACCCTACTAAGCGGCAAAACTGGTTACTTTATCTTCTGGTACATGAAACTCTGTCTTTACTACCTTCATCGAGCAAAAATCAAGCAAATGACAAAGAATATTCTTCTGATGACTATTTATACTAAAAGACAGTGTTCATATAGAATTTGGCCAAAATTTATAACATTTTTCTGATTTGGACGACAGTGAGTTACTGAAAATGAAATATCATAGTATATAGGAAGAGGATAGAAACGCAAACAAAACTGAGAACCACATAGAAATTCAAAAAGAGAAACATACGGACGACCACTTCGTAGAGTAAACCGTTGAAAATGATAATTTAGTTTTACAGTACTATGGGAAGGATCGGTGTTTCACATGGAACAGTTTTGAACAAACAAATTCCATAAAAACTCCCAGTCATAATATTATTAGAGTAAAATTACCCGCGCAAAAAATCTACCTAAAGACAGTTCATCAGAGGATGTGTGGAGACTATGGTTTTATCAAGTAACCTTATTTGAAATAGTTCAACATACTAATAGTAAATAGCAAGCAATGCGACTGAAATTAAAACAACAACAAACACCAAACTACAAGGATAAGGATTCTGTGGACATTGATGCTCTCATATGTGTGCTGATGTGTTCTGCTCTCGAATCAATAAAAGAGGATTTACCATTGCTTTTAGCAACTGGACGTACAACATTTCGAGAGATAATGGCTTTGAAGCGTTGTCAGGTACTAGTATTGATGCTACGCCTTGATGACGCAGCTATTAGACAAGTTCGGAAGGAAACCAATCCTGCCTCTACCGTATCGTTTGTTTTTGACAAATTTATTCCTAACCGTCAAAATTCTCTAATTGTACTTGTATAGATGAAATGTTGATGGCTTTTAATGGCGTATGCCTGTTTAGGATGTATATACCTACTAAGCGGGGAAGATATTATCCAAAGATAATGTGTCTCGCTGATTCCAAAAACTTATCTTTGTAAAGCATACCTATACAGGTATGGAAAAACATTATTACGGTTATTACTTATAATAAGCTAGAAAGAAACCCAATAAGCATTATATGAGTGTGGGAGAGCCATAACTTACCGATGTTGCCACTTGCAAGTATTTGCATGTAGGTACAAAATATGAACCCCTTCAGTCACCTTCAATCTAGCTTCAATATTTTTAACGAAACCATAGCAATTAAAATGATGTTGAAAAGTCGCATGTTCTTTGAAACTATTAAGTAAATACTTTGCACTTAAACATTAAATGATAATGCCTCACATATCGAAGTTTATTGTAAATGCGAATTTATGACATGGTCCGATTGCTACTCGTAAGAAGAACCAAGAAGAAACGAGAGCTGCAAACAAGTACATTAACGTTTACATTGATAGTATAACTTAAGCTTAAGGTTTAACTTTAGCATTATAATTCTTATTGAAACACCAACCATTTTTAAAAATGAATAGAATACACCTTTTTCAAAACTCTACTTTATAAGATTTTCGAAAAGACCTCCACCTTGCGCCAGGCAGTAACCCAATCTGTGATAAAATTCGGTTCGGGTGTTTTCTAACTTTTATTGGGGAGTACTGTTGAAAAAGTCTGTAATTTTGACACGAAGTTCGTCCAAATTGTTAGTACGTTCATGCCTGTGCGCATAAATTTGCTGGGACATGTATCCCCAAACAAAAAAGTCGTTCGGCGAGGAGGATACTAAATAGTACCATTTCCACTAATAATACGGCTATGGAATGTAGTTTCCAAAAACTGTTGACTCTTATTGCAGTATGAGCAGGATAGTCATCTTCTTGATACCAAATGTCATCGGAAATTTATATTGAGGCGTTGAACAGTTTGAACTATCAGGTTTCTCAGCTGTCCGCATTCATATTTCCATTGATAAAAAATGGACCAATTATAGAATTGCCTAAAATTCCTGCCCACACTATTTTTTGAGGGTGTAGTGTCCGGTAAGGAATACTAGTGTGTTTGTTTTCCTGAGAACAACCCACAGCGACAGACGGATTGGGATGGCCATGTAAATTAAAAGAACACTTGCCGGTAAACTAAATATTTTCAATAAATCTTTCGTTTTCATTAGCCCTGTTCATCACACCTTCACAAAATTCCATACACTTTTGATGACCTCTTGGAAAAATTTCTGATGCAGTTTGCAAAGCATAGCAACCGTATTTACTCCTTTTCAAGATATTGCGAAATTTTCTTGGTTCAATATTCATTTCTTCAGCAATTTTTGTACTATTGCACGGGAAATTAGTTTCTGCTAAACTTCACACTGCAATTGGAGTTCGCGCTCTTCGTTTAAGTTACGACCAGGATGCTCACCATCATTACCACCAATGCTACTGCATCTTCTACAATTATTTAAACATACTCATCTTTAAAATTTACAAACAGTACGCACAATCGTACTTTCTGATGGAATTGGCCTGTTTTCAAAGAAGAAAGAAAACCTGCCCATTATTTCTTGTGCAGTGCTTCCTGAATAATACCACTTAATAATCTGTATTTTTTCTTCAGTGGAATACATGAGTATTGTTTCGGACTTGGTTTTCAATTCTCGTTGACAGTAGCAATTAAATGTTATTGACACTAGCTGACCCAAAAGACGCACGTATGGTATCAGCGCTTTTAGTTTATTGTGTATTCTATCTCGCTTAACATGTGAACTCATTGTACCGTCTTTGTTTTATTTATTATAGGTCAGACCCGCAATAATATTTTTCCATACCTGTATATTGAAAAGAACAGTGATAATGGACCCATACAAGCAGTTCTTCTAATAGTAATGACAATAGTTAAATCAAATCGAACGTCACCGCTGACAATTGATTTTCTTCGATTAAATTATTCAAAAACTACCATTACTTGGCTATAAAACTAAAAGTGTAGGTTCAACGATATATGCATTTACAAATGTTTTTACTCTTTTGTCATTCATTTCTAAAAGTATAAAGTAGTCTTACTAGTGCCCTGTATGCATCACTCCAAGGATACAGATATCAAGAATAACAGGCCAAAAATAATTAGCCTTCATAATTCCACAAACTTTGGTGTAAATACCCTTGACCATAAAAGACCAGACAGTGGCCTGTGGCAATGTCCTATAGTATGGTAGTAGTGAGTTATGAAAACTCGCATATTACACATATGAAACTGTCTATGAAAAACCAAGTGACATCAATTACAGTTACATATACAACTTAATCGTTAGCTTCATCGGTAAATATTCAAATAATCGCACAGGCAAATTAGAAAAGCGACATGTAATTAATGTACTCCCAAAAAGGTGTAACGCGCCAATTCTTGCCTGTCGTTACCTTAATTTAAGTTTCGGGATTTGCATTATTAATGATAAGTATATTTACATTACATTACTATTTTTAAGCATTTCTTTTTTCGTTCAATAGTTAAATTTTTTATATCTCAATATTTTCACTTTAGTCTACATAATTACGATCGTCCCTGTGTATATTTTAGACATCCAACTTTAGTTCTATGCGCAACGTGAATTGAACATGCTTATGCATTTCCGTTTATTACGCCGTGCAGTTCAGACGTTATCTTTTTTAAGTTTTGCTTCTCTTTTATAAGGTATGTAAAGGCGTCTCATTACATATTCTATATATTATATTTCATAGGGAATAAGAATAGAGAATAAGAATGGGGAATAAGAATAGAGAATAAGAATATGGAATAAGAATAGGGCATAAGAATAGGGAATAAGGAAGGAACAAGAAAACCGCTTATCTTGAGAAAAATCTTTTATTTTGGTAATGTTACGTATCGTTGAGGAGCTTTGTTTGTCCTCACGAACAGTACTTTATTAAAATGGGGTGGTAATGCAATGTCATCTTTATGAACATAAATGGAGATACATTTGTTTTGCATCAATCACATATGCTGTTATACATATTCTGCGTTCGTCGATATATCAAGAGCTTTCGTCGTTCGAATCTGCGGTCGTCGTTATATCTTTCCATTATTGTAGGGTCAACATTTAGTGCCAATTATTTAATGTTACCATATGCTACCGTTCGTCTAATTTTTATGTTAAGGACAAATGAAACTTATAGTGCTTACCTATACGTCTCTGTTTCGTTTATTTGTACGTTAATTACAAATGGAAATTACCTTTACATTATCGTATATTTGTCTTGGAATTGGAAATGAAAGTTCTCAAGCTACAGTTCGTTTAAGACGGGATTAAATATTTATTTTGTACAAGTACTTATCGTTTTAGTGCAGTTAAGTAAATAACAAATCAGTTGGTGTTATTTTAATACGGTTAAAAAAAGGAACAGCTGAGTCCTGCTCCGAAATAGAAACATTTGAGTTTATAACCTATCACAACTGTAATTGGTTGACATAGGTCAATACACGTTTCATTATTGAATACATGTTGAATAGATTGCATTTTGAATTTTAAGTAAACATAGATTGTAAGCTTATCTATAGTGTTTAATTTAGTAATTTTAAGATTGTAAGGCCGTACAAGAAGTACCATCTTAGTTATTTTATTCTGATATTAATCGGACATTTTGCTTTATTAAATATACATATAAATACATTCAGATTACCTATTATGTTTTGAGATACCTTTCCCAATTTTTGTCGTATTTTAATTTTTAAACCCAGAAATTGAGTGGTGCCCAATAAAACAAATGCTAATACTGATTACATCTATGAAAAAATCTCTGCTTTCCTCACACCTGATGAATGAGTTCTCAATTTCAGTAGGTTTTATAAGTTTGTACCTCACTGAGCTAGACCGTGGTGCAATTTACCTTTATAATATAGCAATAACAAACACAACACTAACTAGTTTTTTTTATTTGTTATAAAGGAAAGAGTGACTGCGTATAAAGACCCAGTATGGAGCACACCAGCATAAATAGGAAGTTCCAAAAAAGTATCTAATAGCTGCTGTTAAAATATATGAAATCATCGGTCATATTTTTATTACTGGACAAGTTGAATAAAGTGTTTACTTTAGAATTCATTGAAACTATTATTGGTTTTGCACAACTGTATCACATATGTTTAAATAAAGTGTTTTATTATTGGAAAGGATATATTCATATTTTTATTACTGGGTTTTTAATATTAACGCAACTGTAGAGTGCTAAAATATCGGCAAGTCTAAAACTAACGGTTATTCTACCTTGGAGTCGGATGTTCCACAGAAATCTTTTATTTATCATTTTATTATTAGAAAAATGCTTAATACTAGTATTTAGGTTTAATAGATGTGCTTGTTCTATTAAGCGTTTAGCATAATCTTACTGTTACATACACTAAGGGTGAACCACAAATTTAAAAAAACCAATATTATCTATCAAGCGTGTAATAAATATTCCGAATTTAAGCTTATCATTTAATATTAACAACACGTTGTGTTATTTTCAAAACGTTAGTAGTTTCAGATCAAAAATTAAAGAACTTTACACTTCTGTTAGTGCTTCTGATCCCGATATAATTTGGTTAGTCGAATCAGCCTTTAGTGAAGTTATTTGCTGAAATTTTTCCTGTAATTTTTCAATGTTATCGGTGTGGTCGAGAATTTGAAATAATCGACAAATCTTGGGGTGGCGTTGCTTTGCTCTCTATCAAAAACAGTATTACTACTGAAGTAATCAACACTTCCAATTTAGCTAATTCATTACCGCACATTGATATTGTAGGATGTAGTTGTACGTTTAGTGCACATTCTTTGCCCATCTTTGTAATTTATATACCAACTGATATACCATTGTCAGATTTTCAAAATTTTTGAACAGATTTGCTATAATTATAAAGATTTACTGATAATCGGTGACTTTAACGTTCCAAACTTTAATAATGTTTCTATAGAAAATAGTAATTCGAAGGTATTGTACGAGTTTTTATATATATTGTGTTTAACGCAATGTAATAATACTACTATACCAACAACCGCATTTTAGATTGTCTTTTGAAATGTTAAACGCTCAGTAATACGTAATGATATTCCGTATACTAGAGAAGATTTGCTCCATCCTGCTTTATCTGTATCTGTACATTGTAACCAAATGGGTAAGCCAACATGTCCTATTAGTAAGGTAAACTTTGATTATAACTTTAGAAAAGCTGACTTTATAAACTTATATAATTCTTTACTGAACAAGAACATTGGTTAGTCATGGTTATCTAATTTCTCTTATGTTGATGATGCACGCACTGAATTTTTTAACTTATTGTACTCAATATTGGATATGTAGGTGTCACGCTATCAAGGTAGAAAACGTAACTATCCTAAGTGGTTTACACCTTAAATCATCTATAATATCGGCTTACAATACAAATTTCTTAACAGATTTAGAAGGATTGGCCGTAGCTGTGACCGCGACGAATTTAAACGTTTAAGACAACTCATTAAATTCCAAATTGTTAATGTCTGAAATTTCCTTTAGGTTTAATTTTTTTAGATATTGTTTTTCGTAAATGCAATAAATTTCCGCCATTGCATTTTTTCTTCTTCTTCAGATTAGATCGACGTTTACACCCCATTCCTAATTTTCTCTTTGCTTTCATGGCGGTACTGACTACTAAAGCTGCAGTTCGTTCACCCAATGTTGCGTCTGATGATTTAAAGCGTTTCCATGCTTTTTTTTGTAGAGTTTTATCCGCTTTATGTCTACTATCTAAATCTCTGTGATCCCTGTAACTGATATCGTGAAGTTTGCACTGAGCATCTAATTGATTAATACCGGGGTAACAGCGTGGGAGTCGTTTTTCTAACTTTTTACCAGGATCGCAATACTGGTAACCAGATAAATAAATTCAAACGGAAGTTTATTGATTAGAGCATTCACTAAACCACCACCACCTGCACTCTTTCGCTTCTTAACTAACATTGTTTACCTGGATGGATAGAACGGGGTATTTACACCTAAATTGAGAAAAACAGATCATTGTTACTTCTTTATTCAGTAAATTCTATACATTAGATAAACAGGACGATAATACAATATTTCCATTAAACATACAGTGTTATGTGAATTAATATTATGTTTAGCATTTATAAAATCATCAATGTCTTTATAAATGTCATCATCACCACCACGGAATTCTTTCTCACGAAAACGACGGTAGTCAATAACTTGTATGAACTTTTCGTAAAAAACACACCAGATTGCATTTCAATCTATAGCTTATTATATCCTTTAAATTGAATAGTTCTTCTATACTATGTGAATTGAATGTGCAAGAACAGCAGTTGTAGTTTCCTATCATAACAGTTTTCAAAATTCTGTCATATCCTTTAATCAATTCCCAATTGTAATAAATACCAAGATTGCTAGATAGAAATTCATAATATTGATCATATATTGTATCTTCCTCTTCGTTTACATTTGACCAGTCAATTTTATTTTAAATTTCTTGGGATCGGAAAAATTGTAATTCTAGCCATCTTAGAAGCTTATTCCATTCCTTCATACCCAACACTACATTATCGCTTTGATCACAGTTAGTACACCCAATACGCACTACTGGTGCAAGCTTGAGGTAAGTACTGTATCCAATTTCCATATGTTTTGCATGATGAGTATCGTTCGATAGTTTATAATAAATACAATCGATTAAGTATTTATTAGCTGCTTGTTTATACACTTCAGATAAAACATATGGGTGCCTGTCAGTGTTAGAAGAATAACCTTCATCATGTTTCTCTCCATTTTTACTCCTATTACCATCATCACTATTTTGACAACACCAACAACACAAGGTAAAATTGTTATTCATATTGTTACTGCAACTATGTGGGGTATCCATATATAACGGTGAACTTCTGAGCTTGGATCGTTCCAGAAATGATGTTATCGCTGCCTGCATTATAACGACTGTACTTGCTTGTAATTGCACTAGGACTAAACGCTGTTTAACAAATGATTTTAGTTAAATCATGTGAGTGGGGTTGTGGCACTACTATTAAAAACAAAATGTTATGTTTGTTGTTTTCCCGACTGCACCCAAACTACTCATGAAGACATCCCTTGTGTTTAGCTGCGTTTAAAATCCTTCCATTCGATTTTCTTCTTTCAAATACTTATAAAAGCGTTGAGGTAATATACATTTAAAATCATCCGTGTCCATCACTATACGTTCACCATACTTAGTATTAATTATTGCCACACTAATCACTTTATACGTTTTTGATATCTCGAGGTCACATGCACGTTTAAAAAGTGTGCATTGGGTGCTTTGGTTTAACCCTGCTAAGTCCATGTTAAACAATTACAAGTTGCTAACTGACTAATCTCAACACACCTCGCTGTGGTTTATATCACAAAAATGTGTCCTTGACTTAAGTACCCATGACAACATGTTGAAACTTGTTAAATACACACCTACCTTTTAGTCCAGTGAATTATTTCACCTTGACTCAATTTAGTCAATATAAGCACCATATGACCTTGGTCTACTTTTTAGCATGGACATCAACTCGTATTCTTGTTGTTTCCATGAATTGATTCTATTTTTATACTTTTAAAAAATGTCATACGGTACCCCTACAGGTCAATAATATTTGACCTTGACCACTCTATTTTTAGACTTCTAAGAACTTTAATATGATGACATTTCAATTGCTATTTTTAGCTTTTGACCTTGACATACAAATTTCCACCAAAACGTTTGACCGCAGAGTGACCTTGTAATATGATGAAGATGGTGACATTGAAATTTCTGTTTTTAGCGAGCTCCAAAAATTTAAATTTCCCGCCAAAAGTTTGACCTTGAAGAGATCCAAAAGTTTACATGTCTCACTACCAGAGGCGAGTGGCCTTGAATTGGTCCAGAACCGGCCCATAATCACTACTCGGTGACTACCTTAGATCTGCTGAAAACTTTTAGACCTTTGTAAATTTGGAACATGTTAGCCCTAGAATTTCTGAAAAATGCGCCAAGGTTCCGAAAACTTTCTCATCTTAAATTTAATGCCTTCTGACATTTACTTTGACATACATCTCAACATACACTAAGGTAACAATGTTTTCAGTATAGAAACCAATATATGCTTCTATACGTTCGAATGATTTATCGGCGCATTTAAGACTGTATTGCTTTAATTGCACAGACTAACTGTTTATCAAAGTTTGTAGTTAAATCATTTAGTGGTTGTGCCTATGTATGTTTGTTGTCAATTTATGCAAATATGCTGAACATCCTTATTTTCAGGTTATGGAAAATCTTCCATTCGATCTTGTCTTCTTTCAATACTTATAAAACTGAGGTAATAACATTATAGTGAATCATTACAGTTACCAATTAGTATTATTTGCCACACTTATTTGATAGGTTTTTGATATCGAGTCACATGACTTTATTGCATCTGTATTTATTATACCCTGTAAGTCTCATGTCACATATTACAAGGTTTAACTAGAACTAGATCTTAACTACAATTTGATGTGTGTGAATTTATATCACAAAAATAATGTTCTCTTAAGTAGACATACAAGATGCGTTTAAATTTGTGTTCATACCATGTATTGAAATTGTTCACTTGACTCAATTTAGAATACTAAGCAACATTTACCTGCTATTTAGATAGAATAAAAGATGTTGTCTCCATGAATCTGATTCTAATCTGTAAAAATGTATAGGTGACCCTACAATAATAGAGTATTACCTTGACCACTATTTTAGATTAAGACACTTTAACTATGATAATTTCAATTGTATTTTTAAGCTTTACCTTGAGATACAAATTTTCAAAATAAGTTTACCAGATGACACTGTACATATGTCAAGAGAAGACATTAAATTCTGTTTTAGCGATCAAAATTTAAATATTAAATTTACACTTAAGAGATCACCAGTTTACTGTTACTAACCACGAGTCCTTGAATTGGCCAAACGGTATAATCATACGTGACTACCTTAGATCTGCTGAAAACTTTTAGACCTTTGTAAATTTGGAACATGTTAGCCTAGAATTTCTGAAAAAATGCGCCAAGGTTCCGAAATCTTTCGTCTCCGTTAGAAATAGTTAATGCCTTCGCTGAGCATTTTGCTGGCGTATACATTCAAACTCCCATTGAACAAGTTTCTCCAGTATAGAAACCAATAGTATGCCTTAGGAGACATCAGGGCATGACTGAATGCCCACTTTTTTAGTAAAGGTTTGTGCTGCTATATTTAGTGGTCCATTATGTATTCTGTCAATTTATCAATTGCTACATCTTATTTTTCAGGTATAAGGAAATTGCCCGTATCTGTTCATACTTAAATCTGGTGAACATACAGATATTGGAAATTACAGACCAATTAGTATTATACCACTTTTGTGAAGGTTTTTGAGCTCATTGTTTATGATCGTATTCACTCATCCGTTAAGTCGTACATCTCACACTATCAGCACGGGTTTACAGAACTTAGATCTTGTACTACAATTTGATGTGTGTTACGCAATTTATAACACACGAAATTGATAATCGTTCTCAAGTAGAGTACAGTGCGTTTAATTTGGTTCTATACATTTGAAACGTGATCAAATTGATTTTAGAAACTTGCCTGAAATACGCTATAGATAGAATAAAAGATGTGACTCACTAAAGCGGGAGTTCATTCGATGTGTGGTGTGACCGCACAATATAGAGATACCTAAGGCACCACGTAGTTTTAGATAAGACAGCCCCTAAGCTACGAAATGGGGAAGTAAAGCTGTAAGAGAACAAATAAGTACATATAAAAATAAGTAAAACACACAATATTGAAGAAAACACAATGATGGTCAATAAATAGTTATATTTATCAACTTAAAAGCAATCAGCAGTATATTTATAACCCTCCTTTGTGGAAAAAAAGTAAACCAACGTTTGGACCAAATTTAGAATAGAATAATTGTTAAAGTACATTACGGCCTTGTTTTAAGCTAAGTTACTATATTAAATAAAATAAAAAACTTCCCAAAGTAATTTGTAAATCACCAAATACTGTCAATAAAATACCCGGTTTAATAATGGTATACTACACAATCTTACCGTTACGAAATGTATATCATAATATTTAACATACAGCTGCGCTGAATATTATCAGTAGACACCTTAATTTTTAATTATTAAACACGTGTTTTATGTTGGTAAGATCACTGATCACTCAGTTAAATTACAAAAGGTTATCAAGTCGCTTTTTGTTTTTATTTTATAATGAAAGACAATTTAAGCAAAATATAAAAATAAGAAGGCAATGAAATCGTGACTAACACAGATATATCATGTAAAACCAAATCAATGCAGTTGTAAGGTACTTTACGATAGTACGACTTGAGCTCTTTACAATGTAGCCCTTAACTACATTTAATAAACGTAAATCTACATAGCTTAAGGAATATTCCACAGTATAAGGCAACATAGACTGTAATAATATTAGAGCCTTCAGTGCAGTATCAACAGGTTTAACGATGTATTAAAAACCTAAGAAAATGCAATTTATTGCGCACTACAAAAGAGTTTAACTAAAGGAACGGAAATGTAAACGTATGTGAAAATAGCCCTGAATTTCAGTTCGAAACATGTGTTACTTATGCGCTTCCACATATTAGAAAGTTGTAATAAGTAACAATTAACATTCCTTAAAACTACGAATCTAATCTTGTTGATAGAGAAAATTGTTAAATGCTTACATTCAATATAGAAATAGGTTAGGCTAACTAAATTGAAAAATTAGTACTGTTTGTAATGAATACGTATATCGTCCAATTCATTTAAGTGGATATAGTATAGGTTTCTAGTTTCTACTAAAATGAGCAAATATTTAGTATATGTATGAGATAAATCATCGACATACGTAGTTACGATGGAAATTCAAACATAACGTTAATAAATTACCTTATATCACCATGCGATATATTACAATACTAAAAATAAATTTTATTTGTTATATCGACAAGTATTTAATAAATGAACGGAAATAATGAAGGAAGCGAAGGCATCTTTTAATATTTAGAACCTTAGACAATTGCCATTGTGTTACAAAACTATGAAATGAAAGTGTATGCAAATTGTTCACTAAATATACGCTCAAATGTTAGAACAAATAAAGAATGTGATACGTGTTTTAAGCATTACTACAATTCTGTTTAAAATGTATAAAGGTACTGTATTTCTTAGGAAAGACTTCGTATAATAAGTGGTTAATGCAACTAGATTGATGGCACTAAATATTAAGAAAACCTTAGGACAGATTAAATAAATTTGTATTGTGTAGTTGTTTAACGTTCTATTTCACAGAGCAATTTTTATAGTAGATTAAGATTCCATTGTTTGCTTAGTTTTTCGATTTAGGAATTATATACGCAACTGTTGTCAAAAGGTACTACAGTTACCATTGTTCCTGCAAACTGTTAAAGTACTTTGGATATATGAAAATACGCCCAAAATTTGTTGTATAATGCGAACAGTTGATTCTCAATGACACTGAGACGCGAAAATATTTTTTATATCGTGATTAAGTTTACAAATATTGACAGATATGCATTGTGTGTTGTAAATTTTACTGAAAAGTGCCGTTCCAGACGTGTCATCTGTATTTTGAACATAAAATAGCCGTTCTTACAAAATTCGTTTATACTTGAATTATCAAGGAAAGATTCGTAAATTTATATTTAATGGAATATTTGTAACATTTAGATTGTAAATTTATATTAGCTGTTACTTATCGTTTGACAGCTTAAAAAGTTAATTGAAATAGCGATTATTTTCGATTTTTTATAATTGAAATATACATTCCAAACTATGTGATTTGATCTGTAAAATAGTTTATAACGTTGCGATTACAAATTAAGAAATATTTTATTAATTGCGTTATATAATATTCCAACATGCATTTGTTTAAAGTTTTAGAATTCTTATTTTACATATTAAGCAAATTTTATTTATAAAAGGTGTTATTGAATTTTATTTTATATGATTTCCGCCCAACTCACAGTGAAACAGTTATTAACGGTACGGGCATTTTATTTATGATTTCTGTTTTGTTTGTAATTTGGCACATCCCATCCATTGAGATTCCTTATTTACGATTTAGACAAAAGCAGCAAGTGTTGTTTTGTTTATATTTTACGATATTATCTAGATCGTGCATTTATCGTAGTTATTGAAAACTTAAAATTGAAATTAGTATTTGTAAATATAGTGGTTTTTCGGTAGATTTAACGTCAGAAAATTATTTCGTAATTAGATTTGATGACCTATAGGTATTGGAGCCAATTTATCTCACCCTACGCTTACAGTATATTATTGTGTGCGATTATTATGAAGCTCTTCTTTACATTGCACTAGTGCAAGAGCACGTACTCTGGTCCAGCTGGTTGAATGCTATAAAAGGTAAGTAAGTTTTTGTTTTCTTTTTAATTTTTCTGTGGAGTACTAGCGGTTACCTTTGTGCACTAATTTTACCAATACTGTTGATTCAAACTAACTAGTGCCCTTTGATTCATGACTATTCCGATATTGACTAATAACGTTCCATTCTACTCACACGCAGAGCTAAGTCCACCGTATTACACTCCTGTTACCTAATTCTACTGTCATTTTAACCATTAACATCATTTGTTATTTATTGGTACATCTGAAGTTCTGCTTACAAGTAATCTATAAACAGCTGCTTTATGATATGGATTATAGGGTACAGCAACATCAGCATGCGTCATTCTCCTATAGATTAAAAGTTCAAGCCGATTATTTACATTAACCTTAATGATTAAATATAAAGAGTTGACTGGTCTGTCTTGTTCAGCTTCTAAGGTAAATTTATTTTTATCTACTTTGGCTAAGTCTGATGACGGAAGCAGAGACCGCTTCCGAAACGTCGCGCTCAAAAACCATAAACTGTGGAAATAGGCCGATCAACTCCACTAATAGGAAACCACAGTTACAAAACACCTATAATACTAATCTTTTTTGTAACCACAAATTTTTATTTATCACAACCAGTTTCACACACATACACACGAGCGCGCACGCACGCATACGCACATTAATGCACGCACGCACACACACACGCACGCACACGTGCACGCACACACGCACGCATAAACGAATGCACACACACACGCACATACACACAAACGACTAGACGCCCACACACACACGCACGTACGCACACACACGCACTCACACACACACGCACATGCACAGCACACGCACACCACACACACACACACACACTATATATATATATATATATATATATATATATATATATATATATATATATATATATATATATATATATATATACACACGCACAACAATATAGATTCGAAAACCACGCGACTCGAAGAAATAGTTTGCTGCTAGATTGTAGTCGGCGAAGGCCCTCTTTATAAAGTCGCATCATGAAACAATCCCCACGAAAACACTCTGCTTGAATCAGAAATCACTTTAAACCATTATGTCCTGAGTTTTTTTTACTCAACTTATCAAGAAAACAACGTTGTGTCGTTAAGAACTTTATTGTTGAAACATAATTTAGCAAAATCTTTTGAAATAAAACCATTATTTTTGCAAAAAATACGTGTGACATATATGCAACGCTAGGCTGTTAGGCAATCACATCAAGAAAAAAAGAAAATTGCTTCAAGATATAATGTTGTAATTAATAAAATGTAATTTTAATGAGTTTTTATATGTAACTGATAATTACGTCAATACACAGCCCACCATCAAATTTTGAGCACATTATTCTGGTGGTACTTGAACACCTTTCACCTACGCATCAACGCCGTTTATTATTTAGGATAAAAATTAGGAGATGATTGCATTCATTATACCTAGAAGTATCAGATACCCTATTCAAAGAAACACTAAATTTGGATGAGCTAGTTCTTCCGCCAACTTATGGGCTTAGCCATATTTTTGTAGGTACGTTTGGGCAATAAAACTCTAGTTGAGAATTGTTTAAAACTTTATACTCTCTGTATGTTACCCACGCATTACGATGCAGAGATCAACAGGTGATACCTACAATCTTAAACCTTGCATTTCACAAATGCAACAGCAAGAGGGATAACATCTTGAAACGAGTAACCTTCTACTAGAATCGATATTAGGATGCTGAGCACAACCAATATTCAACTATACAACCTGCGCATGGAAACCAGCGTCAATCTGCACCCATCGTGATGGGACAAAATTGACTGTCTGACTTAATTATAGACAAACACGGGTGGAATATAGACCACCAACAGGCAGATTAACAAATTCCAACGACTGCTGCAGACAAAAATTCAAAGAGGACCAGATCTAACCACTGGATATGGAGAAAATAGTATACAAGATTCCAACGTACCAGATCAACAGAGCAACAAAAAATCTGCTGGTAAAAGGATTGCACTACGTGGTGGCACCATCCACGATTTCAATATATGCATCGTAGAGGCTTTTATTACCAATATACAAGAAAATACAGCAGAAACAATTCACCACAACATCACGAGGGCCATCAAAACGACAAAGGCACCCAGGCCTAACCTCACACTAGAGTATAAACGAGCACTACCGTAACTGAAGGTCAACATCCAATCAATGGTATTATCGGATGACATGAAAAATGCTACCGTAATAATGGACAAGCCAAATACGACAACAAAATCATAGGCATATTAACGGACAAAGCATGTACCCCTTTTTCCTCAGATCCAACAACGTGTTTAGAATAGACCACAAGAAACAAAATCAAAGATAGCAGAATAGCAACGATGAGGAATTCCGAGAGAGAAGTAATCAAAGTAACCAAATCTTTACGGACAACAAAAAATTCATAAGGAAGGAGTATCACTTCGACCTATCAGTTCTATTGGATTATCAATATCAAAATTACCGAGATACTTACCAAAGCAGCTCAAACAACCCACAAAGGAAGCAGAAACCAATATACAAAATCCCAGCATTTTCACCGATGTACTGAAGGGATACACTGTGGAACCCTGTGATCTACCAGTAATATTCGATGCAATCTCCTTATTCGCGCATATCCCCATCAAAGAAGCACTGAAGGTTATCCAACGAAAAAGTTAGTCAACAAGTGACATATTAAGTCTGGTGGTTTAATACCTCAACAATAACCACTTCATCTACGGACATCAACGGTACAAACAAACGATAGGAGAACCAATGGGATTTCCAGTAGTTGAAGATAATATTAATCCAAGGTTTTGAGACAAAAGCAGAACCCGAAAAACCAAAACTTTGGCTAAAGTACGCCGGCGACATGTTTGTTATGTGGACACAAGGAATGAAGAAATTGACAAACTCCTGTATCATCTTAACGCCAGACATGGGAGGATCAAATTTACAATTTAAGTGAAAAAAGAGAACCAACTGCCCTTTCTAGAAGTGGTGGTCTATATAAGGCGGCACTTTGGTATACACCATACACCGCAACAAGTACAAAAACCAATCGTTACTTGAACGCCAAGCCTCATCACTATCCAGCGCAACTATCATCAGTAGCAAAAACTTTGATAACAAGATAGAAGCGCCTACCAGACGAAAGCAACATCCGGCAAGAAGCATATATGACTAGGACCGCGTTTTTACAAAATGTGTTCTCCAGCAAGAATATGATGAAATGAGAAAAATTATCGAAGGCAAAATATCTAACAGGTGTAACAAACAAGGTAGGAAAATTCCTGAGGATACACAACACTGAGCCTATTTTCACCACCAAAGAGAAGATTGGCAACATACTCCAGAACCCGAAGACGAAAATTCTACACAATGAGCAAGGAGTGTACAAAGTACCATTTAGAGATTGTGCAAAAGTCTTTTTTATTTGGATGAGATAGTCCACTAAAAGTTTTATGCTTTAGTTCTGGGTCCTTCTCCATAATGTAGTGTATACCGCTGCTGAAGGTGACAGAATTTTTCAGATTCGTAAGTTGTAATTATATTATTCTCCCGCTTCCAAACTAATGCTCTTTGTGTGTTCTATAAGTGCAGATCATCGACAAAAAAAGGCGGGCTTGTTTTTACAAAGTTGAATAGTGGTGAGTTGAATTATATTTTAATGTCTGAAAATTATGGAGCATAAAGCACTATTATGAGGTATAGTAAATTATGTGAACGTGTTTCTGGTACAAGAAAAACAAAAAATATGTTTTTGGGAATTTAGCACACTGTATCTTAGATCTTTCAATCTAAATGAACATCGAATTCACTAAATCACTTTATTGCCACTCGATACCCAATAATTACGTATTTTGCCTTCGATGATTTTTCTCATTTCATCATATTCTTGCTGGAAAACACATTTTGTAAAAACGCGGTCCTGGTAATGTATGCTTCTTGCCGGATGTTGCTTTCGTCTGCTAGGCGCTTCTATCTTGTTATCAACGTTTTTGCTACTGATGATAGTTGCGCTGGATAGTCATGAGGCTTGGTGTTCAAGTAACGATTGGTTTGTGTACTTGTTGTCGTGTATGGTGTGTCCCAAAGTGCCGCCTTATGTAGACCACCACTTCTAGGAAGGGCAGTTGGTTCTCTTTTTTCACTTAAACTGTAAATTTGATCCTCCCTATGTCTGGCGTTAAAATGATACAGGAGTTTGTCAATTTCTTCATTCCTTGTGTGCATATAACAAACATGTCGCCTGCGTACGTTAGCCAAAGTTTTGGTTTCTCCGGTTCTGCTTTTGTCTCAAACCTTGCATCAATGTATCTTCAAATACTGGAAATCCCGTTGGTTTCCCTACCGTTTGTTTGTATCGTTGATGTCCGCAGATGAAGTAGTTATTGTTGAGGTAATAAATTACCAGACTTAATATGTCACTTGTTGGCTAGCATTTTCGTTGGATAACCTTCAGTGCTTGTTTGATGGGGATATGCGTGAATAAGGAGACTGCATAGAATATTACTGGTAGATCACAGGGTTCCACAGTGTATCCCTTCAGTACATAGGTGAAAATTCTGAGATTTTTTATATTGGTTTCCGCTTCCTTTGTGGGTTGTTGGAGCTGCTTTGGTAGGTATCTCGGTAATTTTGATATTGGTAATCCAATAGAATTGACAGGTCGAGGTGATACTCCTTCCTTATGAATTTTTTGTTGCCCGTAGTACCATTGATTGGATGTTGACCTTCAGTTCGGGTAGTGCTCGTTTTTACTCTAGTGTGAGGTTAGGCCTGGGTGCCTTTGTTGTTTTTATGACCCTCGTGATGTTGTGGTGAATTGTTTCTGCTGTATTAACTTGTAGACTGGTAATCAAAGCCTCTACGATGCATATATTGAAATCGTGGATGGTGCCACCACGTGGTGCAATCCTTTTTCCAGCAGATTGTTTGTTGCTCCGTTGATCTGGTACGTTGGGATCTTGTATACTATTTTCTCCATATCCAGTGGTTGAATTTTTGTCTACAGCAGTCGTTGGAATCTGTTAATCTGCTTGTTGGTGGTCCATATTCCATTCGTGTTTTCCTGTAATTAAGTCAGGCCGTCGATTTTTTCCCATCACGATGCGTGCAGATTGAAGCTGGTTTACATGTGCAGGTTGTATAGTTGAATATTGGTTGTGCTCAGCATCCTAATATCGATTCTCGTAGAAGGTTGCTCGTTTCAAGGTGTTATCCGTCTTGCTGTTGCATTTATGAAATGCAAGGTTTAAGATTGTAGGCATCACCTGTTGATCTCTGCATCGTAATGCATGGGTAACATACAGAAAGTATAAAGCTTCAAACAATTCTAAACTAGAGTTTAATTGCCCAAACGTACCTACAAAAAGATGGCAAAGCCCCTAAAATAGGCGGAAGAACTAGCTCATCCAAATTTAGTGTTTCTTTGTATAGGGTATCTGATATTTCTAGGTATAATGAATGCAATCATCTGCTAATTTTTATCCTAAATAATAAACGGGGTAGAGGCGTAGGTGAAAGGTGTTCAAGTACCGCCAGAATAATGTGCTCAAAATGTGATAGGTGGGCTGTGTATTGATGTAATTATCAGTTTCATATAAAAACTCGTTAAAATTACATTTTATTAATTACAACATTATATCTTGAAGCAATTTTCTTTTTTTCTTGATGTGGTTGCCTAACAGCCTAGCGTTGCATATATGTCACATGTATTTTTTGCAAAAATAATGGTTTATTTTAAAAGATTTTGTTAAATTATGTTTCAACAATAAAGTTCTTAACGACACAACGTAGTTTTCTTGATAAGTTGAGTAAAACAAAACTCAGGAGCAGTGTTGGGTGGGATCTAGATCAAAGTGATCTAGATCCAGGATCTAGATCCACTAAACGGATCTATGATCTGGATCTAGATACTTTGCTCTTCTAGGATCTAGTATCTGGATCTATATCACATTTTAACAGATCTTTAGTACTTGAATCCAAAGATCCATTAGAAGATTTTAAAATGTATTTTAAGGGTATTTTGTGAAATTTTTAACTGGCTTGAGGCAACAGAGCTTTATATTTAAAAAATACATTATGCTCCGTTACGACCGTTACATCCGTACCCCACAGAGATACATACACATTTACACAATTACCTACTGCCTGAGGCATGTTAAATTCCGAAATATCCAATAATAGAACTATTCATTTTCTTTGTTAATATTTCCGTCGGTTGTTTTGTTTCCCAAAGCTACAAAGGCAGGTAATGACCGCTAAGTGCTAATCTAATGACTTAATGAGTAATGACAATGGGGTCATCCATCCATTAAAGTAGGTACATAAGTTAAGTGGAACAGGAATTCCTGTTGCTAATTTAATCGAACAAAAGGAGGTATAGAAAACAACAATCTTGTCTTCAGTTCTTAAGAATACGACTTTAAGTAAAGCACATTTGTTAATTGTTAGTTAGATCAACAATGAATGACGAAGCTGAATTAATGGAAGTTCCGCCAATCTTAAGCGAATTCTTTGATTTTTTAAAAATAAATACTTAATCGCAAACAACATTTGATTCAGAATGCACAAATTATTTTAAAGACACAAGCACTAACTATGAGCAATTAAATATGTACCCTGCTATAAAAGAAATCTTTTTAAAATATAATTCTATACTTCCTTCATCTGCCCCCGTTGAAAGGATATGGTGGACTAATTTTAACTCCTCGTAGGAATAGATTAGGTGATGATATATTTGAGATGCTATTAATTTTAAAACAAAATAAAATAAAATTAGATAATAAAATGTAATTATGTAATGTACACTTATAATAATTTAGATACATGTCCTTATCCTTATAATTGTATAACAACTATGTGTTAAGTTAAATTAACAATTAACATTGCAACTTGCAAGTGTAAATGTGTAAGGTAAAATGGGGTAACATTGACATGGGGGAAACATTGACACATTTTCAAGATTCCCTCCTAATTTTAGTTGAAAGGAAATTTACGTTCTGTCTTTTGTTGTAATATTATGTGTATAGTTCCACCATCTAGTAACCTAAAACACTTTGTTCTAATTTTATGGTTTGTAGCCTCTGTTTAATGGTTAAGCACAAGAATTTGTTGAGTCGTCTATAGAAAACTTTGCCGGTGTTAATTGTTTTTTGAAGATTCGGCCTATAGTCTGCCAAGTAAGTAATTTATTATATTACGCGTTAACAAATATTAGTTTATTTCAATTTAAATTCTGTAATTTGATGAAGTTCTACTTTCGCAAGTGAAGGTTAAGATTGACACCTGTGTCAATGTTACACTCTATAAATGTGTCAATGTTTTTTCTCTTTGCAGAAATGCCCCGCAAAAAGATGGTTGGCGAAATTCCCAGAAAATATAAAACCTATGATGAAGACAGTATGGTAAACGCCATAAATCAAGTAAAAAATGGAAGTTTAAGTGTCAAGAGAGCTAGTGAAATGTATGGAATTAACCGTTCAACGTTAATAAACCACTTGAAAAACTATAAATGCAAAGCAGTTGGCCGCCCCACAGTACTCACTTTACAAGAAGAAAACTCTTGGTAAATGCTATAATAAAAGTAGCTGACTGGGGCTTCGGACTCGATCGTTTTAAATTACGTATTTGTGTTCAGGATTATCTCAAACCAATGGATCGTCCAAATCCATTTAAAAATGGATTACCAGGTATTGACTGGATTAAATCTTTTGAACGTCGTTGGAAGAAAAAACTCAGTAACAGAGTCGCACAAAATCTACCTAAAAATAGGGCAGATGCTTGTTCTTTGGAAGTGCTCAATGATTTTTACGAAAAGCTAAAAGCCACGATTGAAAGGCTGGAATTGTCGAATAAGCCACAGAATGTGTTTAATTATGACGAATCAGGCTTTCAAACTGACGCTGGTATTCAAAAAATTTTATGTCGCAGAGGTTCACACAACCCACTGAAACGTGGGTACTGTAACAAAAACTACTTACACCGTTCTAGCATGTTGTAGTGCAATCGGTGAATATCTTTCCTTATTTGTAAATTACAAAGGTCTACATCTTTATGCAACATGGTGTCAAAATGGACCAGAAAATACTGTGTATAACTGTTCTCCATCCGGCTGGATGGAGGCAGCCCAGTTTGTTTATTGGTTCGAAAATGTTTTTGTGAGAGCTACTGCTGCGTTAAGTGGACCGAAACTACTAATATTTGATGGCCACAATTCCCACATAACACTACAACTTATTGACATGGCTATAAAAAACAATATTGAACTGTTCTGTTTGCCACCGCACACATCGCATGTTCTACAGCCGTTAGATTTGGAGTTTTTAAACCTGTTAAAACAGCATGGCGTAATGTTCTAAAAAGTTTTTATCAAGAAACTGGGTTTAAGAACGCCGACAAGGTAGTGTTTCCTGGTCTGTTAAAAAAACTTCAAGAAACTGGGCGTTTTTCTAGGGCCAATGCAGTGGGTGGTTTCGAGGGGTCTGGAATTTTTCCCTTATCTAAAGAAAGGATATTAAAAAATCCATATCTTCAACCGTCATATGTTCTTCAGAAAATAAAATTCAACCAACCACATCCACAGTAGAAAAAGAAAATGAAACACCAACATCCGATTTTGCAGGTTACAGTCAATCCTCACCACAACTACTCCACTTCCTGAACAGTTGGAAGATATTACACCTACTAAAAAGTTGGAATTATCACTAATGACTGTATTAAGACGGCAAGAAGCCAAAACAGTAATACAAAAAAGAAGTAAACTCAGAAGAAAATTTGCGGAAACATTAACAGCGGACGATGTTAGACTAAGAATGAAAGAAAATGAGAAAAACAAAAGAAAAGCAACAGTAAGAAAAACTCAAAAACAAAAAAGCAAGAAGCCTGTTGAAAAAACTGAAGAAACCTCAGATATTGATGCTAGTTTACAACTTGTCCATGATACAGAAGATGACATTTCACACGATGAAAATAATAGCAGTGTAACAGAAGAAGATAATTGTGGTAAAGCAAAGGAATTTGTGAAGTTCGACGGAAGTAACCAAAATATAGCTGCAAATTCATGGGTCCTCGTCAGATTTAATAATTTCAAAAGTTATGTAGAAAAGGAAGAATGCATTCACTCTGTTGGACAAGTGTTGAAAGTAAATGACAGCGAAATTATGGTCAACTTTTTGAGAAAGAAGAAAATACATTTTGTGTACCCTGATGTGCCCGATCAAAGCCTGGTATCTGTAGATGATGTCGCTATGGTTCTGCGCGAACCTTATATTAAAAGGGGAATGCATTACTTTCATGTCAACTTTCTTCCTTCTAATTATAAAGCGCCTCCTAAGATTAACTAGGCTTTATTATAAAACGTAGGTGTATAACTATATAAATTAAGTATAAAGTTTCTTAATTAAGTATTTATTGTTTTATTTCTATGATTTTCCATAAAAATATCTAGGACATTTATCAATGTTACACTATACATGCAAAATATTGACATATTAGCTGTTTTTATGAGTGTGTCAATGTTAGACTTGCCATGGGTAATATTGACACATTACCACTTTTTAAAAAAAAAATTAAATTCTGTAAACGACTTGGTATATTCATATTCTATCATATACAGTGTAGAAAAGGTTAATATATCTTCATTCTGTCACAAAAGCAGTCATATACCAAACTGCTATGTGCCAAAAAAAAATCAATTTTATAGTTGTGTCAATGTTACCCCATTTTACCTTACCTAATACCAATTTTGTAATTTGTATTTGTAGTGCGTTAAATAATTAATGTAAGTTTTCAATAAAAACCTATAAAAGTTATATTTATATATTATTTTTCTTAATAATTTAACCTTACGGACTAATATTTGTATTACATGAAAAATGATCATGGGAATGGGAGTACTACTCATCAGTAGCAATACTAGCAATTAAAGATAATATTAATAATTAGAAAAATCTCGAAACAATTTTGGGAATGTCGGATCTTTATAAAAGATCTAGATCCCATTTCAAGGATCTTTGATCTTTATCTAGATCCATTTTTACGTACGGATCTTGGATCTTTATCTAGATCAGTTTTTAAGAATGTGTTTGGATCTGTATCTAGATCCTAAATAAATGGATCTTACCCAACACTGCTCAGGACATAATGGTTTAAAGTGATTTCTGATTGAAGCAGAGTGTTTTGGTGGGGATTGTTTCACGATGCGACTTTATAAAGACGGCTTTCGCCGACTACTATCTAGCAGCAAACTATTTCTTCGCGTCGCATGGTTTTCGAGTCTATATTGTTGTTTTTTGTATTGTGCATGTGGCGAGTCTGTGCATGTGTTTGGAGTAAGCTAAAGTGTACTGGTTCTGGTTTCACAGGTGTCATATTACAGTGTTCATATAAGTTAGTTGAGAGAGCTTAAATATATTTGGAGTATTTTTGGTACATTTTATAATGGCAGTAACTTAAATTGTAAAATCACAAACTGCTGCAAAAAGTGTTTTTTTAAACAAAGCCTTCAAAGTAAAAAAAAAAACATGTACATTTTATTTTTATACGTCAATTTGAAATCTAGAACAGTTTCATGCTTAACAGAGTTGCAACAAAGATTTCGTATCATATTTTTACACTTAGCAATCAACAAGCTTTCATGCGAGAAATAAATTTATTTGCTGTACTTGCACACATGTATAATAATATTGTGATTAATACGGTGTTACAAGTTTATCAGATATCTTGTACATTTTTTGTTTTGTTTTATCGAGAACAAAACTATTAAAGATCCAAAATTCTCTTTTGATTTAAACGTAAATGTCGTATGCTGTTGTATTAAAAGTATGCGATTGCATTAAGTGATACAATCATACTATA